>CM017564.1:58427278-58759637 GCA_007844125.1 Sinonovacula constricta | reverse complement strand
AAGATTTATATATTATAAGATCCAAGGGTATGTATGCTATATCTGGGGGTTGACATAGTCATTCACAGTTTGTAAAGGAAACAGTTGTGAATATACCAATTACGCAATCCTATATATATATATAATATATATATTATATATATATATAATATATATAATATTATATATATATTTATATATATATGATATATATATATATATATATATATATATTATATATATATGAATATGAACTAAAGAAATGACAGAAATTAAATGTATAAGAATAAACAAAATCAAACCAACAAAGTAGAAAGAATTTCTTTCATTCTTTTAGTTCTCATATATATTTTAGTTATATTTTATTTGGATTTGTAAAATGTAACGAAACGTTTCTAACAAAAGCAATTTAAAAAAGTCATTCATTGTCAGAATAATGTCCTTCAGACTCATTTTAAGTCATTTTGAATACTAAAACTTGTATCTCTCATGTATTTTCAAAATTAAATATTTAGCTATGAAATAAATACATAATCTTGCAGTTACAAAATTGACACCTAGTAATTAATGCAATAAAGAATTTGTAAGGGATCATATAGTAAACAACCCACATTATCACTAACAATAATGTTTGTGGCTTTGTGCAAAACTAGCCTACTGTCTCACATCCATACTAGCAGGTAATTTAGTTTTGCATTAACCCATCAGAGGTATTACTGTGACAGATTAGTACTATGTTGGCTAAAGACTCCCTGCAGTGATGACCAGCAATTAGCAGGTCTGGTCATAGCATGTGGGGGCCTGGCTCAGTGGGATACCACATTCCTTTCGAGATGCCTTTAACGCACGTTTGTTAATTTTATATGCCACATTGGTGGACGTAATGTACGGCATTTGTTAACATCACGCATCACTTCGGATAACGTAATGTACGAGATTTGTTAACTTTACGTACCACTTTGGCTTGACGTTATGTACCCCATTTATTTGAACTGTAATGTACCTCATAGTCATACATATAGCTTACTTCTTGTTGTCCATTGATACTCAAAAGGGGAGGGAGCGGGAGTGGGGCATTCATAAAAATATATGCTGTCGATTTCGTATTACATATTTTACTATGGTGTGGTTAGAATTTCTCTATGCAGTGCTATCATATGTCTATCACCTGTTTGTCTACCTAGAGTCATTGCATGATGTCGTGGATTGCAGGTATTTGTCTCAACATTGCATACCTAGCATAACATCATGGTGACATTGCACACTCTTGCTAAGTCTTCAACGTAGAGTGCTAAAAGTTCTGTTATGCAGTTTACAAGTACTACCACTCTTTATACACTCCACCAATTTCTCGCTTACAGCTTATTACTTTTTTGTGTTTTTGTTGTTTTTGTTTTTTGCCACATGCACCGACACAATTATGGTTTTACTGGCGACATCCGGCTAATTATTGGTGGAGGAATTCCATGAACTAAGGCCCGTATTCACCAACCATTCTTAAGTCTAAGTCATGACTTAAGCCCAAGTCACAATTTTCATACCAGCTAAACTAAGCTTATTTCAAAAGTTTCAATGGATTTTTAAGATCAACGTTGCAATGTTAAAGTTTCATGAAAAAATACAGACATTTAGCTCACTACATTATGAAGATATTGTAAATTGAAATCCATGACTTAAGCGATTCTTACTTATTAATAGTTGGTGAATACAAGCCTAATGCCTGGTTAGAACCACCGGCGCACCACAGGGTAGTTGGAAAACCTCATCACATGAAAGTTTTCAATCCAACCAGGACTTGAACCCACGCAGGCGAGGGGCTGACGAGTTATAAGTCAGCAACTCTTACCGCTGCTTGGCAACGGGCGCCTCGGCTTTCGTATTCGTGTTTGATACACTGTTTTATTATTCCGGAAGTTAGCATTATCAATGTATGTCCCGACAACTTCAGTTTTTTTTTGTGTTTCCTGTTTTTCTTCTGTTTTTTCTTCTTCTAAGGATCCTTCTGTTCACTTCTCAGTTTGGCAGATGATTTATAACATCTGGACATTCATAATTATTTGCATATTTATGATAACGTAAGCTTACACAATGCATGAAAGCTTCCTTGTGTTTCGGTGATTGTCTTTTTAGTTTAAGAAAATTAAAAGACTGAACTTGTAGACAGCTTACCAGCCACTGTAAATAAAATTAATTATCTAATAAATTATTTAAAAATGTTTTATATTTATTTATTATATATAGTTGAACTTAAACTTCTAACATAATATAATAGTCACGTTAAATAACCAGCATTGCCTCTCCGCCATTTTTTAAAGTAAATAATCGGATGCATATTAGCCAAACAAATCGTGAGCTGACACAATGTACGTTCACGCATACAATCCCCCCCCCCCTCCCCCACACACACCTTAATTGACCACAATGCCGACTAAAGCTCATTTGGGCGGCGGATCAAAGGCGTGCTAATTGATCCCACGTGTTTTCCTGCGATTCGATACCGGACACCGGAATTCGTTATAAGGACCCGAATAGGATAGCGGGGAGTCGCTGTGCAATATCCGAAAATGTCATAATGAGAGTTTGTAGTTTCAAGTAACAATATTAAATATGTATAAGTTGGAAATATGAAAGAAATGGCTTCGAAATGGTATAAAAGTTATTTTTAACTCTTTAAATTGAGCCCGATCCACAACGACCTCTTCATGCAGTCACCTCATCCGCTACTTAACCAACTACCACCATAAAACAACCACCACCGCCGTTGCTACAACGACGACCACCAAAAACCACCAAGAGTCACCACCACCTTGTAAAATCACTAACACCATTATCATTATTATTATCCCCAACAACACCATTATCATTATTATTATCCCCAACAACAACAACAACTACGACATCAACTACGACCACTGTAATATTTTTCAGACTGCATAGTACTACACAAGGGTTAAACTGTTTGAATTCACATATAGTTATTGTAAAAGCAAAATGTACTTATCAATATTTGCAGACAATTACACCATATCACCCTCTCCCCCACCCCCTGACCTATCTTCCATACCATAATTTCACAATCTCACCTTCCACAACCATATATGATATACATCACCTTGGTTTCGTACATTTAATCAGTATCATAATGTCCTCCATCATTGATATAACAACATTTTTCTATACAATTTGAGATTGTAACACCCTGTGCGCGCACTTTGTTTTTCTAGCAAATAAACACTGAAAATGGTGTTTTTATAAGTCTCGAATATCGTATAACCCGCGGCTACCCTAATACGGACACCTGACGCCCGCCATTTTTTGTCCGCTCTACCGGAGCTGTTTTAGTTACAGGGGTATCAAATGATGCATTGTAATGATATATTAATGCGCTCGCCCCCCGTTTCCATTTGGTATTATATAACTACAACCAGTGGCATTAATTGGTTGTAATTGTTGATGTAATCATTGATAAAGGTTCATAGAGCAATGGTTTTAATTAAAGGCGGTCAGTCATTAGCAGCAGACTGATTATGTCAGTTTTTTTGATGGTGTTGTTTTAAGTTTAGATGACACTTTACCGGAAGTTTAAGCTGTAATGACGTTATTTGATCCTTTGACAAAATGATATTGTAGGAAGAATGCACACGATATGTCACAAGTTTCCCGTGCAAAAAAAAAACAGTACTTGATGAATCATTATTCTCAGGTTAATGGGTAAATGTTTTTATCACACGTATCGCGTGCATAGTGTTGCTGATTCTGATTCTGATTTAGTAATTGACAAAAAGTCAATTCAAGGACACATAGAGCACGGTGGATTTGATAAACTGTTGTAGACTGTAAACGAAAATATAACAAAAACATAACACAATCATTTATCAAAATTAAAGGTCGTAACTGCCAAAAACTATGACGAAAAGAAAAAGGAAATAAAACATTGTACCAGCGTAACTGCTGCGATTAGTTCCCTCTGTATTTAGTTTTCTATCTGTTTCATGAAGGAAAATACTAGGTTAGTAATGTGGAAATGTTGAAAACGGAAGTTATTGGACAGATCTTAGTTTTTTTTCCTAATAAACGGCATCCTCCCCTAATGATCTAGTTGTTATTAGCTACCCTACCTTGCTCGAGCCCCGCTCCTCCTCCACACCCCACTCACCCCACCACAAACCACCCCACCTCACGCCCCTACAACCCTTACCACGTTGCCGCCCCCCACCCACGCCCCCAACAAGTTCGAACCCTGCATGCTGCCAATTGTTATATATAAAAGTTGTATATAGTAACTAGATTTCATATTATTTCATTTTTTTTAAGAAAATAAAGAGTATTTCGTCTCTTTAGAAATGTTTGGAAATATTCATTATATGAAAATAAGAGGCGGACATCAAACAAACTTAGTGCTCATCATTTGTTTAACTATCTGATATAATGAACATTATACCGGTAAGCTTCATTATTTCATTCGGAAGTATACTTAATGTTTCAGCAACATAGAATCTCCCCACCCAACAAAATGAAATTGAAGAATGAACACGCGTTTGACCAAACTGCACAATTCGTGCCTTACGTCTTGTAAATGTACTAGTATCATTCGTATTTCTAATCACGTTTTCTAGGACTATATTCATACGCCACAGGAATTAATAGTTCCGGAAGTACGCCTTATATTCACCACAACCTCGAACTACAAGAAGAAAATAGTGCTAAGTACTTTATCCGTACTTCAATTAGTGTCATTGTGTATGGTTTAGTGTAAGTACTTTGTCCCCATCTCTTGATATGCTGGAGGATAATAGCAGTATAGTTATAAGTGACTAATATTAAATTATTGAAGGAAATACAATTATGCTTAAATAAAGTATGCGTATCTTGTTTCATCTTTATTGAGCTTATTTTAATAGATAAATGAATATGTGTCAGGGATAGATCCAGGGGAGGGGGCGAGGAGGGGAGGGGGTTTGTAGAGTTGTGGAAACACATACATTGCATACATACAGTAAGTTTAAAAAATACTAAGCTTTTAAAGTAAATTAATTCTGTTGACTGCTTGGGTCGAAGTGAGGGTCCCTTACTGTGTATATATAGCTAGCTAGTATTTAGTGCGATAAAGAAGAATGGATCTCGATTCATACCCTGCCCCCCCCCCCCCCCCCCCCACAACCAACCAATATTTTCAGGATCCGCCCCTGATATGTGTGTATGCGTGAATTCACTGTCAGTTTTCAACCGAGAATCAACTTCAAGTCTTAGGAGGACACTGAAAGTGATTGCCGCCATTTTAGCTCCATGTTTCAAAGAACAGCAGAACTTTTGACATGACCGTTTGGTTTAGTTTTGGCCTTAGTTTTACCATTTTGTTTAATTTATTTCTCGTAAGTCATGTAACAGGTGTTCACTTAAAACTTTGGAAAACATGTTCACCATCAATTGCGGAATGAATTTCGATAGGGCAGGTGACTCTAAAATTAATTTTGGCACAGTTATGTTCCCTAACCGACAAGTGGGTTAAGATATTGTTTTGGTTTAGTAGCAGCAAGCACTAGCCAGCACTGACAAAATTGGAGCGCGACCTGTTGAAAGTTCCTTGAAAGTAATTTCAAATAATGTTTGATAATGATACGTTGTAGTTTAGTTACAACTGCTTTCAAATCCAAAATAAGGTCTGTAACGCAGGACGGTGCTCTCCAACTGTCGCCTATCCACACACCAGCCACGATAACCGTTGCTTAACCGCGCAACTTTGGAAGCTGCTTCATCCACTTCGTTAAAGAGTTAACCTAGCAGCGAGGCTGGTTTGACGCGCTTATATTTCTGCATCTGCCGTCGTTACATGTACATTTTGCTTTGAATATATATTGATATTGTTTATGCTAAATGTATGTTTCACTAAACAGTGATAATATATTATTACCTATAGGTAATATATCATTACCTATAGTTGGTTTAGGCAGGCGGTCAGAGATACAACATTTAACTTTGAACACGAAGTAATGCACAATAGTAAACGGTGTGGATAAAACCTATGTCAGACTTCAGCAATTACATATTACCCTTTAAATCTAGTCTATACAGCCTCTGCTATAGGGATCGGTAAAGGTCGGAAGAGAGCAAGAGAGAGATAAAAACCAACTTTTATCATCAAAACTTTGCTTATCTCTCACGAAAAACGTGTAAGTTTCCATCGACAAAGTGTTGAATGATTTCCCAGAAAATTTACTGCACTGGTTTTCTCGACCTGTATACTGCACTTATACACGCATTTCCGTGCTTTCTGGAATGTTGTTACGTCCCTGGTGGAGGGATTATAGGCGATGGTTAATAAATAATAATGAATAACACTTATACCAGTTGCTTGTTGCTGATAATGTCGTATCTAGGCCCTGTTCCTTTAAAAGAAAATGTTGATGTTCACCAATCTTTTTTTAATATTTCTTTAAATGCTTTATCAATAAATCTTTCTTTAACCAATCGATCTCAAGTCGCTATTTCCATGCCAACAATGTTGAGAGTTTGTTGGAAGGTTTGTGACAGTAATCTTTTACCACAAATTAATTATTTTGTTTTGGTTTTGAAATACATCGCAGCGTCCAATTATAATAACGCAGCAACACATTGTGATCATTATAGCAACATCCAGCGTTTTTGGTGGAGGAGGACCTCAGACAAATGTATTTTTTTTAAAAACACAAATAATTGCTTTCTGTACATTTTCTGCAAACGTTCATGTGCGCTGGAATATTAGAAGAACAAATGTCTTGGTAGAACCACCGGCGCACCCCAAGTCAGTTGAAGACCTTTCCTCATCACGTTGTTTGTCCCGAAAGGGACTCGAATCCACGCGGTAGGATAGCAGTAACACAGATAAATAACTATTTTCTTGAATTTTCGCCCTAAATGCTCTGTCAAAATAATTATGAAAAAAACCCAGAGCACTACATATCCGTATTGCTTCAATGAACAACGAACGTCGGCTTGCGGATCGAGAGGTCGTGGATTCAAACCCCGGCCGGGTCAAACCAACGTTGGTAGTAGTGGCTTCCCTCCTATTGCTCGGGACCAAGGGGACAGCATTACGCCTGACTCGTCGGTGTCAGTATAATGGACCGAATAGACCGGCCGGGTTCAGACCTTGGGTACCTCATAAGTGCCCCTGTGCTATAATGATAGGAATGTCGCTGTACAGTATCGGCAAAAATGCCAGCAAATCCCTCAATAAACAACGATAACAACGAGGATTGCTTTTCCGAATGATCAAGTTTACTAGTGTGCGGAAGATGTGTCTGTGGTTCTACCCAGGCAGTAACACGGGGACTTCTTTTGCCAAAAAGATCGAGATAGCAAGACGACCATAACCTTTGTTCCTTCTGCCCTATGACAATTGTTTTTTCTGTTTTACTTCTTCAAAACATGGAGCTAATATGAGCGTTTTATTATCTATCAAGAATGTCATATTGAAATTACAAAATTTGAATAAGTGCGTCTACCGAAATGCGTGATATACTATAAGATATATAATCATACTTACACACGTTATTTGATTGAAATGTTTGCATTTCTGTACCCTTCTATTCGGATACATCTCGCATGTTTTATGGCAATGGTCGGAAGATGTCTGCCTGTTGTCGTGTTTTTAGCTCGAATATTTTATAGCGAGGAGAATTGTTTTCATTCATCTGAGCGTCATTGTCGGTGTCGGTGTCGGCATCGCCGTTATGTCCAGGTTAAAGGTGTTGTTGAGATGTTGTTTTTCGGATCATTTATAATATAAACCAGGTTCTGTAGTTTCAGGTGCTATATTGTGAGAAATATCACCATGGTGAAGTAGATGTTGTCGCATATACATGCAGGTTTTCAGTTTTGGGTACAAGTACTATAAAGCTTTTATCGTACAATCACATAAATAGTTGGGCGCGATGTCCCATAACAACTAGTGTTATATTCATTTTGTTTTATATAGTTTGTGTTATTCATTTAATAATTGTATCCATAGTTATAATAAGTACGTGAAAAAACTTATTGACGAATTATTATTAAATGCATGGAACATTTTTAATTTCATTAACAAATAATAATAATAATAATAATAATAATAATAATAAAAGATATGTTAAAGGAACGAGCTGACCACTGTTGTTAAAAGACAATTTAAATAGTAAATCTTTTTTTAATATTTTAAACCTATATCTATATGTATATATATATACACTCGAGTAAACACACTTGTATCCATGGACATTTGTCGATTTCTGTTAGTTTTAATCAATTTTCCTTTAATTTGTTACTTTCATTGCAAAAGCTGTAATTTTATCTGGGGAACCCTATTTTATTGCGAAAACGCTTACGATTTTAAAGTAATGTCTGGTGCTTTTTGAATATTATACTATACATAGTAGATGGATCAAAGTTTAATACATGTACTCAATTTATACCTAGGTTTTACCGTCTAAAGAAAAAGAAAGTTTATTGTGAAATCGATTACGATGTTAAACATAGCGTTTAGGGCCGTATTCACCAACCATTCTTGAGCCTAAATCATGACTTAAGCCCAAGTTGCAATTTTCATACCAACAAAAATAAGCTTATTTATGGAGTTTTAATGTGATTTTAAGCCCCAAGTAGCGACGTATAATTAAGTGTCATACAAAAATACAGACATGTAGCTAAATACGTAATGGAGATATTATTGATTGAAAACCATGACTTGAGCAATTCTAACTTAAGAATAATTGGTGAATACTTTTCTTTGATACGATTTGTTTCTTTTACTTCACGGACATTTTGGATTGATCAATATTACACATATTAAGGTGAATTAAGGCAATTGAAATGTCTGCTACAATTAAGTCGTCTGGATGCAGTAGTGAACTTTCACGCGCGTATTGTTTCGTAACTACTAGCAGACGGTACAAATCTGTAAATTACTTTTCTGCAATCATGACGATAGCATTTATATGTCTGTTATTTGAGATTTATCGGATATACCAATAATAATCATCTATAGCGACGTCCAACTATTTTGATGGCGGAAGACCCCAGACCTTTGTCTGGGTAGAACCACCGGCGCACCGTAGGTCATCTGGAAGACCTTCCCACATGAGGTCCTTCGCCCCAGACGGGACTCGAACCTACTGTCTGAGGAGTCACAAGTCGGCGACTCTACCATTACGAAACTGGCGCGCCATTAATTGCTTTTATATAGTTATGAATGTCAAATGTAAAATTTAACTCTTTGCACACCATTGTACCAATGTAAGGCTGGGTAGATAAACGCAACAAACCACAGACCGCAAACAATTAGTGTAATTTATGCCGATTTGTGTATATTGTTTCGTTGTTTTTGAACAGTTAGCAAGTTAAATTGATCGTTAGCTAAAGACCGTGAGAAATAACCGATTTGCTTTATCGGATGAAAGGCACAAACAAAACATTATAATTTTAACAATTTGCTGTAAAGTTTCTTTAGAATATTAACTTGAAATGCATTATGACTTTCAACATTACACCTTGTGTAGTACTTCCTCACATCAATTACCATTTTTCATGTTTGTGTTCTCATGAGCATTGTGGTCCTCAACATGGGCGGCTCCAGATAATTTTGGTGGTGGTGGTGATGTTGGTTTAGAGGGGGGGGGGGGGGGTTATTGGGGTAGGGGTGATGGTGGTTGTTTAGAGGGGGTGGGGTGGGTGGGGGTAGGGTTTGGTGTGTTTGGGTGGAGGGGTGGGGGTTGGGGTGGGGTGGTGGTGGGGGGGTAGGGGGTGGGGGGTGGGTGGGGTTGGGTTGGGGTTCCGGGGGTGTGGGTTGGGGGTGGGGGTGGTGTTGGTGGGGTTTGGGGTGGGGTGGGTGGGGTGGGGGGGTTAGGGGTTGTGTGGTGTTTTGAGTTGGTAGGGGGGGGTTGTGTTTAGAGGGGGGTGGTGGGAGTGGTGTAGGGGTTTGGTGGTGTTTGTTTGGGGGTTGGGTAGGGTGGTGGTGGGTGTTTAGAGGGGTGGGGGGTGGGGGTAGGGGTTTGGTGGCGTTTTAGAAGGGATGGGGTGGGGTTGGGGTAGGGGTGGGGGGGGGGGGGTTAGAGGGGTGGGGTGGGAGTGGGGGTAGGGGTACGGGTGGTGCATCCCACCGCCCCCCGCATCCATCCCTGGTCCGCAGTACACTATAAAAAAACTTTTTTTGGAGAAGGGGTTGGGGTGGGATGCAGAAATGATACAATTCTTACTTTGTTCCAAATGACATTAAGCGGTACAGCATCGCCACTTTTTGTATATATTAAAATGTTAAGGTCGCGATCTATGAAACAAAACAAAATAAACAGCAAAAACAACAAAAAATGTATATAAATATAGCACTCACTCCCACGCACGTTAATTCATATTATTACTGCAAAATAACCATCTCTTTAAAAGATATTTTACTCTTTTTCGAGTATCAATATCTAGTATCAGTAAGTGGTTTGCAATGGTGAAAGTATTTCTTAGTGCTTTGCAATTGAACAAATCGCAAAATTACCTATATTGCTCCGTATAGACATACTTTAGTTGATTGTACTATAGTTTATTCTTATATCAAAGACTTTCATATTACGTAGATAGAATATTGAGGAAAGGCTATCATGTAATGATGTGTGTGTTTATATTTACTGTATATTTTGTATCTTATACTTTATAAAACGGGTTACCATGGTGTAGAAGAAGGTATGTATTTATTCTAGAAAGTGCAGGCATGTAACAATAAATAACCTTTACAATTTCTTTTCATAGTATCAAGCATATTTTCTTTTTACACATGTGTTCTTTTCCATCGCACGCGTCACAAATCTTACATGTTATTACACCTGTGATTTTTATTCTCGAATTATATAATCTGTATTATAATTGACCTCAAAAGAGCCCATTCCGCTAATTCTAGGTACTTGCGGTTAATTTAAAGATGTATCGAAACACGCCCTTACCACATACGCGGAAACAACATCTAACACGTACTATACTATCTGTACCTTTGTATCTTTGAGAGTATCTAAACAAGCTTCTTGAATAAATGACGTCAACAATATTATTTCTAAGACGCTTAAATGTTATTCGTAGATTTAGCTCGAGACAGTGGTAATTCAATTCTTCATTCATGATAAAGATGATAATGTCGTCTGGAACGTTTTTCTGCCAAAGTGAGTAGTATTACATTATACTTATAAACAAAGAGCAACGATAAAACATATTGGCTACAAGATAAAAAATAAATTAGCTTATTGCGAGGATTGGAACACAGTATAAAAACATCATCAACAGAAGGCGGTTGTTATTAACAGGGCTGCCGATTTTCCGCGGATCCGCGGAAATCCGCGGATTGGGGGCCGCCGGAACCAATTTTGAGATCGATGAAAATCCAAGAAAAAAATGGGAGGGGGAGGGTGGGGGTAGAGAGAGAGAGAGTGACGGCTTGCAAACAGTTCAGCTCGGACTTTTTGGAAATACTTTAGTCTTTTTCACCACATGTTTCGCCCGACCAATTGTATCACTCCTGACAAAAAAAATGGCGTACAGCACACTAATATCGGGGGATTAGATATTAATATAATAAAATGGAAATTGTTCTTTAAAAAGACGCGGAAAGGATTAAAGAAACAGACAGAGATGTTGTCAATAAAATTCAAGTGGTTGTAAGTGAAAGTGGACATAGAAGTAAATAAGGCGACGAAATTTATTGTATATATCGTATAGGTGACGATTACGTTAATCTTGCTTCTCCCGGTCTGGCGTTCTGCAAACTATGCAAAATGCAGACGAATTATGGATCAAGGCGTTTGGTTGCCCTTCAAGATCATGTTAGATCTACAAAACACGTTTCAATCTTGAAAGAGCGGTCATCTAGTCACAGGTTAGTAGCGTAGCTCATATGATTAGTTTATTATACTCGAACTCCGTATTCTCGACGCATTTCTATCATTACAGACGTAAATGTGCCAGATTTGCTAAAAAACAGATCAATAAATAGAAACTAGGATACTCTCAATGGGAACAAAACATTGCAGAAGATAGGGTTCTAAGCCCACCAACAACAACTAGAAACCAGGCCCCCCACCAGGGCTCTGCCCTGGACCTGGCAAGGGGGCCTAACGCGGCCCCCTTGAGCCCCGGCGCATTTTCCTCTTTTTTACAATTTGCTGTTGGCAGCCCTGTATTAAATAAATTATTTTTACTTGATGCTTGTTTGGTTTTATTTGTATTTCCCCAAAGCAGTAAACAAATACATAAAATATTATATAACTTGTTTAATATAAGATAATAATAGGCTTCTACCTTCCGTAAAATAGGCGTTCCGTGTAAGAACTTGGCTGTTTGGTTTGCGTTGACTTTAACAACATTTTTTTTTTCAAATTCTTTTTTGACTTTTTTAGATATAATAAAGATATGTGTATGCTACGCACTAGATAATAAATTAACATCAAGTAATTGTTTGCTTTTGATGTACAGGACGACTTTTTATCCTGTCGTTTGAAAAAAACAACACACACACAACAAAACAACAACAACAAAAAAGCACAAAAAACAACATCAAACACAAACAAATCGCGATTGTTTGAATCCATGTTTTACCTAAAAACTAGTTCAATATTTGACTAATTTAGCATAAGAGTTTCTTTTCGTTTTATTCTATGATCGACCATTGATGTCACATTCGGATAAATGCATGATAGGCCTACTTGATGCATGATAACTTTTATAAATATCTGCTTACCCTGTTTCTAGAATCGGAAAAAATAAAATAAAAAATAAAACACGTGGACTGAAAGTGCCCAAAATGGCATATAAATCACTTATTTTTATTTTATTTATTTGTTTTGCTTGATACTAAAATCTGTGCTGTGTCTTCAATGTATAGGTTTCGGTGAAAGTGGTAAATGTTTCTCTTTTTTTTTCTTCAGAACGGCAAATTGACGACGGGCTGAAGCTTTTGATGATTTAGAAAAGGATAACAAGAAGATAAAACACAAACGGCATCTGTGGAACCCATCAGTTAACAATGAAGACAAAACATTTGTTACAGGGTGTGGTTATTTCTGTCTTAGTGTGTGTACTGTACGCTGAAGCACGAGATCCGAAAGCGCGAAAAAGACGGTGTCGATGTAAAAAGTACATCGAGCAAATTAAACAGGATATGGACGACAGACTTACGGAGTTTGAAAGTAAGCTCGCGGGAAGGTTTGAAAGATATTTATTACAAAATGGCAATTTATCTGACAGTGATATTTCTGAAGCATATTCACTGCAGAAAATAGATTCATTAGCCGTGGATATGAACAGAACGAGGAAGACTCTACAAAAAGAGAGCTACAGTTTACGTCGTCTGCAGGAAACTATGTATTCACAAGAAGTGAATGTGGATATGTTGAATACTAATTTCAAAACACTGGATGCCATAGTGCGCAATCTGACCTTTGTTGTTGAGAAGCTTGAAGAGACAATGAGGAACAGTATAATAAGGAGCGCTTCAAAGACACAAACTTCCGATAAAAAGAAGCGAAAAGTGCCACAAAGTACCGCTAAGACGACGAAACCGGATTATCCAAGAGGTAAGTGTTACGATTACTGTATTGTCGAAAATTTTTATCGCATGTTTGACAATTTGGATTTTTCCCCTCAAACATAAATTGTTGTGTTCTTATGACAGAAAGCGAGGGATTTGTCTGCAAGAAGTGCTTCGAGATAAAAGCAACTGGATGGCACACTTAGTATCACCATTAGTCTGGTACATCAACTCTCTCTCTGTCTCTCTATCTCTCTGTCTCTCTCTCTCTCTTTCCCTCTCTTTCTCTCCATCTCTCTCCATCTCTCTCTCTCTCTCTCTGTGTCTGTGTCTCTGTCTGTCTCTCTGTCTCTCTCTCTCTGTCTGTCTCTCTGTCTGTCTGTCTTTCTCTCTGTCTCTCTCTGTCTGTCTCTCTCTGTCTGTCTGTCTCTGTCTCTGTCTCTGTCTCTGTCTCTGTCTCTCTCTCTCTCTCTCTCTCTCTCTCTCTCTCTCTCTCTCTCTCTCCCTCTCTCTCTCTCTCTTTCTCCCTCTTTCTCTCATTCTCTCTCTGTTGAGGCATCATCGTAGAGACTGATTCTCGCCAATTGCTTACACTATTTGTATTTAACTGACAGCTTTCCCATTTCTCTGATACGACAGCCGCTTATTTCAATTACCGGACGGGTTTATTTCAGACGTCATTCTGTCGCTCCTGTGCGACCGTACACATATTGCCCGCCATCAATTTCCGCCACTAGACATACAATTACATGAAATCTGACAAAACAATCTTCGATAGCTAGTTGCCGCAGTGGTTATCCCAATCAAAATGTCATAACTGTAGTGCCGGAATGTTATGTGATATACGTTTATATCGCATTTCTTGTCCATATTATTACGTTACGTACATTTCTATGTTAAAATCTGTTTGCATGTTTTAGTAAAGAGAGCAATATTTCGGAGAGGATATTTACATCCGTTTTTTTTTTTCGTTATCGATTTTCCGTGCGCTTGTCTTTTTGCCAGGATGTCTTTCTGCTGTCTGTGCAGTTTACCATTTATTCTTCTCTTCCTTGTTTACGCCGCTCTCTCAATCAGATATTATCTTTTTCTATTTCCTTCTCTCTTAAATCTCGAGTTTTGTTCTATCTCATTCCCACCCTTTTCCGTTTAAATATTTCTCTATAGATCTCTCTCTCTCTCTCTCTCCCTCTCTCTCTCTCTCTCTCTCTCTGTTTCTCTGTTTCTATCTGTCTGTCTGTCTGTCTGCCTCTCTCTCTCTCTCTCTCTCTCTCTCTCTCTCTCTCTCTCTCTCTCTCTCTCTCTCTCTCTCTCTGTCTCTCTCCTGCGTATATAATAATATCGACAATAATGCCAACTTGTCTTTTGTTATCATCGTTTATCTTTAGCCAATAATTCAGCTAAAGAACTGTTTCTTTTAACATTCTATACTGTTTTGGACAGACGTATTCCATTGTTAAGTCAGCCCTTCATACAGACACTATATGTACTCTGAATATATGAATATATATATTTTATTATTTTACCCACTTGAAAGATATTTTTATATCCAGAATTTAAGTAAACAACAGTAAACAACAAGTATTTGTTTCATTAGTTTAAGTAAAGTAACCGGTTTTATCATAGGATCAGATAAATCAATAGGTTTATTTCTTCATAATTTAAAGTTAAACACTCGGTTTCATTCTATGTTTAAAGTAAAACGACACGTTTTATCTTGAGTTTAAGTAAAATAACGTTTTTTTTAAAAGATTAAGTAAAATCTTGAGTTTAAGTAAAATAACGTTTTATTTAAAAGATTAAGTAAAATCTTGAATTTAAGCAAAATAACGTTTTTTTAAAGATTAAGTAAAATCTTGAGTTTAAGTAAAATAACGTTTTTTTTTAAAAGATTAAGTAAAATCTTGAGTTTAAGTAAAATAATGTTTTTTTAAAAGATTAAGTAAAACGACCGGGTTTATCTTAAGTTTCGGTACAACAACCGGGTTTATCTCAAGTTTAAGTACAACAACCGGGTTTATCTCAAGTTTAAGTACAACAACCGGTTTTATCTCAAGTTTAAGTACAACAACCGGGTTTATCTCAAGTTTAAGTACAACAACCGGTTTTATCTTAAATTTAAGTACAACAACCGGTTTTATCTCATGTTTAAGTACAACGACCGGTTTTTATCTCAAATTTAAGTACAACGACCGGTTTTATCTCAAGTTTAAGTACAACGACCCGTTTTATCTCAAGTTTAAGTAGAACGACCCGTTTTATCTCAAGTTTAAGTAAAACAACCGGTTTTATCTCAAATTTAAGTACAACGACCGGTTTTATCTCAAGTTTAAGTACAACGACCCGTTTTATCTCAAGTTTAAGTACAACAACCGGTTTTATCCTAAGTTTAAGTACAACGACCGGTTTTTTCTCAAGTTTAAGTACAACGACCGGTCTTATCCTAAGTTTAAGTTAAGTAGCCGGTTTTATCCTACATGAAAGTTAAAGTAAAACAACATTTTTTTTCATCAGTTCAATTTAAAACTTTTTAATTGTTCGTTGAAGTAAAAACAGCCGGCACTGATAAAAAAAAACAGTATCAAATGCGTCGTTAACCAATTAACCAATATGACCTTTAGTACAAAACTCACACAGCATTAACTATCGTAGAAAATTAAGTCAAGCAAATAAAATCATTACATTATTGTTTCCTTGTAAATCCATAGGAAGCTTGTCCAGGGTTAATTAGCGTGCTAGTCACATAGTCACATATGATTCACATACCGATGTATCATTCGATGTTTGTCACCAGATAATGGGAGATAGCAATCATGTTTTGACTCAGTCTTTTTTAATGAAGGTAGAAATCTGATGCCAGACTTGTGGATCTCTATTGAGTACACGCCTGCGCGTCTTTTGGTCCGTGACTCATAGGCTTAAAATCGCACCTTGTTGCCGTTTTAATGAAGTTTTAGGACAATTTACATCTCATCTTCCCTAAAAAACCCGACCGCAATAGCTCAATTAGAGCGTCGGCATGCGGATCGGGAGGTCGAGGGTTCAAACCCCGGCCGGGTCAAACCAAAGACTTTAAAGTTGGTAGTAGTGGCTTCCCTCCTAACGCTCGGGGCATTACGCCTGACTCGTCGGTGTCAGTATAATGGACCGGCCGGGTTCAGTCCCTGGGTACCTTATAAGTGCCCCTGTGCTTTAATGATAGAAATGTCGCTGCACAGTATCGGCAAAAATGCCGGCAAATCCAATCCAGTCCTAAAAAAAGGCTGACAAAACAAGGACAAAGCTACTGACTGACATGCACTTATTTTGTAACAAATACCACGTCAGTGAGTTAAAGCCTTGGCTAAGTTAGACTTTAACTTTTATAAAAAAAGTCCATAAACTAAAAAGGTTGCCTAAAATAAATGTTGAAGTCGTGTATAAATGATAAAGAAATAAAACGGTTGTTTAATTATAAAGTTTTTTTTATTAGTAATGTATTATTTAAATGACAATGTAGTCGTAAAAAAATAATATAATCTTGAAATAATATGTTAGTCTTACAATAATTAGTAGTCTTATTATGATGATGATGATGGTAATAATAATAATAATAATAATAATAATAATAATAATAAAAATTATAATAATTATTATTATTATTATTATAATTATTATTATTATTATAAGGTAGTCTTAAAATAATACATGTAGTAGACTTACAAGTATAATGTAGTCGTATGATAAGTATGTACATCTGACAATTGTAATGTAGTCGTGTAATAATTATGTAAATCTGACAATTGTAATGTAGTCGTGTAATAATTATGTAAATCTTACAATTGTAATGTAGTCGTATAATAATTATGTAAATCTTACAATTGTAATGTAGTCGTATAATAATTTTGTAAGTCTTACAAGTATAATGAAATCTTTAAACAATTAGGTAAGTCTTACAATTATAATGTAGTGTTATAATAATAATGTATTATTTGACACAAAATAGTCCTAATTTATAACGACTCTCGGGTGTTACTGAAGAATTAAAAAGCAACAACGTCATTTGTCTTATTCTGATAGTGGACAAACGATTCAGTATGCTATTATTAGAGATAATAATACAAATGTCCGTTATACACGTAGCTTCATTCGGACTCTATATGAAGAACAATAGAAGCCCGAGTCCAAGAAAAAAAATCTTACTTATGATCGTTCAGTTGTATAGGTAAGACGTTATTATACCCATATTAGGGCATTGCCTCGTCATACGTCAACTGTAACTCGCTGCCTTTGCATACTTTATATCACAAAATAACTTAAATTTAAAAACTGTTAAAAAATCTTTTGCCGCCGGTGGTTCTATCTAGACATTTCTTAGGATGTCTTCCTCCAACAAAACTAGCAGAACGTTGCTGTAATGACAATAACAGGTCGCTGTGATAAATTGAAAAAAAACAACATGCCTGCAAATGATGTAAGTAGTCCTTAAACATTTAGCTCGGAATTACTGTTATTAATACGCGTCACCATTTTGTATGATCATGAGACGCTTTGTTTACACGTTACGTCATAGATGTTATAGTCTTTTTCATTGATTTTCCGTGTTTTTGTACAAGAATTATTTGCACTGGAATTTGTTATTGTCTATTATTTGTATTGTATGCTAAATTGCTTATTGACCGCTTAAAGCGGTAACGAGTTCAATAAAGTTGAGTTGAGTTGAGTTTTGAGTTGTAGGAGACAATTGATTATGACTGCAGGCCGGAAGATCACCTTGATCAGTGATCATCTCTTTTAAGTGTGTCATTGGTTGTGTCACTGCACTGTACAGCCATAGGTGTGTCACCAAAGTTTGATTTCATCACAGGCATTAAACTAAAAGTTATAGTATTGGTAAGAAAGTATTTTTTATTTGAGATAAAAAAAATGCTCCATTAGGCTATACGAACTCAAATTCACACAATTTTATTAAAGGTTGATTCCGACAGTTTGCCTATATTACATACACGTACCAATATCTAACCACCGCTTTGGGTAATTTGGTCAAACTTTTTGCATAAAGCCATACTTTAGTCGTTAAAAAGACGATTTTAAACCCGACCTTTATTGTTACACTGTATTAATCTCGAAATTATTCAAAATGTTGACCTTCTGTTACAAACTCTCTTTAAAAGATAAGGTGATTCACATCACCTAAGGATATTTGTTATTTCATCTCACGCACTAATTGGAAAGCATAATCACCCCATTGTCAAATATAATCCTTCATCTTCAACTGACAATAATCACACATTCGTTATTTGCTATTTCATTCTTGTTTCTGATGTGACTAACTCTGCAATGTTGATTTTCGATTATGCGATTTTGAGATTAGATTCTTTGAGGTTATGCAGTTAATTGCTTGCAGTCACCATTCCCACAAACCTACGCATCGTTGTGGTCATTTTAGTCATTGTCACTTAAACATGGCAGTTTAAACATGTGTCATCACCGTTATAATCAGAAAGTGTCGTCAACGCCATTGTTATCGTTGTAAATCTGTATGCACAGAGGCAACGACTGAATAATGATGAAAGTGGTGGCGGTTTGGGTTTTGATGATGATGATGATGATGATGGTGATGATGAAATTCATTTCGATTATAATAACGACAACATGACGGCGACGACGATGATAATAATAACTGCTAAAATCTAAGCTGACACAAGTCTTCTACAAGCATGAATCTCGTTTATCGTGTATAAAGCTTTAAAGAAATAAAAAAAGAAAGTTGTTATTTATGCGAAGTGTTCTGTTTACTTCAGACGTTATATATCCCAGACTGTATGAAGAGTCACTTGTGACTGGCGATAAATTGTCAGAATTGGTCACAATATTTACATAGACATCTCACGCTATGTCCCTTAATGTAACGAGGATTCTGATTGGACACGATTCTCGAGGGAGGCTGGTACCGGGCTTTCAATGACCGCATGGGAAATATTTGCACTAAAGGGTATTGGAAACCGGGCAGCAGGGTACTCTTTTGTATATTATGGCTGATACAATGAAAATACAGCATAAACGATGTCACTTTACATTAAATGATGAATAGCAACGCTGTAAATATGAGAAGAGTAACATAAACACAATTTACTAAAGGGATTGAAACAGTTTCGGATATCATTGTTGAAATGCTATGGTATGACAAAGCAAATATCACAATTTATGGCTATTGCTCGTAGAAAACAACAATACTGAACCTGACTACCAATGGTGATGATGATGAGGAGGAGGAGGAGGAGGAGGTGGAGGAGAAGCAGGTTCAATAGGGTGCAAATGTTGATGTTGATGATGAAGAGAAGGCTGGTGGTGGAGGCGGCGGTGATGATGATGATGATGATGAGGAGGAGGAGGAGGTGGAGGAGAAGCAGGTTCAAGAGGGTGCAAATGTTGATGTTGATGATGAAGAGAAGGCTGGTGGTGGAGGCGGCTGTGATGATGATGATGAGGAGGTGGAGGAGGAGAAGGAGGGGAAAAGGAGGATAATGATTGTGAAACAGAAACAACAACATAGAAACAATTTTTCTTTCAAGTCACGTTCACATTTCCTTTAAGTAAAACACCATCTTTCAACATTAACATATAAAACGTCTATGATCTTTCCTATGACTTAGAAAAAGTTAGTTGAACTTAAAACTTCAATAAACAAACCCGGCAAAAATCTGGCAAAATCGGAATCGCGTGACTAAATCATATGAAGAACTCGCTTTACACCCAGCTCGCTAATGGTAAACACCCATGAAATTGTTGCACGCAAGCTGAAACAATGGGAAATAAGCAGGATGGAATGTGTGGCTTTTATGTCCCCGTACAATAAATGTGGAGATGACACATATGATAGTCAGACTAAATGCCTGCGACACCGATCACGTCCACTCCAATAGATGAGTTTAGATTCAAGCCCCAGTTACTACCTAGATTCCGGCCTTGTCCGAATTTTACCGATCACTACTTCGGAACCTTTCGCTCGTTTTCGTGGGATTTTCAATCAACGCTAAATATAATTCGATAAAATCGTTTATTATTGTCATCAATAACAGCAAATGTTTGCATTATGACATTTATCAAGAAGTTCTATAGTACCGAAATAGATTTTTTATTGCATGTAGGAGAATAGTAGTTTTGGCTATCACAACATTTATCTCTGTTGTCAGTTAGTTCATCGTTATGTAAATAATCATAGATATTAATTACATTTAAACTGTGACTGGCTATTTTCAAACGGATTAGACTGTGTTTGTGTGTTTTAGTTTGATTGTTTTACTTCTATATATAGTTTCCACAAATTGCTGTCTCTAACAACAAGTATACCACTAAACAACGCCTCATCACGTAAGGGACAGACTATCAATTTCAGGAAATTTGTCTGCTCCATTTGTTTGTTTATTTATTCTGCCAGTGGAGAATAATTTGTTTGTCTTTATCTTCATGATATTTATTTGTCTATGTCATAATAAATTATTAAGCCTTTCTGATTTCTCCGTTACATTACTGAAGAAGTAACATATTCTAGAAAACTCATTTGTTACATTGTACATACCTGGTTAACATAGTTTACTACCGCGCGTAATAAGGCTTTAAGCTGAAAACCAGTAGATGTCATACCACGTGACCACTTTGGCTAAGCTGTCAGAATTATATTTCTAAATCATCGTACATAATTCTTATGATTTTTGGCAAAGGTTCGAGCAGTTGCAGGTACGAACCGATGCGATTCCGACATTATTATCGTAAAGGGCTGCAAATGTGACATCGACAGCAGGCTTAACGAAAGCAGAACCATTTTGCTAGCTCGCAAGATGAAAGGTTGCATGTCGTGATGAACAATGACCAACAAATGACGAAAAATTCATGGTCTTCATGCCAAGATGAGGGCGGGAGGTTGTGATTAAAATAATTTTTGTTTGTATATTTTTTATATTTACAGTTCACTAATGTAACATGTTCGCAATTATCTGGTACTATCGTGCACGCTATCGCCTTGGCAACTTGTTTGTTTGTTTGTTGTTTTCAATACAACGATATAGTTATGATTCTTATTGCGACGTCCAGCTTTTTTTTTGGGTGGTGTAAGACCCCAGACAAATATCCAGGTAAAGCCACCGGCGCACCTGTGACTTTATACTTGATAAATTAACTGGATTATTCATTACATCAGATTACACAAAAACGTATATTTATACACATTTATTGACAATATCAGCGTATAAAACAGCCAGATTTTCACACCTAACGGAACCACGCTTTTGATGACGTCATGACGTAGTTGCCCAAAATATTACTGACGTCATGACGTCACACTGAATGCTTGGCAACCCTTAGAGCAAACACAGTCATACACAACGTCTAACCAGACTCAAGGATACACAAGATCTATCTGTCTCTCGATATATTTTACCATCCTTTAATAAGCCAAACCCTTTGACGTTGGCTTTTGCCAGTTACCGACAATATTAAAGAAGATGTCGGATTCAGGGAATTCTCGTGAATATCAGGTCGAAGATTATATTGAAAAGAGCGAGGAAGGGATCGATATATACTTTAGTCCTAAACAGGTGAGGATATTTTTGTTAGTTGCATTGTGCATTTGGAAAAAATAACAACACAATACATTTAAATATTTTAAGCAGAGTAACATTTATTAGGGTTTGTGATGTGCTCGTGGGTTAGCGCCGCAGTTTACGCTCAAGATACATGTATTGTAAAGGTGGCATCTGACAGTTTGGACATTTTTTTTCTCAAATAGCTAGAGAAGTCTGAGAAGGTCCCACAAAAGGCCGTCCATTGATGCCCTCGATATGTGTGAACAATCAACCATAAACTCCCACTAGACTTTGCAAACATTTCCTATCTAAGCCACACTGCAGAGATAGTTTTAGATCGTCGTCAGGGTAATCTGCTCTGACGTCGATATCTATTTTTTAACAGAGGTCACAACCGTGTATGTTTTTCATAGATTTGGGAAAAAAAATGAACATTCAAAGTGTTTGTGCGATTAGGACTGTCTTACAATACAGTTAGTGTTCAAAACCGTCCTTAGTTTAAAGTATGAGTTTATGCAGGAATTATCAACAAGCAGTTATAAGTTATTGTTTCATGTATTTGATAAAAGCAAACTTTCGCATACCGCCTTTAAGGGTAGTTCTACGACTGGTCGGCCCTCGGTTAGAACATAGTGACATGGAATAATATTATGTCAAATGTTGGCAAGGTACTATCACAGTGGAGGAAGCGCTTTGTCCGCTAACCTGTTTCCGGTTAACTGTACGATTATCGATAGGAAGATACACCGATTGATCATTCCGTTTGTCTGCTCATTCATCCATCCGTTCGCACGTTATTGTGTGTCGTATCTTTACCACTTTAAGGTTACATCGCCAGTGAAAGCAAAGGTTGCAGCGTTGACTGTCACCAACAAGACTGCAGCCTTCACTCCTCCGTCCATCAACAAGACTGCAGCCTTCACTCGTCCGTCCATCAACAAGACTGCAGCCTTAACTCATTCGTCCATCAAAAAGACTGCAGCCTTCACTTCTCCGTCCATCAAAAAGACTGTAGCGTTCACCCCTCCGTCCACTAACAAGACTGCAGCCTTCACTCCTCCGTCAACAAATAGGACTGCAGCGTTCACCACTCCGACTACCATCAAGACTGCAACTTTCGCTTCTTCGTCTCCACACAAAACTGCATCGTTCACTCCTCCGTCCCCCCACAAGACTGCAACCTTCCCTCCTCCGTCCCCCTACAAGACTGCAGCCTTCACTCCTCGGTCTATCAACAAGACTGTAGCGTTCACCCCTCCGTCCACTAACAAGACTGCAGCCTTCACTCCTCCGTCAACCAATAGGACTGCAGCGTTCACCACTCCGACTACCATCAAGACTGCAACTTTCGCTTCTTCGTCTCCACACAAAACTGCATCGTTCACTCCTCCGTCCCCCCACAAGACTGCAACCTTCCCTCCTCCGTCCCCCTACAAGACTGCAACCTTCCCTCCTCCGTCCCCCCACAAGACTGCAACCTTCACTCCTCCGTCCCCCCACAAGACTGCAACCTTCCCTCCTCCACCCCCAATCAGAACCGAAGCGTTCAATTCTCCTTTCATTAATAAGACTGCTGCTTTCACTCTTCCGGACGCCAATAAGGCTACAACATTTCCTCCTCCAGTCTTCAACATGACTACAGAATTCACAAGTTCCGTCACAAACAAGGCAACAGAATTAACACCTCCTGTCAAGGTTGTAGATTTTACTCACCACACAACTGATAGTCTAATGGACATGAAGAAAGAGCTGAGTGCTATGGAATGCGAAACGATGGCTAAGTTTGAAAAAGAGAAACAATCGTTTCTTGAAAGCATTTCGACGTTGGGAAAGAAGATAAAAGATGACGAAGAAGTCATTGCGAAGATTGTGGAGCAGAATCAAGAATTTGAAAAGTTGTTGGTGAAGATGGAAAATCAAAGTAGAGAACTGAGTGAAAATGTATCAGATCTGGAACGCCAGAATGGAGAACTGGCTAAAATGATGAAAAAGATGGAAGACCAGAATAAAGAAGTAAAAGAAAATGTCGTTAATTTAGAAGACCAACTTAGAAAACTGAGTAAGAAGGGAAAAGAGTTGGAGTGTGGGAATAGAGAACTGGATGAGAAGGAAGAAAATTTGGAAGGTGGGGATAGAGAACTGGATGAGAAGAAAGAAAATTTGAAAGGTGGGAATAGAGAACTGGATGAGAAGGAAGAAAATTTGAAAGGTCGAAATGGAGAACTTGGTGATCAGGGAGTAAAGTTGGAAAGACGAGATAGAGAAAGGGATGAAACTGTAGTCGGACTAGACGATGTACAGGTAAACAATACTGATGACATGTGTCCTAAAGAAGATAGAAAGAAGAAAAGGGGAAATAAGAAACGATTCAGCTGTTTCGGAAGTAAGAACTCTGAATGAAGTGTATGTGTTTTGTACATACTCTTGTGTATTTTTTGCAGTCTACTAAATGGTTCTTTACATCTTATGGACTTTGTAATACATTCTTATATTTTGAGTGGCGTAAATAAATGTTTTTGTTTTTCTCTTGAAACAAGGTTCACTTATTATTAACCCCAGATTACGATGAAGAATGATACTGTGTGTGGATCGCTTTCTCTACGGGTGTGGATCTACGACTTTATGGCTTCAGATTGTTTTTTCTGAAAAAAAGTTATTCAGCAGTTATAATATTATGCGAAACAAGTATTATACATGATATCTCCTGGTTTTTGGAGTTGTGTTATGGTGTGTATATTGCTTAAAGGTGATACCAATGTTTGCATTTTTATTACAGGACTATACTTCCAGTCTTTCATTTTCTGCTAGTGTGCTTATTAACTTAACTTAATAACTGGGTTACAAAAAAGACAACAAAAAAACAACAATAAAAACAAAACAAACAAAAAAAACAAAACAAAAAAGCTAACAAACAACAATACAAATCTCCCCCCCCCAAAAAAAAACAACAAACAAACAAACAAACAAACAAACAAAAAACAACAACACACACACACACACACAAACACAAAAAACAACAACAAACAAACAACAACAACAAAACAAAAAAACAAACAAAAAACAAAGAACAATAACAACAACAAACAAACAAACAAAACCCACAAAAAACAACAACAACAAAAACAAAAACAAAAAAACAAAAAACAACAACAACAAAACAACACAAAACACAACACAACAACAAAGAAAAAGCACACACGAAACAAAAACAAAACAAAAACAACAACAACAAAAAAAACCTCAACAAAACAAACAAAAAAGGGAAAAAAGAAACAAGTTCTTTTCTGCATACAAAATAGATGTTAGCCCGCGCTCAAGTCCATGCCATGACATACCAAAGTCATAAAGAAACGGTAATGGTATAGCTCCATTGCGTACGCTCAAGCAAATATGCGGATAGTTCCACGACTGGTTGGCCCGGTGTCATGATAAGGTTACTGGGTGTGGTATAATGCCAGGTGTTCACGGCGTGCTATACATAGAGAAACAGCATATATATACTTCAGGTGGACACCGTCTCCAGATAACTGAAATATTGTTGGTGGGACAGTAAATCCAATATATAATAATTACACTCAGTAAATTCTTCAAAAATATTTCCAGAAACATAATACCTTTCAAATATTAGACATTGCCGAGAAAAATGAAATGAAACCAGACAGCGGTCATGATAGACAACATTTTTAGATGTCCAGAAGACCGCGTTTCCATTTGACAATAAATTTACATATACAAATATGATGACCGTCAAACATATAGCATTTACAA
The DNA here is from genome assembly GCA_007844125.1 of Sinonovacula constricta. Lineage (NCBI taxonomy): Eukaryota > Metazoa > Mollusca > Bivalvia > Cardiida > Solecurtidae > Sinonovacula > Sinonovacula constricta. The sequence goes on along the minus strand of CM017564.1, from coordinate 58,733,813 downwards.
GACATGATCTGTATAAATTGTTAACATACGTCTGATAGATGGCATGCGCTACAATTATATTACATTTAAGTATAATACTGTAGATAAAGTAGTTTTCGTTAAAATAATATATAATTTATTTATGATTATGAAATTTCCAATTATGTTTATTATATAATCAAACCATGTGGTAGTGAATATAACATCCACAAAGTCTTAAATATGGATAGAACCGCTCTTTAGATAATTGTAATAAGAGCGATACAATTTATAAAAGTCCATATTTAAAGCTTAAGTATAAAATAAATTCGTATCTTAAATAGTGATCACTTAACTGTATTTCATAGCCTTTGTTGGATCAAAATCGGAACTACGAAAGTTGGGGAGTTTATAACAGACTTATATAGTTATGATTCTTATTGCGACGTCCAGCATTTTTGGGGTGGTGTAAGAACCCAGACAAATATCCAGGTAAAGCCACCGGCGCACCTGTGACTTTATACTTGATAAATTAACTGGATTATTCATTACATCAGATTACACAAAAACGTATCTTTATACACACTTATTGGCAATATCAGCGTATAAAACAGGCAGATTTTCACAACCAACGGAACACCGCTTTTGATGACGTCATGACGTAGTTGCCCAAATATTACTGACGTCATGACGTCACACTGAATGCTTGGCAACCCTTAGAGCAAACACAGTCATACACAACGTCTCACCAGACTCAAGGATACACAAGATCTATCTGTCTCTCGATATATTTTACCATCCTTTAATAAGCCAAACCCTTTGACGTTGGCTTTTGCCAGTTACCGACAATATTAAAGAAAATGTCGGATTCAGGGAATTCTCGTGAATATCAGGTCGGAGATTATATTGAAAAGAGCGAGGAAGGGATCGATATATACTTAAGTCCTAATCAGGTGAGGATATTTTTGTAAGTTTCTTGTCATACATGCAGCAATTCTATACATTTTGCAGCCTTGCATTGTGCATTCGAAAAAAAACAAACAAAAACATTTAAATATTTTTAACAGAGTAACATTTATTAGGGTTTATGATGTGCTCGTGGGTTTGCGCCGCAGTTTACGTTCAAGATACATGTATTGTAAAGGTGGCAACTGACAGTTTGGACTGTTTCTTTTTTCTCTCAACTAGCTAGAGAAGTCTGAGAAGGTCCCACAAAAGGCTGTCCATTGATGCCCTCGATATGTGTGAATAATCGACCATAAACTCTCACTAGACCTTGCAAACATTTCCTATCTAAGCCACACTGCAGAGATAGTTTTTAGATCGTCGTCAGGGTAATCTGCTCTGACGTCGATATCTATTTTTTAACAGAGATCACAACCGTGTGTGTTTTTCATAGATTTGGGGAAAAAAATGAACATTCAAAGTGTTTGTGCGATTAGGACTGTCTTACAATGCAGTTGGTGTTCAAAATCGTCCTTAGTTTAAGTATGAGTTTATGCAGGAATTATCAACAAGCCGTGGTAAGGTATTGTTTCATGTATTTGATAGAGGCAAACTTTCGCATACCGCCTTTAAGGGTAGTTCTACGACTGGTCGGCCCTCGGTTAGAACATAGTGACATGGTATAATATTATGTCAAATGTTGGCAAGGTACTATCACCGTGGAGAAAGCGCTTTGTCCGCTTCCAGTAAACCCTGTTTCCGGTTAATTGTACGATTATCGATAGGAAGATACACCGATTGATCATACCGTTTGTCTGCTCATTCATCCATCCGTTCGCACGTTATTGTGTGTCGTATCTTTACCACTTTAAGGTTACATCGCCAGTGAAAGCAAGAGTTGCAGCGTTGACTGTCATCAACAAGACTGCAGCCTTCACTCCTCCGTCCATCAACAAGACTGCAGCCTTCACTCCTCGGTCTATCAACAAGACTGCAGCGTTCACCCCTCCGTCCAGTAACAAGACTGCAGCCTTCACTTCTCCGTCCATCAACAAGACTGCAGCCTTCACTCCTCGGTCTATCAACAAGACTGCAGCGTTCACCCCTCCGTCCAGTAACAAGACTGCAGCCTTCACTCCTCCGTCAACCAATAGGACTGCAGCGTTCACCACTCCGACTACCATCAAGACTGCAACTTTCGCTTCTTCGTCTCCACACAAAACTGCATCGTTCACTCCTCCGTCCCCCCACAAGACTGCAACCTTCCCTCCTCCGTCCCCCCACAAGACTGCAACCTTCCCTCCTCCGCCCCCAATCAGAACCGAAGCGTTCAATTCTCCTTTCATTAATAAGACTGCTGCTTTCACTCTTCCGGACGCCAATAAGACTACACCATTTCCTCCTCCAGTCTTCAACATGGCTACAGAATTCACAAGTTCCGTCACGAACAAGGCAACAGAATTAACACCTCCTGTCAAGGTTTTAGATTTTACTCACCACACAACTGATAGTCTAATGGACATGAAGAAAGAGCTGAGTGCTATGGAATGCGAAACGATGGCTAAGTTTGAAAAAGAGAAACAATCGTTTCTTGAAAGCATTTCGACGTTGGGAAAGAAGATAAAAGATGACGAAGAAGTCATTGCGAAGATTGTGGAGCAGAATCAAGAATTTGAAAAGTTGTTGGTGAAGATGGAAAATCATAGTAGAGAACTGAGTGAAAATGTATCAGATCTGGAACGCCAGAATGGAGAACTGGCTAAAATGATGAAAAAGATGGAAGACCAGAATAAAGAAGTAAAAGAAAATGTCGTTAATTTAGAAGACCAACTTAGAAAACTGAGTAAGAAGGGAAAAGAGTTGGAGTGTGGGAATAGAGAACTGGATGAGAATGAAGAGGGTTGGAATAATGAACTGGAAGGGAAGGAAGAAAATTTGGAAGGTGGGAATAGAGAACTGGATGAGAAGAAAGAAAATTTGAAAGGTGGGAATGGAGAACTGGATGAGAAGGAAGAAAATTTGAAAGGTCGAAATGGAGAACTTGGTGATCAGGGAGTAAAGTTGGAAAGACGAGATAGAGAAAGGGATGAAACTGTAGTCGGTCTAGACGATGTACAGGTAGACGATACTGATGACATGTGTCCTAAAGAAGATAGAAAGAAGAAAAGGGGAAATAAGAAACGGTTCAGCTGTTTCGGAAGTAAGAACTATGAATGAAGTGTATGTGTTTTGTACATACTCTTGTGTATTTTTTGCAGTCTACTAAATGGTTCTTTACATCTTATGGACTTTGTAATACATTCTTATATTTCGAGTGGCGTAAATAAATGTTTTTGTTTTTCTCTTGAAACAAGGTTCACTTATTATTAACCCCAGATTACGATGAAGATTGATACTGTGTGTGGATCGCTTTCTCTACGGGTGCGGATCTACGACTTTATGGCTTCAGATTGTTTTTTCCTGAAAAAAAGTTATTCAGCAGTTATAATATTATGCGAAACAAGTATTATACATGATATCTCCTGGATTTTGGAGTTGTGTTATGGTGTGTATATTGCTCAAAGGTGATACCAATGTTTGCATTTTTATTACAGGACTATACTTCCAGTCTTTCATTTTCTGCTAGTGTGCTTATTAACTTAACTTAATAACTGGGTTTCAAAAAAGACAACAAAAAACATCAATAAAAACAAAACAAACAAAAAAACAAAACAAAAAAGCTAACAAACAACAATACAAATCCCCCCCCCCCCCAAAAAAAAAAAAACAAAAAAAAAAACAAACAACAAAACACAACAACACACACACAAAAACACAAAAACAACAACAAACAACAAAAAAACAAAAAAACATACAAAAAGCAAAGAACAACAACAATAACAACAACAAACAAACTAACAAAACCCACAAAAAACAAACAAACAAAAACAAAAAAACAACAAAACAACGAAAAAACAACAACAAAACAAACCAAAACACAACACAACAACAAAGAAAAAGCACACACAAAACAAAAACAAAACAAAAACAACAACAACAAAAAACCTCAACAAAACAAACAAAAAAGGGAAAAAAGAAACAAGTTCTTTTCTGCATACAAAATAGATGTTAGCCCGCGCTCAAGTCCATGCCATGACATACCAAAGTCATAAAGAAACGGTAATGGTATAGCTCCATTGCGTACGCTCAAGCAAATATGCGGATAGTTCCACGACTGGTTGGCCCGGTGTCATGATAAGGTTACTGGGTGTGGTATAATGAGATGTGTTCACGGCGTGCTATACATAGAGAAGGTAGCACTATATATACTTTAAGTGGACACCGTCTCCAAATAACTGATATATTGTTTGGTGGGACAGTAAATCCAATATATAATAATTACACTCAGTAAATTCTTCAAAAAATATTTCCAGAAACACAATTCCTTTCAGATATTAGACATTGTTGAGAAAAGTGAAATGAAACCAGACAGCGGTCATGATAGACAACATTTTTAGATGTCCAGAAGACCACATACCCATTTGGCAATAAATTTACATATACAAATATGATGACCGTCAAACATGTAGCATTTACAAGACATGATCTGTATTAATTGTTAACATACGTCTAATAGAAAGCATGCGCTACAATTATATTACATTTAAGTATAATACTGTAAATAAAGTAGTTTTCGTTAAAATATTATAATATTATATATAATTTATTGATGATTATGAAATTTCCAATTATGTTGAACAGATACATCAACCCATGTGCTAGTAAATATAACATCCACAAAGTCTTAAATATGGATAGAACCGCTCTTTAGATAATTGTAATAAGAGCGAAACAATTTATAAAAAGTTCATATTTAAAGCTTAAGTATAGAATAAATGCGTATCTTAAATAGTTATAACTTAACTTTATTTCATAGTCTATGTTGGATCGAAATCGGAACTACGAAAGTTAGGGAGTTTATAACAGACTTATATATTTATATTTTGATGTTTAGAATAACTGTGTGTTGTTTTTCTAAAAACGCCCACACTCAAATTTTCGGAAAATGGCTTTTTTTTTCAAGGTGAAACGTTTGAATATCATATATAAGATTAAATTTGAAAAGTGAAGGGAACGTGGTCAGGTATACAGTTTTACGTTTGTACGTGACACATATCCCCCACGTCCTGTACATCGTCTGCATTTCAAATTATTGCATCACTTTCATCATATTGTTGATTGACGCATACACATAACGTAGGCCCTATGTAACAATATGCGCATGCGCAGCTCAAACATAAACAAGACTGTTGAGCTTTAAACAACTTGAATAGCTGTAAAGCGTAACGACGCTTTTAATTCACCCGACGTATAACAAAATTATCTTGTACAATCAGCAAATTTCAAATATTATTATGGATCAGATGTGCTTTATTTTTCTATAACTAATTGTAGTTCAGCAAGAGATGTGATCAACTCACTTTACAATGTCTGTTTTCTAAAAAAAATTTAGGAAGGTTTATGCAACAGTATTTAGTATCACGAATTGTTTTCTTTAACAACTAGCAAACCACCAAACTACGACTCGTCTCGCAAGAGACAAACTATCAGTTGCAGGAACGTTGTCTGGTCTATTTGTTTGTTTATTTATTCTTTCAGTGGAGCATAATTTGTTTGTGTATATCGACATGACTTTTATTTTTCTGTTTCATTATGCAACATTTGGTTCTTGCTAACTTTCCCTATTCACATTTACATTACCAAAGCAGTTACATACTCTAAATAGTAATTTGTTACATTGTAAAATATTTACACAAGGGCACGTTGGCAGAATTTGATGTTAGAAATATATGTTTAACCGATGCTTTCTTCTCGTACTTAATTCGTATGTTTTGGCGAAGTTTCGAACAGTTTTATGTCGGTCAGACGTGAGTTCGAAGTAACTATAGTACAGGAACCCCATATGACGTAGCTCGCTCGTTCACACCTGGGAGACAGTAATGAACTGTGACCAAGAAATGCTTAAATGTCTTCAATCTACATGGAAAAAGTTGTGTCTGTGTGTGAGTGTGTGTGCGGAGTTGTGTCTGTGTGTGAGTGTGTGTGCGGAGTTGTGTCTGTGTGTGAGTGTGTGTGCGGAGTTGTGTCTGTGTGTGAGTGTGTGTGCGGAGTTGTGTCTGTGTGTGAGTGTGGGTGCGGAGTTGTGTCTGTGTGTGAGTGTGTTTGCGGAGTTATGTCTGTGTGTGAGTGTGTGTGCGGAGTGGGTAGGGTAGGAGCGTGATCAAAATATGATTTATTCGTATGTTGCATCTTAAGTTCCTCAATGTAATATGTGCACAATTAGCTGACACTTCCGTACAAAGCAATGGGGATTTGTACTTGATAGATAGACTTCATTACATATCAATTAAATATGAAAACACTAATACGTTTTTGTATAACCATTAATTGACGATGTCAACGTTTTAAACAAACTGGCCTCAATGCCTGATGGGACCACGTTTTTGATGACGTCATGACGTTTTACCTTAGTGACACAATGACGCCATGACGCCATGACGTCATGACGTTATACAGAATGCTTAGGAACCCTTGCCGCCAGCACAAGCATACACAGTATTTATCGATATATATTATTATCTTGTAATTATCTAAACCCTAGTTGGGGAATAAGCTTTTTTCCCGTTCTCCGGCAAATTAAAGAAAATGGCACAGAACGATAATTCAGATGCAACGGTGGAATATCATGTCGAAGATTATATTGAAAAGTGGGAGGAACGTGGGCAGGTATATTTCACTCCTAAACAGCGACAGGTGAGGATATTTTCGTTTCGTAGGCATACCCTTCAAGTGATTAAAATTAATTGCCTAGCCTATAAACGAAAATAAGCAAACGCACTTTTATTTTTTACATCATATATTTTGTAATAATTTTGATTTCTAATACAAATGATAGAGAAACATAAAAATAAAAAGATAATTGCAATTTTAAATTTAAGTTTTCTTTGGTATTTTGAAAGAGTTATTGTAGTATGACTTTGTTGTTACTTAGACATTCAGTTTAATTGAATGAAATTGTGAACAGTCAATAACTATATTTCTTGAAAGCATATTATCTCTGGTGTTCGAACTCGTGGGTAAGATCGCCAGTTTACAATCAAGGGATTGCAAGGGTAGTTCTATGACTGGTCGGCCAGGTTTTTGAATATTGTGACTGGGCATGGTTTTATGCCAGGTATTCACAACAAACTAAAGCAGTGAAGGTAGCACCATGTGTGCTTCAAGTGGACACTGTCTACGAATAACTGAAAGATAATTGTGGAACACTATTTCTACACTCCTATAAAAGCATGAATCCCCCTTTCATCTTTCAACCTATCCATCAATCTGGCCACACATCAATCCAAACAAATCATCTTTCCTCTCATCCATCTGTCCCCGCGTGTCTTTTCATTTCATCGATCCACCAACACAACCTTTCACTCATCCATCCACCTATCCATCTTTTCACCCATTCACATACTGATCTATCGCCCGTCTGTCCATCCATCCAATCACCCACCCATCCATTCTAATATCCATCTAACCGTCTATTTATCAATCTATCCACCCACCCATTCACCTATCCATTCAGTCTTCAATCCATCCTACCACACATATCTCCACCTATTAAATTAATCAATCAATTCATCCGATCGCCTGTCCGTTCGCCAATCAATCAATCCATCCATCCATCAATCAGTCCATCAACCAATAACTCCAACAATGAACAAGTCAGTCAGGAAACAAACACTGCTTATTGTGTCGTCACCAGTTTACGGTAAAGTCCCCGGTCAGCAACAAAAGAGCAACAGTTACTTCGCCACTCACCAACAAGGCAGCAGCAATTACTTCGCCAGTTACCAACAAGGCATCAATCAAATCCCCACTCACCAACAAGGCAGCAGCAATTACTTCGCCACTTACCAACAAGGCAGCACCAGCCAATTACCCAGTCACTTACACGGCTGCAACATCCACTTCTCCGGTCAACAATAAACCCCCACCTCCCGTCAAGGCTCTAAATTATACTCCGTACACACCCGATGTTCAACAGAATAAGAAGACCCAAATGAGTGCCATGAAGAGCAAAATGATGACTAATTTGGAAAAAGAGAAAGAAACATTTTCTGAAAGTTTTAGAGCATTGAGTGCCAAGGTAGAAGGTTTGGAAAATGAGAACAGTGAACTGGGTAACATGTTGTTAAAGATGAAATATGAGAATAACGCAATGAGTAACAAGATCGTACAGTTAGAAGATCGATATAAAGAATTGTGTGAGAATGGGAGAAATGTGGCGGTCCAGGACAGAAAACAAGGAAAGAAAAGTTTAAAGTTGAAAGGTCTGAACAAAGAACTGGGTGAAAGGGCCGTAGAGTTGGAAGAAGTGCGTGTAGATAATATTGATACAAAGAATGATGGGAAGAAGAAAACGGGCAATAAAGAACGCTCGGTCTGGTGCAGCTGTTGCCGAAGAAAGAACTAAGAATGAAGTGTGTTTGTATTTTTGTACTGCGTATTTCGTTTGATTACATTCTAATAAAATGTTTCGTTAACATTCATAGATTTATATTTTTTATGTCATAAGAGGAGTTAATTCTTGTAGTATAAATAACTCAAGAATACGATGTTAATTGAAAGCTGATTGAAAGCATAGAAAATTTGTCATGGACATTGTTTATGTGGCATGAATAAGCATGTCTTTTTGATTTTTGGAATGCCGGAAATGCGTTCAGGCACTATCTCGACCTAAAGTGATACAAAATGAACCTGGTACGCCTAGTGTTTATCCAGTCCTGGTAGAAGTCATATTTGGTGCAATTATTACCATTTATTATGATCACGGAAGTGCGATATTCCAAGCACCACAGAAAGCATTTGAACAAGAAGGGGGAACTAGAAAATCTGATACTTTGCTTTTTTCCTTGTTGTCTGCTGCATCGTTTTCCTTTTATTGCAAGCTGCAATGTTACCTTAGGCATACCCGATTCTTTTCTAGAGACAAGACCCCACCACACAACTGCTTATTATTGTTATTGTCTGCTACATTATTGATTTTTTATAATTGCAAGCTACTCTACTAACATCGGCTAGCTCGCTTGTTTTCGTAAGAAATATCGCGCTAGAGAGTTGCGAATTATTGCTGCACTCTTGTCCCCATTACAAAAAATGTTACTCCATAAGTGGCGCTCATAAGTAAAACTCTACATAAAAGTCTATATGAATGTGCAGCTTTTTTTAGTCGGTACGAATTACTAGGAATGCACAAACCTGTTAATTGTTTGTCAACATGTGCCTTTAATTAGTTTTAACAAATCAATCAACCCCAGAACTAATAATTTTAAAATAGGACCATTTCTAGTAACCCACGTCCGTAGCTTCTTCTTTTTTTTTCCTCTGACCCATTTTCATTAATGCAGACTTTACAGATAATGCTGGTTTCATCGATGTAACGTACCTATCTATACGATACGATACCCATCATTCATTCAATTTAGACAGTATCTGACCAACCCTACCGTTTCATTTTCTAAAATTGGAATAAACCCTCTCATAGACGTAGATGGGCCAAGATATTTATTGTCCAGATAGACAATAATTTGTTAATGTGGTATAGACTTTAGGGCGATGGAACAAAATTGTATAGTCATAGTCCCAAAATGCGAAATAGATAGTTAGCTACGTATATAGTTATTTGAGTACTTTTATTGCTGTTGTTTGTTTTCTTTAGATTATGCTTTTTTTTTTAAATCAGCCATTTATAAGGCTTGTAATTAAGCTTTGTGCGAGACATTAAACAACAACCACAGCATGACAATAACAACACAAACAACAACCACAGCATGACAATAACAACACAAACAACCACAGCAGGATTATAACAACACAAACAACAACAACAGCAACGACCTTGGCATTATTCCTATCATTAACATTATTTTAAAATGTATCGGAGAGAAAGAATAAAAATATTTTCAATAAAGAACTGAAAAGTTAAACCTTTTTACATGTAAAAGTTATGAAGCCTATAAAAAATTAATTCAAAGTGAAATCACAATATAAAATCAAATATCAATATAAAATTAAAATTAACAAATCCTCATCCAAATAATAAAAATCGTTAATGATAAAAAATAAATAAACAGTAAACTAACAAATAAAAATGTCTTTCAAACCACCAGACAGGCAGCTTGTGCGGATCCAGAAAATTTTGCTGGGGGTGGTGGGTGGGGGAGATATGAATCGAGATCCAATCAACTTGATCTTTATATACTGGATATAGTGCGCAATTAAAGACCATAACTTTGTTCTAAGCAGTTAAAAGACAAAACTCACCTTAAAAGCTAAGAATTTTCAAGCTTACATGTATGTGTTTATTTGCTTTCACAATTCTACTCTTTTACGCATCCCACTCCCCTGGATCCCTCTCTGACAGGCAGGTGTGAACCGACCGCTAAACGCCAATCGTTATGTGATGTCTGGATTATAGGTACGATGATCGACGGGACGAATCCGTAATGTTTCGACATACAAGCAACAAAACGTATAATATCACGGAAGATGATATGATACCCTTCTAATCTAAATATCCACGAGCCCAGGAAATATTCAATGAGACCATAGAATGGTTTAAAACAAAATAAAAAGGGCAAAAACCCGACACCATTTAATAGGTTTTCTAAGATGTTACATATGGAGAAAAAAATGCAAAATTATTATAATTAACTATAAAACTAAAGTGTACAAGCAGAAAATGCACACGTGCAGCAGTCTCACATTACACAAATAAGTATTGTTAAGATAATACTTTTCTCGAACGAAGCATGTTTTTAGTAACTTATTGTTTATTTTCGAAGTTATGATGAAAGTTACAGACACACAAAAATAAATTTATAAAAATAACAGCATAAAATAGAACACCGTTTACCGAATTAGGACCCGCATTGACCAGGTTTACAAAGTCCGCCAAACAAACTTTCCCCATGTGCACATTTCATAGAGCATTCCATAATATAGGCATCGCGCTCCAGCGCGTCGCCAATAAAGAGATTCTTGAGTATTTTTCAAGATACAATTAATCTTAATAATCTACGATAGTTTAAATCTTTTTTATATATACGTATCATACTCCCGAAACGCTTCCTTTTAATCAAAGAAACGCACGATACATAAACGTTGGTACAATCAATTGTCAAAATTAAAATTAAACAAAATGGAATAACTCATCTGTACATTAAAGGTGGTATCCAAAAGTTTGTTTTCAACTAATACATGCAAGTAGGGCCTACTTACTGCATACACTTATACTTTAGTTTAAGTAAAGGCTGTTTATAACGCTAAATCAATTGTTAGACAGTGTAGAACGGGACATAAACCGCTCTAAATGTTCTTTCCGAATCTCTAAATGAAAATGTTGGGGATTTCAGCTAAATAAAGTTATCAAGGTCAGAGCGAATTAATCTAATATTGACGAAACGTGATAAAAAAAGTAAGTGGTCGCGTGGTTTTCGCAGTTTGAAATAGCTATTGTTACTGAAGCTGATCCCGTCGTGAAATGTTGGTTAAGGATTTTTTGGTCCAAACTATCGGATATCAACTTTAAAACATACTCAGAGTATTTTCTTCTCTCACAAATTACAAACATTTGCAGAAGGGCCCGGGGCCTAGTTGGTAGAACTTGGTTCACTCCTCTGGTCCCATCATCGTGTGGTAGGTCGAGGCCGACCGTTGTTTATACGAGACCGACAATTGTAGATTCGAGGCCGACCGTTGTATTGAGAGACCGACAGTGGTAGATTCGAGGCCGACCGTTGTTTATACGAGACCGACAATTGTAAATTAGAGGCCGACCGTTGTATTGAGAGACCGACAGTTGAAGATACGAGGTCGATCGTTGTTTTTACGAGACCGACAGTGGTATATTCGAGGTCGATCGTTGTTTTTACGAGACCGACAATTGTAGATTCGAGGCCGACCGTTGTATTGAGAGACCGACAGTTGTAGATACGAGGCCGATCGGTGTTTATACGAGACCGACAGTGGTAGATTCGAGGTCGATCGTTGTTTTTACGAGACCGACAGTTGTAGATACGAGGCCGACCGTTGAATATACGAGGCCGACCGTTGTAGACTAGGTACGACTTCTATCCCAGCATCAACAGGTGTTCGTCATCACTTGAGGCTACACATCAAGAAAGATGTATCATTTATCAACAAATAAGCCAAAAAAGCTAGATAATATAATGTTAGATATACGAGATGTAGATTAATGATAAAGCTTTCGAACCGCCTCTTCTTTGTTGAAGTCGGCCACAAACAGCAATCAAACAATCTTGTTAAGATTTATTTTTGGATTTTATTGACTATTCATTTATAAGTGGATAGTGAATCGTAATTTTTAAATCTTTAGTGAGCTTGGTGAAATATCCTTTCCAATCAAGTAATTTTCCTGAAAATAGTCGGTAGTTTCTTTGTATTATATTTGCTTATCAGCTTGATTTCCTCTGACGTACCAAACTTGTGCCACGAAATTAATACATAAGTTCATAAACTGTTTATGTTAGAAAATTTACAGTAAAACTAAAAAAAAACCACTTAAAATTTAGCAAAATCTTAAGATCTATTCCAACTGGAAAAGTAAATAAATAAATAAATAAATGAATGAATAAGTAAATAAATAAATAAATAAATATATAAATAAATAAATAAATAAATAAATAAATAAATAAATAAATAAATAAATAAATAAATAAATAAATAAATAAATACAATATATAAAAATTGAATAAATAAAATAAAATAAAATATAGCAAAACAAAACAAAACAAAATAAAAAGTTTAAAACATTTCAGAACTATGTTTTTATTATTGGCGAACCATGAAATCCTAATAAACAGCAAAGAACCGCAATGTGTCCATAGAACCTACTCGGTCCGACAACCTGTAATCCATACCTTTCTTGTCAAAACCAACCAAACCGCAATCTAGCTCTTTAGTTCATTCTGAACAGGTAGAGACGATGTTCTTCTTGAACATATTTGCTTTACAAATTGATATACCACCAACTTTCGTGACTTGTGTATGATAAGTTATCGCGTGGTTAAACACTTTTCACTCACCCGTTGGCTTGTTGTAGGAAGGGATCCAGAATCATGCGCGTTTATTACAACAAATTCACGGCCACCCGATGTGTTGATATCTTTTTGGCGGGAAATCCGGAATCCACAAAAAGTCCGCACGATCATATTTGTTTTCTTCTTGCATTTTTTACTTACAAGTATTTAATTTTTTATTAATAAGTATTTATTTATTTATTTATTTGATTTATTTTTTCGAACAAATTTAGTTAAGCATATTTTTTCAATGCATTTTATATTAATTTATGGCGGAAAAAAGAAAAAAGAAATATACACATTTGAAAATGAAATGAATTGAAATTTATATCCATTTTGAATATTCTCATTGCACCTTGGTCCTGTCATAAAATTCATTTTTAATTTTTTATTATGTTATTAAGTAAATGATATTATCTTTACAAATAAAAATAATTGCCTATTACAATGAAACAGCTATTGCAAACGAAGATTCCACCTAATTGCCACCAAAAAGATGGATCTAAATTTAAAATATTAACAAGAAACTAAATTTCTACACAGTATATACATGTAGTGTATTCGGTGTCGGGCCGGATGATTTAAAAAGATAAAGAATAAGAAGGGAAGAAACAACAATATTAAAATATGTGCGAATTGTTTACGGTACATTTCTCATAAAATTTTTCATCTTCGCGTCTTCGCTTACTTTCCGTCTGTTTCTAAATGAGTTTCGCGCCTCTCTGTCTTTCCATTCCAGTCTTCACTTGAGACACTTGGCAGGCCAAATTCTAGACATTTGTGTGCAGGTTTCGGATGGTGGCCACTTACAATTGATACCGTTTATCCGAGAAAGAAAGAAAGAGAGAGAGAGAGAGAGACAGACAGACAGACAGACAGGCAAACAGACAGACATACAGACAGAGACAGAGAGACAGAGAGACAGAGAGAGACACACACAGAGACACAAAGAGAGAGAGAGAGAGAGAGAGAGAGAGAGAGAGAGAGAGAGAGAGAGAGAGAGAGAGATCAACACAACTGCCATATAATTGATGAAATCCACCATCAAATAATCCGAAAAAAACGTTCAATGAAATGCCCTCTTTGTAACAGGAAGACATATCGAGAAGACCGAGGGATCGTAAATATAACAACGATGAAGTATAAAAACTAAACAAGAAACATTTCCCTTTTCTCAGACTTCCGTCGTAACATTTTTTTTCTTTCTCATCGTTACAGACATTTGGCAGTCCCAATTCGGGACATTTGTGAGTGGGTTTCGTGGGATGGCAGCTTGTGACTGATATCGTTTATCCGGTCTATTTTTGCACCAGTTCTAAACAATTTATCAAGAAATATATTAACTGGAGCCCGTTCATCCAGAAAGTGTTTACGTTTTGAGTAAACTATGCCCCCAAAACATTCACGCTGCCATTTTGGTCAACGTTGAAAATCGTATGCCTTGGGAAATATGCGTGTGCACCCATCGACTGTTTTACTCAAAAAGCCTGACAAGTAACAGCCCCCTTTTTACACAGAAATGTTTTGAATAGCTTGAAACTCTTCAAATATTTTGGTTATTGCTCAGAGTTTTGTACGCAAAGCCGCACTTAAAGTATTTTCGCGTGTTGTATTTTAAATTCTGTTCATTGTCAAAATTAATTGACAGCTTTATGAAGAATACTTTAAAGGTTCGAGCAAAGTGTTTAAGTAAAAGTTCATATTTTTATTTTCTAAATATATATACTAAATAACGTACAAGAAATTTAAGCTAATCGATGAAGACAAGTGATGACGTTTGCCAGATGGCTGCCATTTTGCCTGTTCTTAAATGTGTTTTCTTTGAAACGCAATTTGAAAAGCCGAATATATCATCTTGATATGTTGTTTTTTTCTTCAAAATTATGAGTATTGACGTGGAAAAAAAATCCACTCTGTAATATCCACTTATCAGTTAGCATTAAAAATATATTTTGTAGCTTCATTTGCACGTTTAAAAAGACATGCAAAAAGCAAACTATTTTGCTATCGTTGATAATACTTCAAGATAAATTAATTTCGCATTATAAAAAAAACACACAAAACGTTACTCATGCTATCTGATGGAAAAATCAGTTGATATAGGGTAAAAAATATCATTTCAAATAAAATGTATGCAAACCCTTCTGGTGGCGACTGACTGGTTCCAGTGATTTCTTTTTCAAGATTACCGCTCTCGTTAACAATGCGTACACAGTCTACTTTCTAAGAAGTATTTAGCCTTTGTATATATTAATTTGATATTGTTTATAAAATATTTATGTTACAGACGACTTGGCAGTTTGAGCAGTTTTAAGCAGTTAACGTCATGAAATATTTATGCCGCAAGCTCAACCATCAAAGACACGATATAGACAGACATTTTCTGTTATATAACCACGAAATGTATTTTGTTTAAATTTTATTTTTACCAAAAGTGTGGGGATTTTTTTTATTAAGAAAAGCCTTTCATATTTCAAAAAGAAAACAATAAGAATTGATTTTCATGAACTAGCGATGACAGCGGTGAGTCTGAGAAAAAAAAAGCACTATTAAAGAAAGGATTCGTTATTACTTATTTTTAAGGAAAACGTTAATGAATTCATCGTATGAATAATAATATTGTTAAAACACGAATAAAAACGCAGATTAATCCATTAAAAGTTCCCACTCTTGGGTTGTTTGTTTCGCGTATAAGTGTTTTACTTATATATTATTCCAGTCAATAAAACAGCACTTTTAAAGTGTACTTTAATTATCTGATACTTAAATGAAAACGAAACTTTTTTATCAAGATTTTATAGGTTTCCTACGAGTTATTCAATGGTTTCACATGACTCAGACACGGTTCTGAAAAAAAAATCACGTTTTCCGACGTGATTCACTTCTTGATGAAGATATGGCCATACAGGGTTTGCTTTCTTGGAGAGCGGTTTCATAGATCCGGGAACTTATTCGCGTTTCTCGCGGACATTAAAGATGGTATCTGACAGTTTGCTTATATCGAAAACATGTAACATCTCACCTCTATTCTGGGAAAGTTATGTATAATTGCGGCATAAGCTAATTTTAAATTTAATTAACGGCTGTTTATAGCATTATCTAAATTAGTAGGCAGTACAAATCGGGAAAGATATGGCTTTAGGACCCGTATTCACCAACCATTCTTAAGTAAGAATTGCTTAATTCATGGATTTCACTCCACAATACCTATATTATGTATTAAGCTACATGCCTGTTTTTTGAATGACACTTTAACTTTGCTACTTTCAGCTTTAGATCACATTTAAACTTCCTAAATAAGCTTAGTTTTGTTGGTATGAAAACTTGACCTGAGCTTAAGTCATGACTTGTGCTTAAGAATTTTTGGTGAATACGGGCCTAAATTTCACTTATTTCTAAATCTATATATAAGCACGTTGAGGATTTCAGCTAAAGTTATGCATTGACGTAAGAGCAGATTACCCGGATGATCATGTAGCATGATCTCCAAAGTTAGTGGTCGCGGTGTTTTATTCGTTTAAGAATAGCTCACTGTGCAGCGTGGCTCGAATAGGAAATACATTTTATTATGACAAGTGGGTAGGGTTGTTGTGCTTTACTTCTTACATAGTTGTACGGAAATGGCCGAGGTGATCCGACTACCTGCATACAACCGAGAGAAGATTGGTGAATTATCCGAGGTGTTCCGGTTGACTTTTCACATGAATGTAGGGCACCAATAATCATCACATCAAGGGATCTGTTCAAGTAACACTATTTTCTTTGGTTGTATGAGAGAGAGAAAAATTGGTCTAAGCTGTCTGTAAACACCTCTAATGGTTTATCACTCGTGCACAATTTAAATGAACTTGTGACTTTGAACATCGCGATCGCGATATGAGAGTTTGTCAACAATGCGACTTGTTGACATTTAGTCCATCCTATAAGGAATGTTACGTGTATTTTCTTTGATGGACATTGGACTTTGGTTCCTCCATTCCATCTTCGGATAAACAGGATGCTACAACCATTTACACTTCTCTGGTCATTTTTTTCTTGATTCGAAAAGTTAATTTTATTTACTATTAACGTTTCCTGTAGATTTTCTAATCGAAATAATACATATCTCTCTTCTAAACAGTATGTGGACATTATTTTTCAATTATGTCACTGCTTCCGTAATAACTTGTCAAACAAAACGTCAGCGCTTGGACACTTATTCATATGGATCAGTTTTCTTATCATTGATTGCATTCGAGAAACCCATCAGGAAGTGCGAGGTTAGAGCTCTGTAAACCGGTTTAAGCACCGCAGTCGGTCGCTATTGCTGACTGACCGTTTCAAGGCGGTAACTGTCGGGTTTGCGCTTTTTGTTAAATGACTCATCACAGATTTGTTCTCACATTTACATTTTGGGTGCATGTGGATACCTTGGTCCTGTGTCTTTTCAATGTTTGTATATGTTGCAATGCTCATAGGACTTTGTCTTATATATTCTTTTTCGTACAACTGATACGCTGTTACTACAGACACAAAATTTAATCATATTAGAAGAGAAAAGAAAAGTAGAAGAAAATTAAAATACAATTGCATCAGCAGTATTTTTTTTATTTCAAGGTATTTTAACGTTGCAGTGTGGGAATTTTCCGGCAACTATCCTGTACAATCATAAAAAACTTAGCGCCGCTTTTCGTAGCGATGGCCGAGGTGTTCCGAAAAAATGCACTCATGAGCGAGGGGTCACGTGGCGTGTTTGCAGATGGTTTGACGACATAAAATATGAGACTTTGAATGTGAGAAATGCTTATAAGAATTGTTGGTAATTTATTTATCCAACATTTTTCGTATATCAAATGCATGTAACATTCAGTGATAACCACCCTCCAACCGAAGCCTTATGGCGATGATGAGGACCTAAGACGGACCACATCCTTCGTCGTAGATACTGGCGTGGTCGTGTAATTGCGAACGCCAGAAAGAAAGAAATGCATGTAACAATATTTTTCCACGGTTTCTGGGAATTTTGGCTTAATTTCTGCTGAAACTTATTCTTTACAATATTAATGATTTAAACACTACCTATATTGTAAGACAGTTTAAACATTACGAAAAAAAGCACCTTTCCAAATCTATCAATTAGTACGATGATGGCCTCGGTTAAATAGAGGATCAGATATGAGTGTTCATTAGATATTGAAAATATTAAACGAGTTGGATGAAATGATATGAAACGAGTCTCTCGTAACATTTTAGACAACGAGTTGAATAGTTTCAGTATCAAAAAAACATGAATATTTAATTCTATTTATCTCAAAACTAAAACATCAGCTGTTTTTGTTTAAAATGCATCATCTTTCTATAGTATGAGCAGTCAAGCTTGACATACGTACTTCGGTTTGGAAGAATCCGCACAAAAAATAGTTCCACTCCTTACTCGACCATTTTCCATAAAAAGGGGTACAGATTCGTGTATAACATGACTAAAATGTTATTTTTTTAATTAAAATGAAATTGTAAAACAAAAAGCGAAAAGCAGCGACAACAAAGTGATCAGGGAATGACATATACACAGCACATAGCCTACTCAATGACGTCACACTACGATAACTAACTAGTGTGTTACCAAAACTTAACGCACAAGTGTTACCTCACACTCCCGCGGTAAGTTATGTGATAAAATAGATACCGAAGTCAGCGCGGACTACCCACATAACGATATAACGCGATCTCAAAAGTAAGTTGTCACGTGGTTTTCTTAGTTTAAAAGTAGCTATCTCTGAAGGCTTGGCACAGATAGGAAATTCCGGTTCTCAATGACGTGTCAGGATTTATGCGTCCCAGTTCACATGGATCTAAGGGCATCAATGAAAAGCATTTTTGCAAGTCCTTGTCAGGTAACAATTACTTATTTGGAAATTTGAGAAAAAGATATTTAGTCCAAACTGTTGGAAACTACCTTTAAGGAAGCGAAGTATGTAAGTAGATACACAAGAACAAATTAATATAAGATACTTTCAGCAGGTTTAAATAGCATCAGAGAATTTAATTTTTTAAGGAATGTGTGTGCGTGCGTGCGTGTGTGCGTGTGTGTTCTAGATCTATGTTATTTAATAGCAAGTCTTCATTTTGTTAACATACTTCATAAAATGATCATATGTTTAGTTTAGGTCGATATTATCAAACCATCAAAATGCTTCAAGGTCAAAGGTTATATAATATAACAAGTAAATACTAATATTAAGGTCAGTATGCGGACCTGGGCATTTCGTCCTTGGTCAATATCACACTACGCAGCTCCGCAAAACTACAGGTCGACCTCAACATAAGTCTTTTTTTTGGCATAAAATCTTGATATCTTGATGTCCTCAGATATAAAAAATGTATACGTTTCATTCATTAAACAGCTCTTTTTCTACGTTTACGGACTGTTTATAGTTTTAAAATACAGTTAAATATATTTTTTTCTTCGCAGGTTATATGTTCGTAGATAAAAAATAAGTTCGCCAAAATTCTTGACATCTGAATATGATAAATCGAATGTTCCATTGGTTAGCTGATATTGAAAACGAATGTATGACCAGACAAAAGATGCCACGAGTAGCCTGAAAAATACTGATTCAACCAACATGCAAACTATTACACCAAATGAATATTGGTGCTGCTTTTTCATATATTTTGACAATACACATCTTTATCAACGGTGCACCTGGATACATTTGTAGGGCCTGTTGTATTGAATGAGTCAGAAGGTAGGGGGAAAATGTCCATGCAATTGGACTGGCGGGTGTTGGTGCTAGTGGTGGTGGTGGTGGTGGTGGTAGTTGGATAATCAGTGGTGGGTTAGGGAGAAAAAAATGCGTAACAGCTGAGGTTGTTTAGGTAAGGCTAGAGATTCCGATGTCTGAAGATTGTTATAATGTGTAACTTGTTTGTTTTGCCATTGATTATACCACGAGCCGGGTAGCCGGTGGGTCTGTAGACATGAATTGTTGTGTTATAGATTGTTGTCGCCGTCGTAAGAGGGCGAAACGTGATTACTGGCATCTAAACAGTATTAAAAATATAAAGAAAAAATTTGCACGTAACAGAAAAAAACACACATTTAGATGCATTTGCAGAGATGCTAAATGCGCGACCGTTTTGAAATTTTGCACTGAAGGGCCGATTGCCACCGGTCTTTCATCCTTATGCAATGTAAAACATGGTGCCACTGTAACAACTAGTTTCGACCAACATCTTAAGTTTTTTAATTTGAAGATGGTATGCGACAGTTCGGACATTTTTTCTCTTTCAATGAAACCTTAAAAAAGTTATTTTTACCTGAAAAGTCCTGGCGGAATGCTGTTTATTGGTGCCAGACATCCTTGTGCAAAGTAAAGCAAAATACCCCATTTGTTATTGCAAAAATGTTTAGTTTTAAAAAGAATCAGAATGTCGAAAGATCTCTCACCACAATTAATTGACCCATCACTACCATGCAAAAAACCGTTCAGTAACCATGTAAACATGTAAGATATCTCCAATGAGTCTGGCAGCAGACAATTATATCTAAAACATTTACTCTAATGACATTTTTATGTCCTTCATTCTTGATTATAGGTCTAGTACAGTTGTTTGGATTTTCTATACTGTTTTTTGATGTGGCCAAGTAAACATTTATTTCGTTTTAAAGTTCGTAGTTCAGCTATTTTAATGGTGTATTTTGTGTGTTTTGAACAATATATATATATGTAATATATATATATATATATATATATATATATATATATATATATATATATATATATATATATATATATATATATATATATAATATATATATATATATATATATATATATATATACAGTCTTGAAACAAGAGAGCAGCAAAAAATACATTTTCTTACTGCACAATATATTTAAATAAGATTTTAATTCTTGTATATAGTTTAAATATAAAAATGAAGGCCAGAAAGATGTGTTTGAAGTAGCTTATACACTATTAAGAGTTGTAGCCGACTGTTTTATGTTTCATTCGCAATAAAAATAGATAACTATGTCTCTGGTCGATAACACCACTTATTAGTTGCTGTAAAAATGTGATCTACAATGTCTTAAAATGGAAAACAACGTATCTTTGATATTTTGCAAACATGGTTACATTGTAATCTTAAACGAATGCGAATATTTAAAATGTGGTGATTATTTCGATCATCATAAAACAAAAATAAAATTCACGTTTCCGACCAACTGCCCATGTCTGATAATGGCCAATACTCTGGGTTACCAAGGATAAACCTCTTCATGGCAACAAATAACACACTTCCATGGGCCCAAAACGCACCCTTGGCCGAACAGAGAACTCTTTTTATTGCGGATTAATCCATAAGATAGCATACTGTGATAAGAAATAGAGAGCAGTGTCTGTATTCTAGACAGTGATCATAAAAGTAGAGGCTTCTGCCGCTTGGATCCACAGTCAAGTTTTATCATTCTCTCACATCAGACGAGTTCGTTCGGTAATAAATTCTTATTTTTATCTGTCCGGCGATTGTCCCTGGCTGCGTGTAAAATACGAATCACACAGAGGCGAAAATATATTTATTGGTATGTGGCTTTCTGGTGCCACCGACAAGCTTTAATAGTCAAGTTGATACGAATGAAAAGCTTCCTATTGTTATTTTAAAAGTTCCTTTAACTCACCAGTGACCGTGTAGAAGGCCTAATGGAATACCATTGTTGGATGTTCTCAATAACACTTATGTTCAATCCAGACGAAAACGTCACAAGAGAATAAAATGACTTTCAACAGCTGAGATTAAGCTATTTTCGGAGGGAAACAGATGGCAAACAAAGCTTCTATTTGTCTGATTCGTTGAATAAAGGCTCGTGTCATAATTAGGTCAATAAGTGCACATTTGTTGTGATCGATCTAGTTTTACTTGAAAAATGTAGGTCAATTTGACAGACATCGAGGCTTAGATAAATAGCTTGATGATGTGGGTTGCTCGTTGGTACTCAAGTTGGTTTTAGAATAAAGAAGGTTCTGATGGCAAGTGTGTGAAACTTGAGTGTAATGATCGGATGAGAATTCTGATTTTGATTAATTGTTGTTTCCGTTTATAGATGGCTGGTATTTATGTTGATTTTGATATCTTTCTTATGATGTTGTTGCTGTTCACTTTTATGGTAGTGCTCTGCTGCTACCGTTGTTATTTTGCATAACATAAAAATGTGTAATAAGTTATTTCTTTACTGTACCTTGCAATGCGGCTGTTATTCTAGCATAGTTTTTGCTTGGTATTTGATTACAAGAAACTCCTACCAGAAACTAAGATAATAAAAATAAAATATATACACTAAAGGATAAGAATCGAAACTTACTTTGAATTATCTTTGATCAGTGATTGTGTCGCATATAAAGGATATTTGATAGTGGTTTCCGACAGTTTGAACCAAAGATGTATCCTTAAATATCCAAATCAGTAATTGTTGCATGAAAAGGTCCTGCAAAACACCATTTTTTTATGCTCGAGCCCTGTGTAAACAATAAATCGTAAATCCCCACTCATCATTTGAAACACGTATTTTCTATTCGAGTCATGCTGCAGGGATAGCCATTTTGAAACTTAGAAAAAAAAACCACGTGACAACTTAAGTTTGAGTTCACGTTATATCGTCGTCCGGGTAGTCCACTCTGACGTCGATGATTATTTTAAAAAGATATCACTTTCGTGTTTATTTATAGATTTGGAAAGAATGGACATTAAGAGTTATTTTTTTCGCAGTTTTTATTGTCTGGCAATATAGGTGGTGTTCAAAATCGGCTTTACTTAGACTAAAGTATGAGCGAAGCATTAATTATGCAATAATTCCGGAGAAAAAAAGAGTTAAATATAGCTAGATGCTTTTAATTTACGCAAACTCACTGATACCACCTTTAATATTTAAAAGAGAAGACAAACACATCAGTTTGCTGCAACAGAAAGTAGATAAACAAGTACACCGTTTTGTTCTGGAATGCAGTAACTGAATATAAACGAAATACATGCAAATTACACCATATGGCTCAAATCAAAATGCAACTCACTCACAGACGATTTTATAAACATGCCATTCAGACGATGAAAATATTCATTATTTTAATCTAAATTTGAATTACCCGGTGCCCATGATTCTGCGACGTTTCCGCAGAACAGATGGTTCATCCAATTTGCATACCAGCCTCGATCTGGTGGGAATACAAATTGATGTAAACTATGAAGATTTAGAATATGAGATAAGGCTGTTATGAAGCGAACTTGCTGAATATTTGTGAACATTTGTTATGCTAAAAAATAGCCATGTCCTGAAAGGCTGAAATGTTTGCATAAACGTTGTCATATTATATAGAGTAGACATCGCTTTCTCACTGACGTAAGACTAATGGTAAAACCCGCTTAATTACTTTGCAAAGTTCATATCTTATAACCAGAGATAGCTTCAAAAAGTTTGTTGGTCATATTAAACGTCCCATCGACAAACCATTAGTTGTCCGGAGACGGTGCCCACTCTAAGCAAATGCAGTGTTGCCTTCACATTTACATTTACCCTGTTTGTCTGTGTCTTGAGGTAGATTTAATTTAAATATCTGTGGAAATTTTGATAGGACCTTTTCTTATTTACATATTCACTGTCTATTCCATGCCGTTAATATATGGCATGATACCACATTCGCTTACCTAGTCACATTATCCAGCAACCAGGCCGACCAGTCTAGAAGCAACCCTCATATTTGAATGAATTAACCAGGGAGCTATGCCGCTACCGTTGAACGACTTCGGAATGTCGCGGCCATTGTTAAAAAACGAGGCTTCCGGTACGCGAAGCGGTTAATATTGTAAAAAAAAATGTATCTAGTGACGCTTTCTATTTTAGCTGGACTTAAAATTCGTTCTCACATCAACGGAATATTCGCAAAACCATTTAAATGCAAGGGCTTATCAGGGCCGTCATGGCTATTTAGGATCGACACCTGGTCTTGATTTTAACGGGGCCAGTGGGTCAATAATTTAGTTCAGTCTACCCGGCTAATTAGCAAAGAACACTGTGATTTGGTCTGATGCTTCCGTAAAAATCGACATCCAAGAAATCTCAGCATGCCAGAGTGCTGCACATCTTAATAGCGTATAATTGGACAAGGACGCCTGAAACTTGATACGTTCATGGATGTTCATTTAACAGATGTTGATTGTCACGTCAGTGTCTTGTTGCCTATGTTTTATTTTATATTCTGTGATTATTTTACTTTTTATTCATGTTTTCAAATTAATTTTTAAGTATTCTTGACAGATAAAAATGCTACATAAAAATATCATTCGATTCTGACTAAACACAATTTAATGCCACATTGTTTTCAAAAATCACTGTTAGACAAAAAGTTTATTTACCAGATGCATAGCACTGCTCGTGCACCTTTGGCTACTCTTTAATTTATTTCTTGTTCACCTTTTTATTTTTGGAATTTAACTATTTATACATTTTTTGTCGTTCGTTTCTGACAAAATAAACTCTGTGATTTGCGCTGTGTTTTTGCGGAAGATTTACAGACCTGGGCTTCCTAACCAGATGTTGATAACGTGATAGGATTTCAAATGCAAGTTTTTCATTCCTCGTCTTTGATCTCTCTTTTAACGTTCTCTTTTATTTAGAAACATTTTAACTCTTTTATTTTAATTGAGTAGATTTTCTAAACAGAATTTCAGCCAGCCTTCAATTTAGTCCAAAATTGTTTTTCTTTGACCGCCATTGTGGCACAGGAGAAGGCTTAGAGCTTTTCGGTTCAAACAAGAAAAAATCGCAGGGCATTCAAGTTCTTATAAACTCAATTTAAAAAGTAGCACGGGTGTTCCATGTCTTCATACGCCACTGTGCCATCATTGAGTCATCAAATGTTGCTCAACAGACGTCACGAGACGAGATCAAGATAAGAACCGTGTTGGACCGGAGCAATTTTCACGCCTCCGCGATACGAGAGTATTCCACCTTTTATATAAAGAGGTCAAACGGTGCGTCGAATATCGTCTTTCACTGATACGCGGCCATGTTCCTTGAAAAACAGAACCGCGTCATGATAGCATGATTTCATGATTTTATTATCTTTCCCATCGCATGGCTGGTTATTGAAGGTGGAGTGTTGGTGGTGGAGTGGATCAGGCATAGGGAATCCAGATTTGTCTGTTAACCCGGTGGTCTATGGTTAGATCCTCCAGACATATATGTGTTCCTCAAGCGAAGCAATTGTCTATACATGACATCAATCGGTAGTTTATTTTATTTGAGTGTAGGTTCTTTTTAGAAAGGAAAAATCGTAGAAAATGTAGCCATTAGTATGGGATATTACCATCGACTTCACCTTAACCTTCATCATCATTATCATCATCATCAGCAGCAGTACTAGTAGCAGCAGCTTCATCATCATCCCATCCCCATTGCCATCATTGCCAACAACATTTAAAATCATCATCTAAATGCTGCGTACAATATCAAATCTACAACCAGGCCAAAGCTATGAACATGTGCAAAAATGCACAAACGTCTTTTATGTGTTCAATACAGAACTGGTTTCCGTCGTTTAGTTACTTGCGCATTTATGCTCTTCCCAGGATGTTGTTTTAGAAAGTGCCATTTTATATTCATTCAGTCAGTAAATGTATATCCAACGAGGCTTTTATTTAACTATTTTCGATGATGATCTTACCTGCCAGTGCAGTGTGCAGTCTTCAGTAATTTTGAAAGAAACAAACGAAAGAAGATTCTCGGAAAACTGTTGGCAAAGACTCAATGAAGAAATAACCTCTTAGCCATATTGTTACTTTATATACTCCGCAAATTAGGATCTGTTGAAACGGTTATCACTCTAGCAAAAGAAAACTGGCGCGGAAACACGTGCTAAGTTGATGTGAACTGTCAGCTATATTTATTGACGTGTGCTAGCACAAGTGTCATGGGTTTTCGCGGGTATGTTTTTCCGTCGTACTTTTAGCTTTATTTAGGGTTGTACACAGTTGGCATAAACCCATGTATGAGTATTATTTTTGTGTATAGATTTGATGTCGCGTTCTTAAGACACATGTTGTCAAAGTGTGTGTGTATTTTCTTTATACCCAGTTGACTCTGTTGAACACATGCACGTTTTTGTGCCTCATAAAGGATAAGATCCAAACAGTATTTACTCATAACCGTATGTTAAAATGTAAAAGGTAAAATCTAAAAAGAATCAAAGGAAACTTTATCCTTATCGCAAAAGACTTAACAAAAAATATTAAAGCGGAAGTCCTTTCTGACAATACATCTTACCTGCCTACGTCGCCATTTTGTGTCGCCGAATTATCGGCCCTGAACGAGCTCCTTACGGCGTGGGTTCGATTATCAATCGAGGAAATACCTTTATGAAGTCTTTTATTTGAGCAATATGGCGTTGGCGGTTTTATCTACGTATTCGGTTACCACCAAGAACAAATGCTTGTAGCCGCCAGTTATATTTACGCCATTGTGATACAATCGGAACGCCTCTGCCATTTCTCGGCTGATGACCTCGGCTGTAGTTGTATAGCAAATGTTGCGTTTGGTCTTATGAAAAGTTGTTAGCCCTACTTGTTTATGACTAATAATGACCTTCTATGGTATTTGTCATTAAATAAATGAAATTAATTCGCTATCGTCAAGTTTGCCAGCGACTATTTTTGACGGCGTTAACGATTGAAGTGCGGGGTTGTGTTTTTGTTTATTTGTTGTTGTTTTTTGTTTTGTTTTAAATAAAAATAAAATGATCGCTATCATCAAGTTTGCCATCGACTATTTTTGACGGGATTAGCGACTGCAGCTGGTTTTTGTTTGTTTGTTTTTTGTTTGTTTGTTGTTGTTTTTTTTGTTGTTGTTTTTTTTTCAAATAAAAATAAAATGATTTTTAAATAATGATTACAAGATCTATTAATTGAGCTCCCAAAACGTTTTTTTTACAAAGAGTATATATAGCTGTCCACTAGGTTCTGGATTAGATTGTCCTGGAACAGTTCTGTATAGTGTATAAATTAAAACCAAAACGAAAATAATGCTGAAGGTTTTGCTTAATAAATTTATAACAAAAAACGACCTATAGATTGTAGGCCTCTTAACAATAACTTGTTTCTTTTTCTACCCTCCACAACAGCCAAATTGTATAACCCCACTGTTTCACAAGCCGCTGGTGCCCGGCTGTTATAATTGCCGATAAAACTCGAATTATGGCATTAGAACCACATGCGTGGCACCAGCCCACCAACGTGGAAGATGTTGAGTAGGTCAGAACATTAATGTAGTGTTTTACTCTAAATCTGTGGATTCTAACAAACGTACGATACACCTTAATTGTGTCATTTGTTAATAATGTAAACATTGTGCAACTAAACATACATCACGCTAAATTGAAACCCATAAGGACCGTAGATTGTTCATGTTTGCATGATATCACTGGCTTCACATTGCATTGTGTATCTACCGTTGTTCTTGCTATGTCATTTAAGTTTAATTAATGCAATAATATTATAAACAATACAAATAATGCAATTTTCCTAAGATATTTTAGAGACCCGACTCAAATCTTAGAATTCCCATGGACAAAATACGAAACTACAACTACATATGAATTTTGTATCATCCGCAGTGTTTATGATACATTTCGGGACGATACCTTTTAATTTATTGTTTGTAAAACACTAACCATGATGTCTGCCACGTAATGGTTTACCGCTGTTTATCATCCAGGCAAGCAGTGAAGCAATATAGTGTGTTAATTTTTATACGCTCATTAACCACTTCTGGAAGAGCCTATATGTTTATATGTTAAGCTACACCAGGATCTTACCCTTCACACTAATGACCTTACCATTATTCTCTGCAATAGTTCAGGTGGTAGAGCGTCGGCTTGCGGATCGGAAGGTCGTGGGTGCAAACCCCGGCCGGGTCAAACCAAAGACTTTAAAGTTGGTAGTAGTGGCTTCACTCCTAACGCTCGGGGCTAAGGGGTCGGTGTCAGCATAATGGACCGGCGGGGTTCAGTCCCTGGGAATCTCATAAGTGCCCCTGTTCTATAATGATAGAAATGTCGCTGCACAGGATCGGCAAAAATGCCGGCAAATCTCATCCCTTTATTCTTTTCTTCTTTATTTTTAGTGAAAATGTATATATATTGTCAAGGTCTGAGAAACACGCAACCGAAAAACAAGTAATCAATTTTCACACTCGGGAAAACATTGAAGGTGTAAAACATGCAAGACCTGCTTATGTCAGGGCGTTAACCGAAGATCCAGCTTTGAACATGATATTCAAAGAGAATATTTGAGAAGAGCAAAACTTCGAAGGCGCTGAAAGCTGGCAGGCTTATCAGGTATTCTTCGGGAAACTTAGATATGTTCGATAACCCTCGTAAATAAGGTTAAACGTGCATGTCTAGGAAGAGATCGACAAGCAAATGACCCGAGGTGTCGTAAATGTTTAAAGATAGTTAATAAATTTCATTCCAATGCACGTCACACTCGTCTACACACGGTATAAACCTACTCGTATTTTGGTGCCTTTCAAACGTCCACGTTCAAAAAGTCCGCCAAGTGTGTGATGAGGAGTGTGGTTCATAAAATTAATCGAGAATTTTCACCAAAGTCTACGAACGATATACTGCATGTGTTATTGGTTTGCTTGAGCATTTCATGTGTCCATGGGCGTGAAATTTTCAGTGCAACAAACCCATTGTAAACCCATTTTTGTATGCAAAGCGCTGTAGCGAAGGTCAAGGTCACTAAGGCGGGTGGTTTTCAAATTTTAGGGTAGTTTTTTATGTGTTTTAGTGGGGTTTTGATGTGTTTTAGGGTGGTTTTGATGTGTTTTAGTGGGGTTTTGATGTGTTTTAGTGGGGGTTTTGATGTGTTTTAAGGTGGTTTTGATGTGATTGAGTGGGGTTTTGATTTGTGTTTTAGGGTGGTTTTGATGTGTTTTAGGGTGGTTTTGAAGTGTTTTAGGGTGGTTTTGATGTGTTTTAGTGGGGTTTTGAAGTTTTTTGGTACAAAGTGAATGATCCTCTAGATGTAAATGAGGAGGTTGCTTAAGTTGATAATTTTTCATTGTTTATGACTTTATGGTGGTTTTAGAGGGATATATTTTATACAAAACACCATTTTCTTCTCAAATATAGGTGGGAAGATGATTTTAACTTGAAATCTTCATTGTTCACGACTGTTATGAGGGTTGAAAATGGATGTTGTTATTTTGTTGTTTTTTTTTTTGTTTTTGTTTTACACTAATAATTTTTCTCAAGAGAAAGCTGGGATTAGAGTTTTATCAAAAGTCTTCACTGTTCATAACTTAAAACATCTTTCGTGCTCTGAAGACGAAAGCCTGTTAAGAACTGCTGATTGTGCCACCTGTAGACCTCGTCTTTCGAGCTCAACAAAAAATAAAGATGCAAAACATTAAAGACTTGCTTATGTCATGTTGATCAACGAAAATGTTCAAAGAAATTTTCTGAGGGGAACGAAACTTCGAAGGCGATTTTAATTTGGCAGGCTTATCTTCCTCGAGAAACTTTAAAGTATTTTCGACAGTCAGTTAATAAGATTCAGCCTGTAAAATGATTTGCTGCATTGTTCATGACGAAAACAGGCTTTCCTTTGCCAGAAAACATTGAGGTATATTCGAAACCCCTCGTTAAATGAGTTGTTTCCTCTCTTCAAAGAGATTTACTAGTAAATTGCCGGCAGTTTGCTGTAAATGTATCAGTGAGGTTAATAGAATTAATCCTGATGATTTAACCCGCTTCTACAAACAATATACCATTCATGCCTTGGAACATTTTAAATTTCCATGGGGCACATTGGTGAAATGGAAATTGTCTCCCTTGTAAGTTAATATCCGAGGTATTCCAAACAGTAGGTAGGTCCTTGTAGATGAAATTCTTGGACTTTATCCCCTGTTCTTTTGTAGATATTGCAATAACAAACAGTGAATTTCTAACTTTTGCATAAATATAAGCTTGATATTAATTTAAATACTTTTAGAGATAGGTTATTTAAAAAAGAAAATGGACATGTTTATTGATGATGATGGTTAACCTGGGTATAATAAGGAAAGGCAGAAAAGTCAACATACACTCCAAAGAGCACAAGCATAAAACCGAGTAAAACAAATGAAAGGACCTACTTGCATTGGGGGATTATTCAGGGGATACTATTCATAAATGTCTCTCATTACTTCACCATAGTCTGCGAACGATACAGCACACGCGTTTTTGGCGCGTTCCAAGCTTCTATGGGCGTGAAATTTTGAATGCAACAAAAATCATTCTAACAGGTTTGCTGGTAGAACGCTAAAAGGTCAAGGCCACTAATATAATTGGATGGCTTTAAGTATGTTCCTCTGTTTATTTTTGAGTGAACAAGAAATATGTGTTTGGTGAAGATTTTGAATGTAGTAGAACGCTTGTTTGGTAAAGGTTATAGCCATAGGGTAATAAACACAGCGCCGATTTTTTTTTCGTGGGGTGTCGGAGAACACGTCAAGCACATATGTTTTAAATAACATAATTCATTTTTAATGCTGTTCTTGACAAAGTTCAGAAAAATCTTAGAATTTTGTCAAGTATTTATTATGAGACATGTCAACGACTATGACTAGGCATATTTTATCCTTATCAAAGTCAAACAAGCAGAAAAAGACGCGAATCAAGCACGTCGCTTTTAACTCTTTGATTGCTAGAATAGTGGTATGTTTAATTGTTAGTAGAATTTGGTATTAACTAAGGCTTTGATATTTTTTATTTCAGACGTATTCGTGCATTTGCTGTAGTAAAATTTGTAGTGAAGACAACATTAACAATAATCTTCATAATTTTCATCTGACCTTTACGATATCTACAATGTACCAGCATGATTCCATCCGTCGGCATATAGCCGTATTCCCTTTGGTTGATACCAAAAGATAGCGTGTTTGATACTGGAGTCTCGCTCATACTGTGACTGGGGTATAACTCGAATACAGCCACTAGTTAGAAGTGCCGAAAATATTGCCAAGTGGTGATTCTAAGTTTATTTATCTTTGATAATCTTGAAAAGATTCTTTTACAAATTTGTACTCGAAAACAGGTGGCTTTCTGCATAATGTGCTATTAGTATCGGAAAGTATATATTTGTATCTATTTGGAGCCATAAAAACCACCACCTCCACTTATATCACAAGCACCACCACCATAATTTTGATCGCTATCTCCAGTGATGGCCAGCTAAATCTCGCCTACTGAACCGTAAACCACAATTGCCGAGGTGTTCCGAGAGCCACAAATCCTGATCCAATCTGAACACTTCGGCTCACTCCGCCACTTTTCTATTTCGTAGAAATGACCGATGTACTCCGAGTTGTTTTTGTTTTTATCAGACTCTCTTTAATGAATGTATACAGGATGCAGACATCTCGTGCACATGAAATAAGTTTCTAGCTTTGATTTAAAGACAGGAACGTACACAAATATTGTTCCAAAATGCACTATGAAAATTGCAGCTCGGCAGTCTGACGCGCACGTAATTGGCGAAGCAGATGCACAGAATGTTTATACAGACGTTGATTGGTTGATTTTAGAATGCTGTTTGTTTGGGGATTTAATTGCCAGTGAATAGAAAAAAGAACAGTTTCTCATTTCCGCATCTCAAGGAGAAATACGCGCCGGTTTTTGTTTTAGGTTTTGGTTGTCTGTATACTACTGGGAGAAAATTTAACTTTCATTTAATTATTACTGTTATATTATTTATTATTTAATCAATATTATATTATTCATTTTTTAATCAATATTATTTCATTTATTTATTAAACAATATTTAATTCATTTATCAATTAATGATGTTTAAACACTTTGTGTTAAAAGCGAAATAGTTACATTTGGTCAAATTTGGTCAAAAATTGGTCAAAGACTTTCTTTGTAATTTTTTTTAGTTTGTGGTTGGCGATATATATACTTTTGGGCTGTTAAGAGAAAGTTAAAATTTTATTTTTAGTTTAATTATTTAATTGATTATTTTATCATTTCTTGGATTCTTTAATCAGTTAAATATGTTTTTTAAAATGTTTGGTGAATCCGAAATGGTCAGAGATGGCCAAATTTGTAGGTTTTATTCTTTTTTTTTGTTTAAGAAGAAACGCTTTCTTACTCCACAAAATCAATAATATTCATATGATCACAATAATAATATGTGAACATGATGACCTTCAACTGGGTTGTCTTTATGTTCGGAGAAACAAAAGCCTCGCTGCGGTATCGTGTCGCCTCGTAAGCTCATCTAGCTGGAGTATCTTTGAATTGCGCATGCGCGAATATGCGTCATGCGCATACGATAGTCATTAAAACTTCAAGATTTTAAAGACGTGCAGATCGTGTAAGCCTGTTTGTCATTTATCGAAAAACAACTTCCATGCCCGCTTTGCTCTTCTGTATATTTGTTTATTTTCATTGCATTAATGGTTATTTGCTCATTATCTTATGCTGTTTTGTATTTAACTAATTGTTAAATCCATAATAACTCTGACAGACATATTTTTTTTCTTCCCGAAACAGTTTTAAATTGTCTGTTAATTACTTGCATAATGTTCTTTTAATAACATATTTTTCTCTTATAATCCATTTGTTTCATAAAAATGATTTCACTTTATTTTTACCAAATCTCTTAATAATTTTTACATTTTCTTTAGTGTAGGGTTTGGTATAAAATCACCCAATCTGGCTTGTTTATTTTTTAATTATTTATTTTATTAAAAACCTTGTACACGTGGCTTTAATTTCGAGAAAAAAATATATATAATCAAACAGGCTTTTTTAGTATTAAAATAAATCATTTAGCACGTGTTGATATTACCGTCTGCAACAAAATATCAATAAAACCATAATAAAACCAAACCAACAACAACAAAAAAAAACAACCCAAAAACAAACAACAACAAAAACAACAACACAGAAACAACAACAAAACACCATAATTTTCTGACAAAAACAAACAAACAAACAGCAACACAAAAAAACCCCACAAATTTTGCTTTATTATCTTATCTATAATTATGCAATTTTGCTGTCAGAAAACGACGAAAAAAATGTAACCATGTCTCATGGCGTGATTTAGCTTTAAATCAATCTCCGCGGTACATGCAGACGTCAAAATTACAGATACATAAATGATTAATGTAAATTTTATTATTTCTGTGGCTAAACCCCAATTAAGATATCAAAAAAGTAGTTAAAGAACTTGCCGAAGTAGCAGAAAGAAGTCCGCGGTAAAGCGCTTGAAGATTTGACACAAGTAGCAAGAGGAAATCGCACAGTCTGACAGATTGCAGATTTATTTGAAGACTTTTAGTGTTTGTGTGAACAGATCAAATACTAAACAGAAACCAAGGTTTATCAGAAATCTTAAAAACATATTTGAAGATGCAGATAATGAGCGTTTAAAAGGTTTAATTCTAAGCAGAAACCCAAACTTGTGTCATAAATAAAAAATGTATTTGAAGGTACAGATTATAAAAAATGATAAGCTGTGTAAAAATTCTTAGCAGAAACTAAATGTTTGTCGTGGATATTAGGAATGAATTTTGAGTTAATTAATATAAGGAACGGTTTAAAATTCTAAACAAAAACCAAATGTTTATTATCAGTTTGAAAATGTATGTGCAATAATTGTGCTAAACAGAAACATTGTTCGTTTGTTTGTTTGTATAACTTCACACCAACGCCAACACGGACTATAATTGTCATATTTACGATGTCAAGTTTATTATTGGTGGGGGAAGACCTCCAACATACGTCTGGCGCACCGCAAGTCAGCTGGAAGACCTCCCAACGTTAATGTTAACACCCTGGCCTGGACTCGAATCCACGCGGTGAGGGACAGAGGGGTTACCACTTTGCGACTCTAACGGCCGGTTACAGAGGCCGCGTTTGTGGTCAGTTTCGAAATGTACCAGTTGCTATTTACTTTATTTTCACAGGCAAAGCAAACGTTTATTATAAAATTTAGATATGTATTTGAAATATAGTTTTCTTTATTCTGAATACGTTAAATGTCAACAACCAAAAATAAAACATGTGTGACAAATGTGAAAGCCAGTTCAAATATCAAACGTAAACGTATCGTTTGTTTAGATGATGATTTGAATATACTCGTATTTTATTTATTTTTTTTTTTTTCGATTTTTTCATTTGCGCTAGGCATCTATATGTAATCGTTCCTGCTATAGTCCTATGGATGGCGCCATGTTGTTCTATATACAAGTGATGCGCGGCGCTTTCATGCATGGAATTTCGGTTATTATTCACATTTGGTGAAAATCAGAATAAATTAGATTGTAGTAAAAATGTTGCTACGTTGCTACGTCACTACCTGTCACTTGAAATTGTTAATTTTGTTAATTTTCCACATGTGTATGTATGCTTTGTTTGATTTATTTGCATTTCTTGTTACGACGATGTGCTATGTACAAGTTAAAAAAAATGTATGCTACAAGGTTTTGCTGTTTCTTGGTCATTATGTTGTTTGGCAAAAACTGTTCCATTTTTAACAGGATCTAGACGGCGACCTTCGAGGCTGTGCATCAATGCACTCTTGTAACAAGAT
This sequence comes from Sinonovacula constricta, assembly GCA_007844125.1. Classification (NCBI taxonomy): domain Eukaryota; kingdom Metazoa; phylum Mollusca; class Bivalvia; order Cardiida; family Solecurtidae; genus Sinonovacula; species Sinonovacula constricta. The sequence continues at coordinate 58,699,161 of CM017564.1, read as the reverse complement.
GTAAATGTTGGCGATGTATATGAGATAATTTAAACCTATAAATACTTGATATCAGACGAGAAATCAAATGGTCTGTCATGACGTAGAAAGGTGTTATGTCAACAAATGACTAATAAATCTCGTTTTTTGGCATAATACATCACGTTCTGTCTTGCCCTCAATGTCTGTTAGATGAACTTCCAGCTGGGATAAACCCTTATCGTGTTCTGCGTAATATTAAATATTAGCTTATTGCTCATAAACTACGTGCAAATGTTACAGGGCATAACTGCAAAAGACAGAAGTAAAAAAGAGTGCAGAGCTTGCGCTTGTGTGAGAAAAGAGTGCAGATCTTGTGCTTGTGTGAGAAAAGAGTGCAGATCTTGCGCTTGTGTGAGAAAAGAGTGCAGATCTTGTGCTTGTGTGAGAAAAGAGTGCAGATCTTGTGCTTGTGTGAGAAAAGATTGCAGATCTTGTGCTTGTGTGAGAAAAGAGTGCAGAGCTTGTGCTTGTGTGAGAAAAGAGTGCAGAACTTGTGCTTGTGTGAGAAAAGAGTGCAGATCTTGCGCTTGTGTGAGAAAAGAGTGCAGATCTTGTGCTTGTGTGAGAAAAGAGTGCAGATCTTGTGCTTGTGTGAGAAAAGAGTGCAGAGCTTGCGCTTGTGTGAGAAAAGAGTGCAGAACTTGTGCTTGTGAGAGAAAAGAGTGCAGATCTTGTGCTTGTGTGAGAAAAGAGTGCAGATCTTGTGCTTGTGTGAGAAAAGAGTGCAGATCTTGTGCTTGTGTGAGAAAAGAGTGCAGATCTTGTGCTTTTGTGAAAAAAGAGTGCAGAACTTGTGCTTGTGTGAGAAAAAGTGCAGATCTTGTGCTTGTGTGAGAAAAAAGTGCAGATCTTCTGCCTGTGTGAGAAAAGAGTGCAGATCTTGTGCTTGTGTGAGAAAAAGTGCAGATATTGCGCTTGTGTGAGAAAAGAGTGCAGATCTTCTGCCTGTGTGAGAAAAGAGTGCATATCTTGCGCTTGTGTGAGAAAAGAGTGCAGAACTTGTGCTTGTGAGAGAAAAGAGTGCAGATCTTGTGCTTGTGTGAGAAAAGAGTGCAGATCTTGTGCTTGTGTGAGAAAAGAGTGCAGATCTTGTGCTTGTGTGAGAAAAGATTGCAGATCTTGTGCTTTTGTGAAAAAAGAGTGCAGAACTTGTGCTTGTGTGAGAAAAAGTGCAGATCTTGTGCTTGTGTGAGAAAAAAGTGCAGATCTTCTGCCTGTGTGAGAAAAGAGTGCAGATCTTGTGCTTGTGTGAGAAAAAGTGCAGATATTGCGCTTGTGTGAGAAAAGAGTGCAGATCTTCTGCCTGTGTGAGAAAAGAGTGCATATCTTGCGCTTGTGTGAGAAAAGAGTGCAGATCTTGCGCTTGTGTGAGAAAAGAGTGCAGATCTTGCGCTTGTTTGAGAAAAGAGTGCAGATCTTGTGCTTGTGTGAGAAAAGAGTGCAGATCTTGTGCTTGTGTGAGAAAAGAGGCAGATCTTGCGCTTGTGTGAGAAAAGAGTGCAGATCTTGTGATTGTGTGAGAAAAGAGTGCAGAATTTGCGCTTGTGTGAGAAAAAAGTGCAGATCTTGTGCTGGTCAGAAAAAAAAAGCAGAACTTGTGCTTGTGTGAGAAGAGAGTGCAGATCTTGCGCCTGTGTGTGTTGTGGGGGGGGGGATTTTTCTTGACGCTTGCAGATTCGAGCTTTACATGTTAAAAGTGCAAAGTTTACCACGATACACTGTTATTTAAATATCACAAACAAAAGCAGGCTATAGTTTAATAATTGTTATAATTGTACAACGTTCAATTACATAATTTTTAAAATGTTAAAAAATGAATTATATTCATGTGGCGCTCACGGGATTGTTTAATTTAGTTTTTCTTTCTTATTTAATCTTTCCTAAATCAAGTGATTATTTAAGAAATAAAAGACGGGTTTTTATGGAATCTGGCGAAAAACGGTTGCATATTTGAAAAAAAATGTATTTATAAAAAATGGAATTCACAGTGTCTGTTCGACGTACAGCGGGGATAAAGATTTTATCACGATATGATGTTATTTTGATGACTCAAGCGAATCCAGGTGGTAAGTTAGATAACTCTTACATATGGTCTACGTTAAAAACAAATCCTTCTAAAGGTGGTATTCGCCATAGTTTGCAAATACATATAATAATATCGTATCCGTTGTGGTGATTATCGGCATAACATTTGCACTTATTCATACTTAAGATAGATACATTATTTGTTGAATACAAAAGGCCATCTGGCCCATCAGTACAGAATGATATAATTATGATATAATTGACAACAATATATAGCATTTGTTTAATTGCGATATATCTGTACAGTTATGAACGTGTATTTTTAACTCGTAGAAAGCATTGGAAGAAGGGACAGGTGGGAAAAAATAACAAAAAAAACAACAACAACGCACAAATCGCTCACATGAACAATAGTCATAAGGATAAATGACAGCTTTACACTACATTACTACCAACTTAATTTTACGTAGAGTGTTCATATTTGAGTGTTATCTGTTTATATAAAACACATACAATTACACATAGTCAGACTTTACTGGTGCTATTTCAATGACATTAATCGTCTTATGAACGATTTATATCATACATAGAAATTTTGTTGTTTTTTTTTCACATATGTTTCTGTTTCATTTTCGTTTAACAAAATTTCTTGGAATTTAATCATATTCGTTCAGTTCCATTACAATTCGGGAATGTAAATTGTTCTTATATCTGAAGAAGAACGTCTGAGTAAACATGGTTTTGAACACGGCTTCACGTGTAAAACAATACAAATCGGGAAATAACTAGCTCCAACTGTTTAATCTTCCGATATCTATTAATAAGCATAATGTGGATTTCTGCTTTATACAGATATCGACGTCATAGCGATTACCCGGATGATGACGTATCGTGATCCCAAAACCAAATGGTCACTTGGTTTTAACAATTTAAAAGTAGCTAAATGTGCAACGTGTTTCGGATAGGAATTACATGTTTGAAATGACGAGTGGGACGCTTCTTTTTTTACATATATGTAGGGCATCAATAAACGGCATTTGCGGAATATTTTCGTGTAACAATGATATATTTTGTTGCTTGGGGACAAAAGGTTTGGTCCAAACTGTCGGATACCAGCCTTAAGGTTCAGAGGGGGCAAATAGAGGAGTGCCCAATGAGTAATGAAAATGGTTGAAACGATACGAAACGTGGCTGTGCCGAGCTTCGTATCGTTGCATCAAACTAGTCTAAAATTTACAGTATTCAATTATTATGAATTATTTTCTTAAAATAACCGATAAATGAACTGTGCGTGCGTGCGTGCGTGCGTGCGTGTGTGTGTGTAAAATTAGCGTTGAATTGAAAATTAAAGTACCAGAATTTCTATGCAGGAAGTGACGTAATAGCTGGATAGATAATAATTTCTAAAACATATTTTGTATACTGTCTCGTCATTGTTTTGTTGTAAATTTTACAAACGTCTGGCATCTGAATACCATTGATATGTGTTGTTTCATGTTTTATTATATATTGCAATACTCATAGTACATTGTCGTATTTTCGTATTTTAATCTAAATTGCTAAATGCTGTCGTCTGCTAAATCATGCATATATGGACCATTTTGACAGAGAGCAATAACAACAACCACAAACACAAGAAAAACACCACTCTTCTCCAGTATTCTAATTCTCTTTTGCAGACGTATACTTATCGTATACAACAAATAACCAACAATCCACGGCCATTTGGCAAGCGAGCATCGAGCGTAATTTGGACGTATTACGCTATAGGGCGATTGCAAATCTATTGTGACCAGACGTCCACCTATTGACGTAATGACCCCAGTAAACAATATCTGGATAATTAGTTGTCGGCCTAATGCATCTCCACTCCAACTAAACGCTGCGTATGAATTATTAGTTGTGCCTTGGAATTATGAATTATGCCTTGTGCGATGGTCAGTAGTCTTTTGGCCCGGCTGAATTATACGCTTGGAGGTTATGAAGACAAGATAAACAGACGTCCTTGGCAGTGTTCCCGCCATTTGCGGCCAAGCGTTTAGACAAGATGGTCAGATTTGTATTGATTTGTGAAACGGGGAACTAACGGCTGTAAACAACATATATATAATTTCTGTATTTTGTATTGACTTATGAAAAAGGGCATGGGCAGAGAAAGGCAATATCGCTGAAACAACATAAAAAGAGTAGAGGTCTGCGTTTTATTGATTTATAAATTTATATGGATGCCAAGCTTGTAAAAGAAAATATGGCAAAATGCTGTAAACATCATTTGTACTATTATATACTGTTCGTATAAAATAGGTAAATTTGAACCAGTTGCAGTATTCAGAAAAAGATTAAGTATACTTAATGCAATTTTATTCAAAACGTGCATATGCTTTGTGGTAAAAAATTTTTTGAGGAAAAAAAGTGCATTTTTTCTAATAACATTAAAGTTACTCTAAAGTACATGTAGCAAATAAAACCCAACTAGTAAAATCGTCTCGTATACTCTCAAGTTTTAACATTATCTTAACGCTTGTTTATTATAATAAACAATAATAATTATGATAATAGAACTTTTAGACATACGAAAATTCATCAATATATGTCTGTTTTCCACAAGTGCGCACATTCCAAAACTCCCATGCACCGACCGGTGTTGATGTGAAATGTCTAGCATGACACCGGTCAGAAGGTTGTTTCCGGTTCACTGAAAGGACAGTAAATGACCAGAACTAATGAACGATTAACGTGCCAATGCAATGTCAAAAGCGGCTCTCCTCAGTCTAGAGTCGCTTGAACATTCATTTACCTTGTCTATCTTCCACTTTCTGACGATTTGTTATTGGCAGTCACTTAGTAAAAACGTCACTTGCAACACCTTGGCTTTTTAATATTCCAATAATTGCGTCACTTCTAAAAACTAAAATAAATAAATGAATACTTGACAGAGTCCTTAGGAAAAGCAGTGTGGAAACACGTTGTTCACGTCTTTAGCAAATGCAGCACCTTATCTGCTGAAGACTTCCATATGTACATGAAAGATGGCCGATTGATGTTTTCTTTAACCTTTTAAAGCAAAATACAACACTAACAACCACAATAACAACAAGAAGCACACATACACACTATTTATTTGCTAGGGTACTATTTTATATTTTGTTTATTTGTTCATTTATGATATGATAATATTTTGTTCATTGATTTTTGCATACTTGGCAGTGGTTTTCATGTATGGAAAATGACAAATATACATATAAATTAAACGTATGCACGCAATTACATGATAAAGAATTCAATGTAGAGCCCAATGGCATGAGTGGCTCCAATTTGAACGAGGGAAGGCGCCGTTTATAAGGAAAATATTTTGAAAGATAATAAAGATGGTTTCATCGACACCTGGTTTATTTGCATTGGCCACGGAACAAATCAATCCAGACAGTCCAAGGTTGAAACTTATAAAACACGTGGTTTATCCGAGACCTGTTGTAATAAGGTCATGGATGGCCCTTGCCAACATACTGTATATATATTTAAACGAAACTTCCTCACATTTCGTTAAATACTAATAAATACTTGTTGCAGTATTTTACTTTAGCTCGTTATTGTGTATCAGGGGCGTGCCTATGCGACTTTTGAGTATACGCTCCTTAGAGGGATCCGGGGGAATGGCCCCACACCATCGGATTTTTTTACCATATGACGTCGTAGATGCATTCTGGGGTGGGAGTGGGTACTGTCACTGTCTCAGTACAAGAATAATGTATCAGTGTTATTGTCTAATATTTGTATTGTATGTTAAATTGCTCATTTACCGCTTAGAGCGGTAACAAGTTTAATAAAGTTGAGTTGAGTTGAGTTGAAGTACATTTATGATAGCATGGTTCAATTAAATTAACAATAAAAACCTGATCATTATGTATTTTGTGTACTATTTAAGCACGTGTAGCTGATACTCAGACAACAGGTTTTGATAAGGGTTAGCATTAGAAGAAGGGTGAAAGATGGCAAGCCAAAAGTTGCAATACTTAAATCTTTAGAAACGTCTCCATTTTCTTCCAGTTTACAATTGGCTAAAGGTCAGCGCTGCCTTTAAGTATATTTGGCCTACCCTTAAAAAACTTGTAAAATTTAGAACAAAAGACTGGTCTTAAATTCATTGGTCTTAAAAGTGGTATCCGACAGTTTGTCTTCATAAAATATACGTTAACCTGGATTGGGGGGATTTGGACATAATGTCTGCAAAAAGTTAAACAAAGGACGATTTTAAACTCTGTCTAAATTGTGATACGGTAGAAATCGGGAAAAAAAATCTATCTACATGACCATTCTTTCTGAAACTATAAATAAACATGATTGTGATTTCTGCTAAAAATAGACATCGACGTCAGAGCGGATTACCCGTAATGTTATGTAAAGTTACGTGTCACGTGGTTTCTTTGTTTAAAAATAGGAAACTGTGCAGCCTTGCTTAGGTAGGAAATACCTATTTGTAATGACGAGTGATGTGTTATGCTTCACATATCCCATAGATGTAAGACATCAATAATCAGCATTGTGCGAGATCTTTTTTTATTTTTTTGGCAACAATAATGTATGTGGTTCTTTAAGAGAGAAACAGATCGGGTCCAAACTGACGGATACCACCTTTAAACTGTGCACTTTTGCCTTCGTGTATTGAGCAAACTTATACAGACTTCTACTACTATTACTATTTCTACTTATAGTACTACTACTACTACTACTACTACTACTACTACAACAACAACTACTACTACTACTACTACTACTACTACTACTACTACGACTACTACTACTACTACTACTACTACAACAACAACAACAACTACTACTACTACTACTACTACTACTACTACTTCTACTACTACTACTACTACTACTACTACAACAACAACTACTACTACTACTACTACAACAACAACAACAACTACTACTACTACTACGACTACTACTACTACTACTACTCCAATAATTATTCAGTTTTCAATTAGATCTAGCTTGTCATATTTTTGCATATCTTATCATTTTCCTAATTTCTATTCCAGACTGTGACGAGGTGTACCAGAGCGGAGGAATGCGTTTCCTTGGTGATTACTACATCATGGTCAAACCAGAGGGCGCCACTAAACCCTTCAAAACCGTCTGTAAAATCATAGATGGAGCTGGTAAGATGTCCTTCTTATATATTGTTGTTAGTAACTTAGTACTATTGCTCGTTCAATCTTTGTTTCTTTCTTTAATTTTGTAATTACAACTGGTCATGCCATTAATTAATTAATTTATTTATTTATTTACTCGTTTATTCATTCATTCATTTATTTGGTGGTAGGGATTGAGGGTGTAGTTTAAGCTATAACTAGTGTTCCGTCCTTTATGTTTGATACATTGATGTTTCAAAGGAACAATATTGTTACTTTTTTTCATATTTTACACGAGAATGTTTTTCAGAAGTGAACTGAACACTTTTTTGACCAAGTAGTGTAATAAAACAATAATTTCTTGCATGTGTTGTATAGAGTTATTTTATCCTTGTTAAATATGTGTATTGTTATTGCATTTGTTCGTAGTTTTATCTCTGGTGTGACTTAGAATTGTCTTCAGTGGAACTTTTGATCTTTTTCGACTTGAAAGCGCAATCGGAATGGACCGTTCTGAGTCAGCTGACTTTAACCAATCATAAAGCGGCTATTTATTCACCTGATAAAATGTGCAACAAGGAAAATCGTAAAGGCAACATCCAGATTGCAAATTATATGCTGCACTGAACGTGTTGAATCCTGAAGAAACAGTTCTAAGTACTTATTATTATAGTTACACATTAACAGGGTTTAAAGGGACACACCTGAAAAACAAATACGGGAATACTGGGAATAAAGCATATCCCATAGTGTATACAATGTAGTGCCACAATTCTTTTCATAGAAAAAGACTTTTACAGACTGTCCAGCTGTGGTGTTCTGGTGTAGTTTGCCATTTGTTAACCATCTCCATTAAAAGCTTTTAAGCAGATAGTAACAATAAACAAAGATACAGAATGGTGTACCAGACCTGGTAGCGCAATCGGTAGAACGTCGGCTTCAGGTATTGGGGACCCTGGGTTCAATTCCGGGCCACTATAATGGTAGTGGTATGTCTCCCTTGCTAACGCGCAAGCAAATATAAGGGTAGTTCTACGACTGATTGGACCGGTGTCAGGATAATGTGACTTGGCGTGGTATCATGCCAGGTGTTCACTGCATGCTAATCACCGTGAAGACAACACTATATCTGCTTCAAGTGGACACCGTCTCAACATAACTGAAATACTTTTTATGGGACGATAAACCCAATAAACATAAACATAATCTCTTAATAGTCTATCCCTTCCATTTCTGTGTTTGGTATTACATCCATTACTTCATCACACTTCCTAATTTAACTGATATGATTATTTGAATGTATTTATATATATATGTATGTATATGTTTATAAGAATTTGGTAAGGGTGTGTCTTTTAAACAATATGTTACGAATTCATAAATTAATTACATATCTGGTATAATTTGCGTCAAACCAATCAAATAACACGTTTGATTGGTTTGTCAAACGCTATTTATGGTCTCCACATTACTTACTTTCCAAATACTTAATAGAAAAACACTACTCCTAAAGAGGATATAACATATTTTGAATTTTCATTTTTTTCTGGGAAAAAAAAGAGACAGACACCTTTAATACCAATTTTAGAAATATCCACAAATCAAAAAGTGGGTGGAGATTTTTCTTAAAATTTGGCATACACGTCTACTTTAAGCTATAGAACTCATCCGTTATGTTAATTTTCTAATTCTGTATATTTTCTGTTGCACTTGTTCTATCTTAAGTGCTCGTAGTTGGAAGGGGATCAAAAATACCTTGTGGTCTTGCACAGCGGATATCACAGACAAAAAAAATAAAATCTTTGACGGTTCAATCAAATTTTACGTTCTTACCTGAATATGTCAATGTCAAATTCGTTCATTAACTCTCATAGCTACAGTAATATTCTAAAAACATTTATTACCCTCTACGTGTATATTCTTTATAAACATATACCAAATATTAACACATTTGTAATCACTAAATCCTAAAATCCCCCAGACCCCCACCCTAAACACCCTCCCCCAACACCCTCCCCCAAACACCCTCCCTTCCCCAAACACCCTCCCTACACCCCCAACACCCTCCCTCCTCCAAACACCCTCCCTACACCCCCAACACCCTCCCTCCTCCAAACACCCTCCCTCCCCCCCCCCAAACATCCTCCCTACACCCCCAAACACCCTCCCCCAACATCCTCCCTCTCCCAAAACAACCCCCAAAACACCCTCCCCAAAAACATCCTCCTACACGCCTAAACACCCTCCCTCCCTCAAAAACCCCCCGAACACCCTCCCCCAAACACCCTCCCAAAAACATCCTCCTACACGCCTAAACACCCTCCCTCCCTCAAACACCATCCAAACAGCCCTCCCCCCAACATCCCTCCCTCTCCCAAAACAACCCCCAAAACACCCTCCCCAAAAACATCCTCCTACACGCCTAAACACCCTTCTCCCTCAAACACCCTCCAAACACCCTCCCCCTAAACGCCCTTCCCCAAAACACCCTCTACCCCCTCACACTTTAATGACGCTGGAACGACAGGAACGCAAGTACGTGGAAACAGCAAAATACCGGCGTTAAGAAAATCAATTTACGTAACGAAAACCTTCCATTTTGTCCTTAGCCAATGTGTCTAAGTACATGTTATAAAGTGATCGTTTGTTAAAACTATCGAGATCTCTTGCCACTATTATGTGGTTAGGTGTCATGTTGGTGTGAGATCCTTTGATCTTCATTAAGGCTACAGCCATTATTGTCTCAATTTCTTGTTTTCGAAATGAAGTGTTGGTTTAAATGGATATTGTCTCATTATTGTAGGAACTGATTTAGATTCACTTGAAACATGGATGATCGTTAAATTATTCCACGATGATCTTTTTTTGTCATTGATTTTATGTTAAAAGGGACGCCCGTGGCCGAGCAGTTTGAATCGCCGACTTGTTACCCGTCAGCCCTCACCGCGTGGGTTCGAATCCCTGTCGGGGCTAGAACTTAAGGTCTATAAGGTCTTTCAGCTGACCTATGGTGCACCTGTGGTTCTACTCAGATATATATCTGGCGCCTTCCTGCACAAATACTTAGCTAGACGTTTCTCATATGACCAACATTGTGTCGGTGCGATGTAATAAATAAACACAGCAATCTTTTATAAGTTTATAGTTTGGGGGCTTAAATTGTAAAGACTAGTAATGGCTAAATACTACGTAGACGATTGCTTGTTAAAAATATTACATATAATACTTTAGCCAATAGGGTAGGGAAACATGATAAACAGTAGCTTTCGTTCCAAATGGGATAAAGATCATAAAAGGCTGTCGCTTTCGTTACAAGCATGGTAGGTAACGTGATAAACTTTCGCATTCCTGCGAATCATGGTAGAGAAACACTATATAAACTTTCACCTTCGTCACAAACCTGCTTCGGAAACATCATTGGCTTTTGCATTTGTTCCAAACATGATTAGCTGTATATTTCGTTCTTAACATTGTAGGCAGCATAATTCGCTGTATATTTCGTTCTAAGCATGGTAGACAAACATAGCTATAGATTTCGTTCTAAACAGTGTAGGAAGCAGGGGGGAAATTTTAGATTTCATTCCAAACAAGGTAGGGAAACCCGAGAATCTGGCATGTAAGGCATTGTAAAACATGCAGAACAAAATCTGATTAAACTTAACTTAATACATAATGACACAAGTACGTAAGTTTTCCTTGCTATAAATAGATGTAACTAAAAATAGATGTTACTATTTATAAACAGTGCATTTGTTTTTCTTTTTCTTTTTCCAGGTTGGACCGTAATTCAGCGACGTGAGGACGGCAGTGAGAACTTCTCCCGCACGTGGGACGACTACAAGGAAGGTTTCGGAGACCTGCAGAAAGAATTCTGGCTCGGAAATGATAAAATTAATCTGCTAACATCTCAAGGTGAGATATAATATTACATTTTTGACGTTTTTTATGATTTTGTTTTTGTAAAATGGGTAAATACCCTGTTTGTGAAGATGATCAGCAGTAACAACAGCGTCAGCAACAACAACAAAAGCAGCAGCATTGTCATATTGTCATAATCTTCAGCACCATTGCCAACGTCGTTGTTATCATCATCATCATCATCATCAACATCATTATCATCATCTTCTTCTTCTTTTTCTTCTTCTACTGCTACTCCTTCGTCATCTTCTTCTTCATCATCATTATCATCGTCATCTTCATCGTTATCATCATTTTCATCATCACCATCATCTTCTTCCTTTTCATTTCTTCTTCTTCTTCTACTTCTTCATCATCTTCTTCATCATCATTATCATCATCATAATCGTTATCATCATTCTCATCATTATCATCATCATCATCATTATCCTCATCATCTGCGCCAGCATAAGGAACACCAAATTCACAATTGTTTGATTATTTGGTAATTGAGACTAAAATGATTTCTAAATGTCGATACAAATATCAATATTTATATTAATATAAATATATATATATATTTATGCGTTTTATATCTGAACATTATATACTTATAAATCGCATTGATAATAAGTGATAAATATTGTATTATGTAATCAGCCTGCTTGTATTCACGTGCTAGCCGTTAGATTAAATATTGACAACGTTTATTGCCATTCATAATTAATTTTAAAACTTTCTACCATCGTCATGTGCTTCAACAAAATAGTAAAAAGCGCATTCAATGTATTATACTCATTATTCTGATAGCGTCGTGATATTTACCGACATATCTATTTACATACGTTTTGTATAATAGAATATATTTGAATTGGATCCGTCGATTGATAAATAGTTCTATTTACCGCGGATGAATACATAGAAAATGAAAATATTTACATTAATTGTGTTGGTATTATACCCACTACGCATGTATATGCATTAGATTTGAATCGAGAACCCATGTACATGTATATGCAAACAGAAGTTGTGGAATTACATAATTGATTTCTTTCGCGACTAAATACAAGTAATTCTTAGAGATAGAGCTTATAAAATATGTCGCAGCTTTTTACGAATCTATTAAGGGTTTATAACTATTTATAATATAAATTACTTTCTGTTTCAGAAAAAATATAATTAGATACATTAAAATCAATATTAAAAATATATATATCTGAAGAAATAATGAAATTACGATCAGTTCAATAACACAAGAGCTATCGAAAAGCTTCTGTTTTATTTCTGTTGTTATTTCTGTTGTTACTTCTGTTGTTATTTGCCTTTGAACACAAGAATATAGGAATATATAGCGGTCTGTAGGCCTACGTGCTAATATGTATGGTTGGTATATGTATATTTAATTATTAACAGTTTCAACTTTTAATTGACCGTTAAAACAATTAAAAGTGAAAATAGATCTACAATAAAAGATATATTTATTAGATTATGAATCTCTAAACAAAAATTGTATGTTAATAGATGACATTTATAGATTTCTTTCGAAAGCAAACTTGATTATGTACAAATAGAAAGTAAACAGAATTTATATCGGTGTTTAAGACGCGCGTCAATATTTATGACGCACAGGGAATGTGCATGAGGATCTGTCAGTGAGTAGGCCTACATATCCACAGATTCCTCATTAAACAGGTTTTGTTCCAGAGAGACGATAAGTTATTGACCACCAGAGTGTAAAAATTTACATTTATGTAAAATTACATTTTTCTTCGTTTAAAAACTAATTATATCTATCTGTTATAATATAAAAATAGCGAGATATGTAACGGGCAGCTTTTAGAAATAAAATGTTAATTTTTAGTTTGATATCAATTTAGACATTTTCAAATCGGTTGATTGAACAGATTTTGATGATACGGTTGTGTTACACCAAAATAAATGAGTCTGTCACAAACAAGAAATAAATGTAAGGGTTTTTTCGCCGCTGATGTTAGATTAAGTTACAACGATGTTTGATTAAACAATTAGTCAGATAACACTGCCTTTTTTCATTTTTTTTTATTTAAAACAGTAACATGTACCAACATAACTAAAATAACATATCCGTACAATTTTAAAGGGTTTGCAATAATAAATAAATATATAAAACTAACAATAAACACTGAAAATAGTCCGTCAAAGATGCGTTTGTTATGACGTCACGATTTATCAGGATGACGTCATAAAGCTGTCGTCGGTTTCTTAGTGCTGTTGACTGGTTGTCGATTGCCTTTAGGGACCGGCGTGCCATCATAGTTTACATTATACTGGTAGACCTTTCCGTCTTCTGAAAATGTTCAAAGGTTGTCTGGATATATCTTATAAATCCATACGTATGTGCTAAAACCACCGTATGACGTCCATATATAAATCTATTAAGGATAATAATCTAATCGACATAATCTGGCATAGAAAATATATCTACAAGGTATTAACGTATTAATAAGATAAAGCATTTCCTTATAGCTAAGCCTTTATTGAAAATATTATTTCTACGGTAAAATAATAATGCTTATATATGTAAGATTTGCTTTGCAGACCCTGTCGCATTCATTATTTCTCTAAAATTCTTAAAAAGAAAAACAAGCGCCAAAAATAAAATAGAGACGCAGTGAGAAGATTGACTTACATATATATTGTTGAAATACGTTGCATAACTTTTCATGAGCATTTTGTCTGCTAACACAGTAAAAATAAAAAATGGCGATACAGTGAGAAGATTGACTTTTATACATACAAATGTTTTTTTTTTTCGTACAACAAATCAGGCAGATACTATGCAGTTAAGCGGAATATGCGATAAACCGAAAATGCTACATGTTTCTACTTTAAGCCATAGAAAGAAACTTAGTTTCTTATGATTTTTGTTTCGAATGCCCCCTATTTGTGTACTGTTTTTTTTACACAGTCGTATTTTTTCCGATTCTACTTAATTGTGTCTTGCTGTTTGTATGAGTGTTTGTATTCCTAAAATAGCTTTTGAACATATTCAAAGGTAACACGTCTAATAGCTTTTCATGAGCATTTTGTCTGATAACAATAATGAAGTCTGTTTCATTATCAGATAGGATTTTTGATGGGTCGCTATAAAAGACTTCAACGTTTTCAGCATTTTGATTTCATTTTTAAGCTTGTCAAATGATAAATCCGGCGACGGCTCAATGTATTGGCATTATCTCATGGGGCGGCCTATGCTGACCCTATCGTGAGACGATAACTTTAAACGTAACAAGAAATATCTTCTTACACATAGACATGCGGTGTTGGTAAGGCATTTACACAATGTGTTAGCTTTGTTTGTTTTGTGTGTTGTTTTTTTATATCAAATGAGCCTTTGACAAGTGAGACACCAAAAGATTTATACAATTTTGACACTTGTCGTTTGTTCCGTTCACGCGTCCAAATTGGAGTTTCTCGATAAAAAGACACTATGTTTTTAACGTTATACAATACTATATGGAATTAATTTTAGATTGTTTATGCATTTAACAAACACCAATTTTAAAAATGGTACATCCCGTGCACCTTTAATGGAAACTAAAAGATATATGGTTTCATTGAATTTTTACAAATGCGAGTCACTTAGACATTCATTCGCGCTGACGTTTCGTCAGAATTTGTTAAGTAGGTCAATAGTAAAGCTACCGAAAAAAAAACACCTTCTAAATCTACTCACTTGGATCGACGTAGTTCCCGGTAAACTGTCTGTTCGACAGCCTGCTACCTCTTACCAAACGTTCCGGACTAGGCTGACGTTGTGACGTCGCTTTTGGCGTTCTGGCTCCCGTCATATGCAAATCCTGCACTGAAACAGCACGGCGTCCGCGGGGAGCCAACACTGGTTCGTCATTTGCAGGCGCTGTATACGGTGCTTCCTCCTCGCGCGGGTTTGTTTTGCGCGTGTACCAATATGGCGGCGCAGTAGCCACTGAAAGAACATCCGGGGGATTCCGTTGCAAAAAATTCGGAGAAAATCTTAACTGTTCGTCTTCTTCCGATATTAGCGACATTCTCTCACTTATAGTGTCCTCTTCGTCAAGTTTTGGTCTCCCGGTAGAATTCGCCGTCCACGGGTAATTAAACTGGGCAACATGCGCGGGTTGCACGTGCGCTTGGTCTTTATGTGGACAGACTATCTTATCGTAAAACATGGAGGGAATGGTGTGTCGGCTGGGTCGTGGGAAGCAGTCGCAAACTGGTGCTTCTTCGTCGTTGTAGAGACCGCCATGATGGTCGTAGTCGCCCTTCCGGTACGAGATTTGAATCCTCGGAGGCGGCTCTGCCGGATATCGTTTGGCAATCGGATGCTTCGGTAGTCTGCGTAGCCTTTCTGTCATAATTTTATTTAAGCTTTTTAGCTTTCCTTTCGGTCACTTTCCGACACCTTACGATATACTACACAATTTAGTTGCTGCATACGTTGCCACTCTTGACTTTAGAGCTATTTTTTTCCACAAAATATTAATCACGCACACGCATTTGACACTATTTCACAAAATTGTCTTGTTAAAAACTTAGACACTCACTCAGCATCAAGTACATTTCTTAAATTATTTAAGATGCGGTCGTCGTCTCAGTCAATCCATCCGTTGTCCACTTGTTTGCTTTTTTTTGCGCTAGTTCTGAAATCAAACAAAGAGAAACTCGGCATTTATACAACTTTTATCGGCGTATCTTGTGAACACACCATGCCTATTAAGCATCGATTGGATGCGCAAACATCTCAACAACTGTTAAGTAAAATTGTATGTTTCCGCTCTTCTTTCATCCGATAACGACGCAAATGCAAGATTAAACATAAACACTACACTAGACATTTAAATTTAAACCCTTACAGGACACTCCAGAATGAATTGCCCATCTTTACAAAAACGCAAAGACATGTAGGCAGTTTAAATGATTAATAAGTCCCTTTTAAAGCAATCTCACTTAACTACATAGAAGAAATCCTGGTATGGTTGTGCATATTCGCCGAGTCCTTTGCACCTAAATGTAATAAAAAAGACGTGTTTACTTTCTAAGCCTACTTGCCAAATGACCTTATATAAGGCTATACGATCTGCGTTAAAGCGGTGTTTGAGTTTAATTACCGAATCTTTCGAGCTTGGCGATCACTATGAGAAGTGTTAATGCACGTGTTTGGTCGGTAATTGATATATGTGGGTCTGACGATTATATTGGGCAGTTTGAATATTTGGCGGAAATTTGTGGCTTTTTAAACAAAGTAATACACTTTACTATTGCGTTAACACCCCACTCTCCCTAAACATTCATTTATTTAAACTAGTGTATAACTTAAACACATTTATCCTAAAAAGTTGTATACACGAAAAGCACAACAATACGCGACACTGGTTGGTAAAAACAGCAAATCTTAAATATTATTTACATTTTGAAAACTTATATTTCGTTCATTTTCTTTAGGAAATACTATGAAAATTAAAATTTGCACGTAAGATTTGTGTTATATGTTTCATAGTACTCGAATGACAGAAATGTCTAGTTTTAAATCTGTTTACAGATATAAATAATTTAATATGTCGCATTTTCATTGTATATACTGCTTGTAGTGTATGCTGAGTAGCAGTATTTCGTTTCTATTGTAATTTGTCTTGACTTCTTGTATTTTTACATTTACATTTTATATTTGTTTCCTTGTTGCAGACGATTATGAACTTAAAATCGACATGGAGGATTGGAATGGAAAGAAATACTACGCTGAATACGACTACTTCCGGATCGAAAACGAGGCTAACATGTACCGTCTCCATGTCAACGGGTATCATGGGACGGCTGGGGATTCCCTGACGCCATATTGGAGATCCCATGACGGAATGCCGTTTAGCACGCGCGATAAAGACAACGATAACCGTTTCTATGACAACTGTGCGGAACATTACGCCGGAGGATGGTGGTATAACGACTGCTTTGAGAGTCACCTGAACGGAAAGTATTATCAAAATGGATCCCACAATAACTACTTTATCAGAAATGGCATCCAGTGGAATGCTATTCACTCATATTCGTCCCTGCAGTTTGTCGAAATGATGATCAAGCCAGTGGAAGTGATGGAGTTAACGAACGAAGTCTGAAATAAACCATCAAATAAAATCTCAACATCTCGCAATCGTTGTGAAAAGCATTTGGGTTGTTAAATTTAGATATATTATCTACACGATCAATAAAAGCTGCGAAAAACATTTGGAAAGTAAATTTAGATTATAAAGATTCGTACCTATAACGGATTCTGAACCGATGCGCAAAATGCAGTCATCTACGTAATCAACGAAAAGAAAATGAAAAAAATAAATAAGAAAAGAGCATTTATAAAACTTTTTTAGAATCGAAAGCATTGTAAAAACACAATAAAGTGGCACGAATGAGAGACCCTCTCTGTTAGCTATATATATACATACAATTACGTATACATGTATAACGCAACACAGACCGGGTTTAAACGATTAACCCGGATTCAGAAACCCGTCAAAACAGATCAGCTGCTTTAGCCTGTTTGGAAGATGATCCAATAAAACTAAAGCACCATTGCGCGTGTTGTATAACAAAGGGTATATATACGTGCTGGATAGTGTAAACATGCTTGATCTTATGAGAAAGATTAACCTAACCCAGGGTGAAAGAGTGTTATTTGGCTGCCCTCGCGACTCTAATAAATAGGTGAAATCTACAACCTATATAGACAAGTCTTTGATGGAGGGCAAGAAAACATTCTTGAACAAGTGGTTACTGACGAAAGGTACTCTACCGAACACTTAACATAACAACCTGAACATAATACTACTGTTGAAGGGTGGAGAACCTCTCAAAAATGTTTACGTACGAAAATGTTTTCTAGTCAGGGCGGCGAGGGGTTGGAATGAAATAAAGATCATATTCGTTAATTGTGTAAATTATACCACTGTGCAATACATTTTGTATTCGATAAATAATGTGTCACTTTTTTGTCCTGTTACGCCCAGTAGTGTTTGGCGTACATGTGAACGTAAAGTGGTGACGTCAAATTTGTTAGTTCTACATGTGTATATAGACAAAATAACAAACATAACGTCATATGACGTAACGCAAGACAACGTGAAATAACAATTGATGTTACAGCATCGACAAAAAGACGTCACGAGACTTGTTTTACGATGTCATTATTGTATAATGGCGTCATTTTATTAAGCTGAAACTGTGGATAGGCGATTGATGTCCTCACTGGACAGATGTGATGCAATCAAATTTGAAAATTTGAATTTTGACAGTTGTACATGGTTGTTTTGTTAACTAACGTCATTGTGTAAATAGAATAAAGTTGACCAAACTACCCAAGACATTTTTACTACTTATGTAGTGTTTTCGTGGTGTAGTTTACGAACGTAGACATTCATTCACACTGTTTTGTTTGGATCAGGACTCCATTATTTGAAGCACTGTTATTCAAGTGTTTTCATCTTCTGTTTTAGCTGTCGAATTTTGTTATTAATTGAATGTAAACATGGGGGTTTTCCTTCGCAATATTCATGCAACTTTTTTTTCAATTATTTTTTTAATATTAAAACAGCTTCATTCAATATTAAATATTTCAGGTGAAGTGTATCCAACCTTTCGCAGTAACAAAGTGTAAGCTACCCGAGAATAAGATGATTTAAACATACCTCAATATGTGTATATTAAACTGAAGGCTTCGGCGTTTAAGTTGTTTGATTTTGCTTTCTAAGAAATCATAATTATTTTGTCTGTCTTTGCATGACGCTAATTAGGTCACTAATTATAAAATACATTTACGTTTATAAATCATCTTATTTATTTTATCTTATTTTTGTTGTATAAGGTCAGTTCTTAACTATCGCAGTTCAACTACATAATAGTACATAATTGCCGTATCTATAAACTTATTTGGAACATAGAACAGAACAGAAATTAATATTCAACACAGAAATTTTAAAGTTCAGTTTTGATTCAATATGGACACTATTGCTATAATTTAAACTTACTTCGCTTGGTATGTATTTTAGTTTTGATCGCTGTTGAAGTTATGAATTGACGTACCTTTGCATATTATTAAATGTACTTCTACTTCTGTACTCAATGCGGTCACTGGCATCATTTCATTGAACGTAGATTAAAGCCGTTCCTATTATTAATACTGTTAGATCTACATCTGTACAGGTTTTAACCGGTTATGGGATTTATATGTCTTTTGCTTACCAATTCAATATGTTGGCCAACCAGTAAGTATGACGTAGAATATTGCTAACTTAAAATACCATCATGTTCGAGTATATAGAAGGTGTTGAAAAAATAGGAAAAATGTGAAGAAAATATTAGTCGACTTTAGCTTGAGACCGATTTTTTTTTTTTTATAATTAAACAATAGTTCGATTGTTAAGACTTATCATTCGTAACTGCTCGGCGCAATCCCGACAATGTGTCGTAGAAACGGCCTTAGTGTTCCGAGTGACATTTGGCATGTCTTTGCTGCGGTTGGAAACTGGCTCCAAGGTTATAACACATGAGCTGGAGTCCGAGATCATCATAAAGGATCCGATTGGCTATTTCTTTTAAATAAAATTAGAAATCTGGCCAATCAGGAGCTTGTAGATGATACCAGACCCAAGCTTAAATATTGATAACCTCATACCTCGAGCTCATTAAGGCTGAGACTCCACCTTAAGGAGCCGAGGTCTGATTACAAGACCAAGCATCCCATTGGGTAAAGTTTGACTCAAGTTTAAAATCTGACCAATCAGGTGCGTGAGAACAACCTCGGGCTCAAGCTCAAGATTTTATAACCTCAAGCAACAATGGAGACTCTAGGCGCATAAAGTGAAGTCGGGACGGGCTGTGATGTTCGAAGGAAGATAAAATCGAATGTTTTATGGCGTTATCCTTGATTTAATTTCATTTATTAATAAGGAATACCATTACTTTTTCTAGTATATGCACTGGAAAAAATATTTTTCTTAAAACCCAACAGCAGCAAACATTGCATATCTTAATCAGACAGCTCTTAAAACATAATACTTTTTTTCTAAGCATGATTAGGGTGGCTGTAAAATTGATATAAATCCTCGAAGATAGCAAATAATAAATGATTCTTTATTGTACCTTTTTGTTAAGTTAGTGCATATTTAATTATCAAAGAAAACAGTGGCTAAATGCCCGTCGACAAGGGCATCACACCGGATTAGTTCATGTTTGATTACTTTATATCATTGACTGATTTACAATCGTTTTGCTATCATCTCCTACAGTGTCTGATGGTGCGGTCTAAAACACTAAAACTACGGTAAGCTATTAATGCGCGATGCTGTTAAATTTTATCGGAAATAAGAAATTGTTTTCCCTTGCATTTTATAGAGATAGAACTGCTATCAACAGTGTAAATGGCCAAATTTGTTGATTGGCTCCGCATCGTTGGCATTAAATATGCATTAAACATTTTTTATTTTTTGACATTTTGTATTTATTGCAAACCCATTTTTTTACATTGGGTTTACTGATGGTTTCTATTTATAATTCATAATTGGAGGTGTGTTGTTGTTTTTCAAAACGCCCACAGAATCGAGCATCTTTGGTTTCAGGTTTTGAAGCTATTCGTCGAACGAATCTAGGTCTTTAAGAACAGAGTGAGTAAAGCCGGAACACGTCTAATTTACTTTACTCATTTAATAAAATATAAATAACAACATATATTTGGTATTGGTATGTAAATGGATAGATTCGTTAGTGATATGGTAAAAATATATGCAGGAGAGATATAATATATTAAATATATTAAATATTATATTTATATGTATTATATAAATATATTTATTACATTATATGTATTTAGATGTTCGTTTTGCACTAATTTGAATTTGTCAAATTGTGAATATTTTTTTTATTTCAACATTATTGGTTTGATATATTACAGCACTGAACAGCCAACGCGGTGACGTTCGGATATTATTGTTGAAAGTGGTCCCCATAGTAGAGTCGAGGAGGCACTGGTGACTAGATGGGTTCGAATCTTTGGCTTCTTAGAGCGTAGGTTCGAGTCCCGGTCGTGTCGAAAACTTTCATGAGAACGATCTTCCAGTTGATCTCCGGTGCGGTCGGTTTTTCTAGCCAGACATTAGTCTTGGGTCTACCTATATCAAATATAGCTTAACGTCACCATAATGACAATCACTGTATCATAAAGATATGTCTTTTTTTAAAAAATAGTCACTTGCTTCCACCTGTTAGCTGGAATTGACGCTTCAACTGTCTTGACAAAAGAACCGCGGTCAGCGTGAGATTCGTACACCATTCACGGGTTTATATTAAAGTACTTACAACGTGTTTTGATGTTTTTATGATAAACCATATATAAAACTCATAGTGCATGTACATTTTTTTTAATCTGAGAATGATAGCAATCAAAATGTATTTTAGAAATCGGCAATTTAAAAGGGGAGATTAATCAGTATTTATAATATATGTACTGGTTTTATTGAGGTGACCGCAGTGTAAAGCATGTTTTTTTATATTTTTTGTCATGAAAATGAACATTTTATATTCATGGTGATTTATATTGTTTGTATATTTAAGCACGATGTCATAACACCTGTTTGGGGTTTTGTTATAAACGCATGTTTTGTATATACATTTGTGCCATTTTGCAATTACATTTTTAGTAAATTCATTTTGTAAGAAAACGACATTAAATTATGTTACAAGTAAACGTGTGTTCATCATTTTTCTTTACAAATAAACAAATTCTAAGCTAATGCTGGAGAAAAAACTTACTAATTCCCCATTACGCATATTTTTAGTTGTATGTATTATGTGATATATATCGGAAGGAATGTGTGAACTTTTCATTGTTTATGTCGTATTTGGCATAGAACTTGCCAATCTCCAACGCAGTGATCTCCCCCTTTCAGTAAGGAGAATCTCTGATACCACACAGAATCCTTCCAGGTCTGGAAGGATTTGATTTTTTTACTTTTAATTTTTGTTCAGTAAAATGACAATCGGAATGAATGTGTATGTTAGAAAAACGACTAATAATGGATGAAAAAACAAATTCTAACGACAAAGAAAAAAAAGAATGTATTTATCACTACAATCGTAACAACTCGGCCATTTCCGTCCTTTCGCCGAGGGCGAAATTTCAGTGTTACACCGGTTCAAAGTAAACAATCAATGGATCTGACTATCGTCACGTGATTTTGTATGATGGCAGTGGTTTTAAGCGAGCGTAGCGATGTCGTAAACCCTTTGCGGAGTTTGAGAACTTGCATAATATCTACGCTTTCTGGGAGCGTGTATGACTTTAAAGGGTGTATTCGACAGTTTGCCTATATCAAATACATGCAACAATACTTCAATCCTGTTTTGGAGAATTTAGGCTCCATCTCTTCATAACCTCGTACTTAAGTCTAAGAAAAGATGATGTTAAAAACTACTTCTGTGGTTAGATAGGACACATCGTAAAATAAATCGCCCCAAATGTTCATTCTTTCTAAGTCTATAAATAAGTACGATTGGAACTTCCGCTAAAAATAGACATCGACGTCAGAGCAGAATACACGGATAGTGTTATAACGTGATCTTAAAAATAAATGGTCACGTGGTTTTTGTAGTTTAAAAATAGCTGTGCAGTGTGGCTCAGGGAGGAAATAACTTGTTTATTATGACGTGGGGGTGTTATTCTTCACTTTTCACACAGATATAGACCATTAGTAAACTTCATTTTGTGAGATCTTTAAAGTAAAAATATTTTATTGAATTGTTTGAGAAACAAATCCTTAGTTCAAACTAACTCTATCGGATACCACCGTTAATATTCTATTAACGAATTGGCTCAGTCATGGGAAAAGTGTAGATTCTGATCGGACTGCTCTACTTATTATTGTTAAAAGTAGACGCCATGTTAAAGAAAGAGAACTTAAATATAACACTGAACACTTACCCATTTAGAAAGCATGTTAAGTTGAATTTCATGTTTAAAGATATCTAAAATGATTTTTGTTTTGTTGCAGGAATGTCGCCATTTTTTTCCAAATAATCGTTTAATTTAATTTAATTAAATTTAATTTTATAACTATGAACAGTGGTATCAATTATTACATGCTGTAATTTAAACGGTTAAAATGTGCTATCATGGCAGATTTATTACACTCAATTAACGTAACAGCTCATTATAGCTCACACAGTCATTATAGAGACTTGGTCACAGTTTAGTTTAGGTAGATAACACACAAAACCACACATCCGCAATTCATACTATTTTAAATATTATTGCCTCACTAGCGAACCAATCACGGTAGTCGTCTGACTTATGACGTTGTCGTATAATTGCGCATGCGCAGTTTTGGAGTTGTACTACGTTGTTGAGCTTAAAACGGATAAAAATAGTTAAAAACCATCGCGACGCATTCGATTTTCCCAACCTTAAGACACAACAATACTTTGATGGACAACGTATCCACATATAATCTAGTGATCTGAGGTTACATTTTATTCCATTATTTATTGTGCTTCAACAAGGTTTTATTTAAATTCGAATAAGAAAATGAATAGATAGTTTTCACATCAATGATGATCCCTTATCTTGGCGGCCATCTTTGATGGCAACTTCAAAGGATTTTCAGATGAATTGTATAGAAGCGTAAATTTTATTTTCTTGTAATTTCGTCAATTGTGGTCCAAGAATTAAAAGCTATACACTATTGGAAAGCTCTTGAAATTCATATTTTTAAAATACTTTATTTTTAAAATTGATAAATAAGAATTAATTAACACAAATAAATAAAATTATTGGCTCATCCTTAAACAAAATGAACAGCGTATCTATTTTGGTTGTATTTTTTGGTACCTTTTAAACTATCAAAGGAAAATTTTTGATATTTAAAATACTTCATAAAAGCTGTGAATCTGATATTAAATTCAATAAAATAGACTGAAAAATAAAAACACAGTGTTCAGTTTAATACAGCACATATTTCTAGATTTTGGCCTGCATTAACTTCTGCCTTCAAAGATGGCTGACATAACCTGTCTTATCTGTGCCTATGACATCACATGGAAACTATCTATATGGTAAATTTTACTTACTGTGGCCGAGACACTTTAAAACAGTTGACGGATAAGCACTTTTAAATTTTCAGAGGTTTCGATGGGCTTGGTGATAATCTAACATATAAAAGCAGATGTAAGCCTATTAGATTAAACTTATTTTGAAGCCCTCTCTAAATTGCATGAATATATTTTTATTTACATCGAAGTGACACAATCATGGATATTATAGAATCGTCCGGCTATTTTAATGGAGGAAGACCTGAGCCAGATGTCTGGGTAGAACCACCGGCGTACAGCAGATCAGCTTGACGATATTCCCCGCCTTAGGTCCTTTGTATGAATAATTTTTGGCAACATGTTTTAAGTACTTAACAAGTTGCCAACATAGAGTTTAATATAAATACGTTATTACAATAAGTTGATAGAAACCGATTTATATAAATAAAACCAGTCATTTTCATATATAGTTGGTATTTACAACAATTGAAAAACTGATAACTGCGTGCATTTAAATATAGCACACATATTTAAATTTAACTTAGCTATATATCCAATTTTGACAAAAGAATGTTTCAATTACTACTTACCTAACTAAACGTCCGACTAGGTCTTCCAGTTTTCTTCTCATAAATATCCACAGGAATATACCAATTAAACTCACTCGATCATACTTATAACTACATTTTCACAACAACAAAAAGTTAATACGAAATACCAGTAACAGAAGTAGCAACGTCCTTAACGTATGTTTATTGTTCACTTACTCTCTGTCGAACTGTAAGTGTTGGAACCCCAAAATCTTTCATTCCTTTGAGTATCGTCTACATGTGCTTTTTCTATGTATTAGTGAATAAATTACTATTCGTATTCAAATATTGATCAACGTACACTCCTAAAGAAAACCGGGGTATTCATACCCGAGTATTTGTCGAAGTTCAATACCGTTGTTGAATGCAAGTAAAGTGAGTCAATGATGCGATAAGGGATATATTCCTTTTTACTCACAGAAAAAAATAGATATCATTTGAGGTCCTGAAAAGTACATCGATGTTATTCAACCTAATTTTTTATGAAGTTAAAGATCGTATACAATGAGCAGTTAACGATGACATTAATTGGGATGGGAATTCAATTGATTGACGTAGAAAATAGGTTTAGAAATGAAAGATAAAACCTCGCGAGAAGTATAAAATTGTCGTCTGTTCATTATAGCGCAACAATGGGAAGCGGGAAAAGGGGCTTGTCTATAAGTGTAAAAACGATGTTGAGTAAAAGAGAAGGCGTTATAATGGCACAGTCTGCAATGTAGTTTTCAGGACTATGTTAAAAAGAAACAAATTAGAATTATTGAAAGGATAGCTTAAGGATGGTATCCGACAGTTCGGATCAAAATATTTTCGTTAAACATCATAATAAACCATTTTATTTGAACAGATATCGCAAAATGCTGTCTTAAATTCAATATTATATAAATGAGGTAAAAAAAATGTTCCACGTGCATGGAGGTTGGGTTCTCTTTAAGCAAGAAATGTGCTGTCTTCACACTAACATTGCATGATACAGCAGTTAGGTCAGGTACGGGATGGATCCGTAGGAGGGGGATGGATCACCCCACCAACCAGGCATAAAAGTAGAGTTATGAAAAAAACATTCATGTAGGCATAAAAGATACTAAGTTTTTAAAGTAAATTTTGTCTGTTGACTGCTTAGGTCGAAGTCAGAGCCCCTAATTGTGTATGTGTATCCAGTATTTTCTGCGATAAAGTTGAATGGATCTTGCTTCATACCACCAGCGAACCCCACCAAAACTTAATTTGGATACGCCACTGGTCAGCTTTAAAGTCCGGACAGTATCCTTATTAACAATGGATAACATGATTAGCCGCTAATGCGTTTCTACTGACATAATATACAGCAAATTGTATTGTCGCTGCGTTCGATGTTCACTTCCGTAGTAGAACCAGCGCTCAGGTAGTAACTACATTTAATGTAACGTTGCCAGTAGTCGTGCCAAGGACTAACATCTCGTGTCGAGTCCGAGGTTCAAAGCCGGTACCCGGTTACAAAAACATTTGAAAACGCATGCTGAATTTCAATTTAATTTGTTGAGTTTATCGCCCCACTACAGTTTTTAGTTACGCAGATATAGTGAAAACATGGCATAATACCACACCCAGTGACATTACCCTGACCAGTCGTGGGACTACCTTTATATTTGCTCGAGTGTTTGTAAGAAAACTATACCACTACCATTTCAATGACTGGTATGTCGTGGCCTGGATTTGAACTCGGGACCTCCCGTACCAGGAGCCGACGCTCTACCGATTGCGCTACCAGTATGTCACGTGTGATGAGCAATCTTATTGTCTGCATTGGGAACAGTATCGTCATGTACTGTGCCGACGTGCTTGATGTCATTTCTCATTAATACATTCTTCTGTGAAAGAGAAAGACAGAGAGACAGATAGAGAGACAGAGAGAGAGAGAGACAGACAGACAGGCAAGCAGACAGACAGACAGACAGACAAGACAGACAGAGAGAGAGAGGGAGAGAGAGAGAGAGAGAGAGACAGACAGACAGACAGACAGACAGACATGGAAAGACAGACATGGAAAGATAGACAGACAGAGACACAGAAACAGAGACAGACAGACAGACAGAGAGAGAGAGAGAGAGATGAGAGAGAGAGAGAGAGAGAAAGAGAGAGAGAGAAAGAGAGAGAAAGTGAGAAAGAGAGAGACGGACAGACAGACATAGAAAGACAGACAGACAGACAGAAACAGAGACAGACAGACTGACAGAGAGCGAGGAAGAGAGAGAGAGAGAGAGAGAACTGACAATTATTGTGTCGACAAGCTTTCTTTGGTAGGTAACGACACAGTCTTGGACAAACACCTTGGCAGAACCAGCTGCCACCAACTGCTAGGAGGAACCGCTTCCTGTGACTTGTTCCGGCCGAAATCGGACTCGAGCCCACGCTGTGAGGAGGTGGGAATTTACAAGTCTGCGACACAAGTTAGTTGCCTACGGGCTCCCCTTGTCATGAAAACAGGCGCCAGTGTTTTTTTGCTATCAGTATGCATTAGCGCATATTAGTGGACACTTGTAAATGTATGCACTCCTCTATAATGTAAAATACAGGTGGTAGAAAACACTAGGGATTTTGTTTGCAGAGTGGAATATTTCATTAATGAACTGGTAGTTATGAATAAGTGGCGTTTAACATCAAGATGATATACCGGAAAAAAATCTATCTCGACATTATATGTACGATTGCGTAGGCAAAGAAAAATATACACACAACCAACACATCTGCACACCACGCCAGCCAGTCAGAACATCGAGACACCGATCAAACCAGTCAGAACATCCGGACACGGAGCCGGCCAGTCAGAACATCGAGACACCGACCAAACCAGTCAGCACTTTCGGACACGGAGCCGATCAGTCAGAACATCGAGACACCGATCAAACCAGTCAGAACTTTCGGACACGGAGCCGGTCAGTCAGAACATCGAGACACCGATCAAACCAGTCAGAACATCCGGACACGGAGCCGGCCAGTCGGAACATCCGGACACTCAGCCAGGCAGTTCTTGAAATTTATTTGTGTTAAACCAACTTCACCTATGCTGCTATTACTTTAAGAAATCTATTATAATGCTTACTCCGCTGTGATATCACAACCAGGCCTAATATTCGATTCTCGAGTCAATCAAACATTGAACTTCACTCACTGGCTACCAGCGGGGAGTAGTGCGGATGCCGTTTTCACGGGATCGGGATTAGCTGGCATTTTTTCGATAATGCGGAGGGGCCTGTATAAAACGCAGCTTTTAACGCAGCCTGTATAAACATATAGGGAAAACGCAGCTTTTACGCAGCCTGTATAGAATATATAGGGGAAAGGTGTGATTTTCACTGCGGTTATGCATTTAATGGAAAAATAAGACAAAATGTTGTTTGATAAGAATAGAAGGCTTATTTATCAATAATATATGAATGAATTATGAATAAAAAATAAATATAATTGATGTTTTAATATTGTAATTTAGTTAACGCGGTCGCTAATTTGACCTCACCACCGAAAAGAAGAACTCAATGCAAAAAGAAGGTATCGTTTTATTCATGAACAGATTTTTATTGCATGTTCATTCTAATATTGTCAAAAAAAAAGGGTCTTCAGTTTTAACAGAAAGTTAAAAATGAATGATAAAAATAACAAAAGTCATTTTTAAACGAGTTTTTTTAATCAATTATAACAAAATCAGCAAAATACATTTATAAAATTCGTTCAAGAATATAATTATCACAGAATATGAAAAAACGACCATCATCAGCATCATAATCATCATTATTTTTGTTTAGTCACAATCATAGTTTACAGAGCAACAATGTATTTAAACAGCAGCATCATTATCATCATCATCATTTCGATTCAGTAACAGCAACAAGACATACTAACAACAACAACATCATCGTCGTCGATATTATTGACAAAATTTCCGCCCTGGATCATAAAAGATCATAAAACTAAGACCAGTCGCCATTTCAGCCAATCAGAACCGTGAGATTTGAGACTGATCTCAAAACTTAGTTTTATGATCTTGATCACAGATTTAAAAAAAAAATAAGTTTTTCTTTTTCTATTGCCATGTGCTAGATTTTTGTACGCTGCGCTATCTCCGAAATAAACCAAAACCGTTTCGTTTCCTGGAAGTCAGAAAGGACGTCTTCGCAGCAGGATTGTGGTATATCGTTGGCACCAGCCATTACTACCACCACCTGAAATTGAATCATGTTCTGGATTTCCTAATATACATACATGTATCTTTTATATCCACCATTATACACTTAACCAATGCTCTAACTACACCGAATGTAAAATTTCAATACTCCGCATGGAAGTGGAGTACACTCTTCAAAATTAAAACATTATAAGATACATCATTTTTACTTCTTTTTATGAAAATTTCATTTAAAAAGAAGTGAAAATGGTGTATCTAAATATGTTTCAAGATTGAAGTGCATACTTCAAATCCACGCTGAGATATTAGGAAATTAAGAAAATATGATCGGTGTAGTTAGACCATTGGTTAATTGTATATAATTGGCTTGTATAATTGTGCACAGTAGCAGATTTCTTGTTTATTGCAAGATAACGAGGACGTGGTCAGCGACAAGCTGCTACAACGTGCCATTGTGCCAATAAACATGTTCGTATCGTTGTTGATTTCGTATCATTGATTGGATGATAAGAGCACGGTCAATTAATTTAGGTGTCACAAGACACGCCCATTAACAGTGTGACATGCAACAAGAAGGATATCGTCTTGCCGTTAAATTTTTATTAAATTTATGAACAAAACAAAAATGAACATTCATATCACCGGAGAAACAAATATTTATTAATACATCAAATTTTGTAATTTTTCTTATCATGAACCAGTTTGCTGTTTTTGTTTTTAATTATAAATAAACGTTTATACCATTTCTTTCTTGCGCTTATCGTTACAATACTATAGGTAATTCAGAAAATTACCTCAACATAATAAATAAATATTTTCACTTATTTGGTAAACACACAATACTGTATCATAAAGATATAACGATATTTTAATGAAATTACTATAAAGAACAGTGAATACTTCTTTTTTATAAACACAACATATTGTCTAGTAATATATTTAGAAAAAGCTGCGTTTTCCCTATATATCTATACAGACTGCGCAGCTGCGTTTTATACACGAAAAACGCAGCCTGCATAACGCAGCCTGCGTTAAAACCTGCGTTTTATATTGGCCCAATGCGGAGCGACATTTCTACCATTATAGCACAGGGCCACTTATGAGGTGCCCAGGGACTGAACCCGGCCGGTCCATTATACTGACACCGATGAGTCAGGCGTAATGCTGTCCCCTTAGCCCCGAGCGTTAGGAGGGAAGCCACTACTACCAACTTTAAAGTCTTTGGTTTGACCCAGCCGGGGTTCGAACCCACGACCTCCCGATCCGCAAGCCGACGCTCTACCACCTGAGCTATTGCGGCCGGTTTTCACATTAGGGTGTTAGCAAGGGAATCTACGCCATAATTAATTAAAGGCCTTCACTGTGATGATCATTCAGTGTAAGCAAAGAAAGCTATACAAATAACTGGAATTAAATAATGACAAATACACAATAATGATAACATAATAATATTTAATTGCTTAAATAATGGACAAGCGAACTGTAGGGAGAAAAACAATATAGCGAATCAAATTTTATATATCAACTACAATAACATGTATACAGTGACAGATTTAAAGTATATTTAGATGTTGACTTTCCTGTGGTTGAGCTTAGGCTGAGGAGAAAATGGAGAAAAAATGTGTTTCAATGTTTTCTGCGCACTCCAATTTTAGTACTAATGTGAGGCATAACTGCGCATTATATACGGAGTTTTACGGTACCATATTTTTATCTTGACAATAAATAAAGAAAATAGCTGAACATGTGTATTTAATGTAATTTCTACACATGCACCGGTACTTCCTATACCTTTTCATATCGTGCTAGCAGTTTTGTGTTAAAATTATCCATATTGATGTCCCTACCATGATTAAATGGGTCTTGTTACAACATACCTATACACAAGGTAGGTAATTCATTGTAATTTGAATAGTTAGGATAATGCCCCTTTCAAATAAAAAAAGAGGGCAAACAGTTTTATTTGTGGTAATAATGTATGTTAAAAAGCTATAAGTTGCAGTAAGTTATAAAATATATAATAATTAATTTAGTATTATATGCTTATGTGCTAGAAATGGATTATAACAGTAAGAATTACATAACTGCATGTTATGAAAAAATAACATATACTATGTATTGACACATAATGAAAAGTATATAATTCTACCTGGTTCAACCATAAAAAAGTAAAATGTTGTCAAACTAAGATACAAAAATACATCTGTAATGAAAAACAGCAAAACAAATTCAGATGATCAATATTTTTATCACATTATTTAAGAATTATAATTTTAAACTGCTTAATGAATAAACTGAAATCAGATAAAATTCACTGAAATCCCTTTCATTAAAATTCTACTTGGTTCAGAAAAAACAGAATTGATCAAGTATTTTAATAAATAAGTCAAAATTCATCTATAGTTTTTTTAACACTTAAAGAACAAAACAAAGATTCAAAGTCTCATTTTTATAATAAGTAGTATTAACCATTTTGTTTTCATTTCCATATTTCAATGGGCATGATTCAACTTAAACATACAAGATCGACGCATAGCGGAGCATGATGTGCCAAACGATCAAGCCGCAAGTGTCACATTTACAGAATTCATTATGTGAAAAGATTCTGCTAATATACTGCATAAGAATTTGCTAAAATAATGAAGGGCTAATAACTCCAAAACAAGACAATCTGAGTTATCTCACCTTAGTTCACGACTTATACATTGATATCAATCATTCACGCAAATATCAGGAAATTTTTAGTTAAAATGTGGAAGTTAACCATACAAGAAACTGCCAACAGACAGACTGATAGGATAGTGTGAGATATTCCATATCTTCCTGCATACAGATATGTAATCTTTTAACAATTTTGTAGCAGCTATTTTCATCCTATACATCTCTTCTTATAAAGTTAGCGTAATAATTTATTCACTCATGGAATGAATAAAAAAATAACATGAAAAGTCTTTATGAAAAGGGAACCATTAATTATATCTTTCTTAATCAAATCATTCACACTAATTAACTCAAAACTGGTTTAATGATCCTTTTAATTCTTAAGATTTCTCAAGAAAAGTATATTTAGCGCTTTTTTGAAATGACATACATATTTGTATAAACATAAAATGACATAACGATTTTATATAAAACAAAGGAATTAATTTTAATTATCTTAAACAAAATCCTATTTGAAAAAAGTGTACATAGGAAGCAAAATGTTTAACAAATGTCATGACATAAACAGTTTTATACACAATTGTCAAAAACCATTTGAACTGTAAATTCAAGGCATATTAAAATTACAATTATAAAATATGAATGACCTTAACAAAAATTCTATCATCTACGCTTCAAATACACAAAAAAAATCAGCAGCAAAAAGATATAACATGTACATCAAGTAACATAAAAAATATCTACAAATTCCAAAAAGTAAACTAAAAAATTTGAACAGAGCATGGGTAGGCTGTTTTTCTTCACTTTCAAATATTGCAAAATATCGCAGTATAAAAAACAACCTCTTACAGCTCAGTATACTGAAAAGAAAAACAACAAACAAGCACATAAAACCCCTCTAATTTTGTATTTTTTAAGCCAAACATTTGTAAAACAACTAAAGTAAACATATATGAACCTATTGATGTCAAATTTTCTCTAAAATATCACCAGTGAAGGAGCAGAATTGACCATACAGCAAACACTTTTTTTATTTTTTTAAATGTAACATAGTAATTAAAGATAATTAACAAGTTTTGTGAATTAAGCACATAACAAAAATTTAAAAAGCAAATGTCAAATAAAGAAAAATGAAGAGTCACTGATCTAGCAAAGGAACAGCTTAAGGAAGTTTTAAGGTTATTTTGTGAGTGTAGTAAGATGCATGAAACATTATCTCTCTTAGAATCAAAACATTGCTCAGTTATCTCCCTTGAAACAAAACATTACTCAGTTATCTTTCTTATACATCAGTGTTTTCTTTTTGTCTTTTAGGAACATTGCGTACTATTCAAATAAACCTTATTTCTTTTTTTAAAATGTCCCAGAGACACAATCTCAGCTAGCGATTGGCACTACACTTTCTGCATATTCATAGAGGTTGTTTGCCATACTGCGTTACTTTAATCTTTTATCTCATGAATATTCAATTAATATCCCCAGAAATTTAACTAGAGCTTAAACTACAGTCAGTAATGAATAAGATTCAGAGCCTTCCTGCAAACATTTAGTAACAATTAGATACAAAACTGCAAATATTTAAATTTGCATTTAGCACAGAAACTTTCTTCATCATGGTAAGAACCAAGTCAATGTTGAGGCATCATACAACTATCATAATTAATGAAAATATACTACATCAACATTGAATATAATAAAAACGAAGAACACTCACCATGCTCTAGATAACAGGAAGCCTACTCATGTCAAATTGATTATTTACTATGTAAATCCCATGTTGATGGTATTTATTTGAACCATGTTGGCGGTGAAAATTTAATAATTAATCTACCATTGATAACCAAAACAAAGTATGGCTGGAAGATTTCTCTACACTGGAAAGGATTCCAACCATAGAGTTCAAAAGCCAACATTTATACTCCTGGACAAAAGAGCTGACTCCCTTCTGAAGTTGTTTGGCAATGATTATGAGCACAGATGCATATCTAGGATTAAACAATGGACTATACCAGTATCCATCTTAAAGGGTTTGTTTGAGAAAGAAATATATTCCTTAACAAGATCTTCACCTAACCTACTTTTCTAGAGCTCTACACCACTTTGCCATTCTAACAAAGAAACTGATAATAGCCTATTATACAAGTACATTTTAACCGAACAACTTTACGAAGCATGGATGACAGTACGGCCTATCATTTTGTTCTTTAAATGTTCCTTTGTTCAACTGCTTCAAGCAAAATGCGCACACAAAGTGCTCAGGGTGGAACTTCTTATACATGGCCGTGATACACCGGCCGGAAATCGGTTTTTGACACCCGGCACAGAGGGAGCCTCGTTTGGCATGATAGTGGTTTTCACAGTATGGAAGACCTTCGTAGTCGAAGAAACTTGCACCTCCAAAGGCTGGTGGCATTCCTGAAAAAATGGTTATGAAAAATATGAGTTACTTAATAAAGTAGAATTTAGTATTAATCTTAGGTATAGGTAATTCATCACTTGACAAAATCATATTATGAAAAGGCAGAATTTTCTATCAGTAAATTTCAACTACCACAACTAGCAGTTGGGTGATCTGAAAATACTTCTCACTTCATGTATTTTATCTAAAACATGATACTACCATTAAATAACTGAATTTAAAGAAATATTCTTTTTTCTTTCTTCAAATTTTGACCAGACCAGATAATTAGACTATAAATAACATCTTTGTTTATAAGTTCAAGCAAAGTTCTGTTGACAAGTTTATGCAAAGTTATCAGAAATGTTCAATTTTAGCACAATGTAACATAAAACGAAATTTTGTAAAAAACTATGCTACAAACATTTAAGAAACCAAAAAACATAAACATGTTGCAGTCTCTACCTGAAACAGTTCTGTACTTTGCAGTTTCTATTTCATCAGTTTTGTTACTGTTTTACTGTAAACTTTGTATTTAACCTCCCCTTTTTAAGGGGGTGTTAATTAAAATATAGTTACCTGTACTTTTACAAGTTTTACAAGTTACATTTAATTTAGTTAAAAGTGAAGTTAACACTGTTATTTATAGGATTATCGGATTATTGAAGACTTTATGTGGACAGATGGTGAGTAAAGACAGTTTTATTATACAAACACGTTATTAAATAGTTTCTTCATTTTTTTCCGAAAATCGTTGTGGGCATTTATTACAAAGTTTACGGTAGGTTAATCTATATTTAAAACAACCCCTTACTAAAATAGCAAAACACATTAATGTAAGAGCAAGATATCACTGTAAAATCAACACTATATTTAAAGTAATCACTACCTTAAGATGCTCAAATATCGCTAGTAGAACATTCAAAGCCACCTCTGAAAAAAAGGAAACCCAAACTTACCCAGCAAGCAAAGCACTCTGGGTGCCAGTGTCTGTTCAGCGCCGAGATATAGTTGTCCACGATGGCACGACCACATCCACCACACTTTGGAGCAAACATATCGAAGAAATCAGCCCTTTAATAGAAAGTAAATAATATGTTGAAAGTTATCATCTATTTGGCTTCAACATAATGGTGGAACATTTATGTGACTTTGTCACTTTGAGCAAGTACCCCGAAAAGAATTCGGCCCTGCAAGTACGCCAGTTGTTCTACCCAGAAATAAGTCTGGGGTCTTCCTCTGCTAATAATTAGTTGGGATGGGATGGGATTTGCCAGCATTTTTGCAGCGACATTTCTATCATTATAGCACTGGGGCCCTTATGAGGTGCCCAGGGACTGAACCCGCCCAGTCCATTATATCCATTATACTGACACCAGCTAGTCAAGTGTAATGCTGTCCTCTTAGCCCCAAGTGTTAGGAGAGAAGCCACTACTAGCAACTTTAAAGTCTTTGGTTGAGCAGGCCGGGGTTTGAACCCGCGACCTCCCGATCTGCAAGCCGACACTCTTCCAAGTGAGCTATTGCAGCCGGTTATTTAGATGGACATTGCCAATATGACCATAAGTGAGTAAGGTAACAAACTTTAAAAATAAAAAATACAATAAATTATTTTGTCCTTTCAAGTCAGTCAGTGAATTGTTTATGAATAGTTGAAATATGTCATTTCTTCAATGTATGATTTCTTCAGAAATATACAAGCAAGAATAATGTAGAAAAGAACACTTGTTAAGCAGGCCTTATAAATCAGTTGGAGTAATGAGAAATTTTATTTATTTTTATGATCACACTGGCACAATTATGGCCACATAGCTTTAATTATAGCCACACACATACAATTATGATCATACTGGAACAATTATGGCCTATTGACAAAATTATGGTCATACTGGCACAACAATACCCTTAATTATACAATTATGGTCATACTGGCATAACAATACTCTTAATTATACAATTATGGTCATAATGACACATTAGAGACACAATTTTAGCCATACTGACACCATTATGGTCTTTGTGGTGACAATCAGCTCATTATTGGTGGAGAAAGACCTAAGACATGCAAACCACAGTTCAGCTGCAGGACATCCCCTAATGAAAGTTCTCGCCCTGTGGTGTGGGGCTGGTAGGTGGCAAGTTAGCGACTCCAGCCAAGTGTCCAATAGCGCACCTCATAGGCTGTGTTTTTACCATGGAAATCTTTTTCTTCTTTATACTGTGTCTTTGGATAAGTTTCTAGAACCTGAATAATCATGTTAATATCTTAAACAATTGTGTCTCCAAATGATGGCAGACGCACCTGCAGTATGCCTTGCCATCTTTCTCATGGAAGCCTTCATCCCCAAACGGGCGTCCACACTGGGCGCAGAAGAAATGTTCAGGATGCCACGTCTTGTTGAGAGCCGTCACACATTTCTATTGAGAAATATCAATAAAAAGTTATACTTTTATGTCTGTATAATTTATATGACAATTATAAATGCTTTATTGGCAAAGTTATGGCTTGTTTAGGCCTGTCACAGATGTGGATAAAAAACAGGTTAATACTTTTCTTGAGTATAGATTACATGATCATTTATAAATTTTATGTAATGTATCTTGATTTGCTGAGGCTTCAATGACAGCAAACAACTTGGTATATGAACTAGTATCTATTTTGTCATTGTTACTCCTATAAAAAGACTATTATTTACAACAAAAAAAGATGAGGTCAGGTAATTAATTTTTAGAGAGCTGTCACATATTTAAATGACCTGCTTGCCTGTTAAACTTTGAACATTATTAAAGGAAGGATGGAGAAAGAGAGCAAGGAAAGGAGGGGAAAAGAAAGAAAGGGAGCGAAGAGAGAGGGAGAAAGCAAGAGAGGGGGGAAAGAGAGTGAACTAGGGAGAGAAACAAATTTCCATGGAGAAAAAAACAACATCAGCTACACATTTCTGGGATGAGAGAAAAATAAAACAATAAAAATAATTCCACTACATTTTTTTACGATTTGGTAACAGTTACGATATTAGTTATGACATATTAAACACCAATAAAGATCTAATTATACCACTTCACATACCATCTAACCAAATCTTGGCACTTACAGTCCTATTAAGAGAACACTTCAGTTAAGAAGCGTTTATTATTAATAGACTTTATGTCTGGAAGGCAATAATAATAAACATGGGCTGAAAGTAGACACACAACTCCACTTTACTAAGTGCAGAACAATGGAAGCTGTTAGCAACATTAACAAAAAAACTTATTAAAAAAAATTGTAAGTAAAAAAAACAACCCATACATTACTGTAAATGCTCTATTGAAATGGATTAAAAATTGATACTGAACAATATTCAAAATTGAAAAGTGAATATCTTTTATGGTTTTAGCAAAATGTAACAGAACACACAAAAAAAGTTAATCAAATGCTTTCATCAAGATCATGAAAACAGCTCTACATACTTCACAGATGACTTTTCAGTCAGCATGCAAGAAGTTATGATCTAATACTCACTGTGCATTAATAAATGAACAGGGCATGTTCTGCTGCATTGGTTTCCATTTTCAAATACGAAACATGTTAATGTAGTTTTGTTTTGAGGTGTTTATGGACCACAAATGTTCCAGGGAACCAGGGCTCATCTGAAGTTGTTTGTGCTGTTGCCACAGTGATAGCATAAATTTAACATAGACCTGATTACGCACCCAGTCTAGGAGCCGACATTCACTCCAGCTCCATGGTCAGTGACTGGTAGTTTTTGTAGCGGACAGACATATTTTAAAAGCTGGTCAGACCATATGTCTGAATTACTTTGGGAAAAAGTAATAGCAAATGAAGATTAACATTGTTAGTTAATATCTATAAATTGTCCAGGAATCTCATCTTGTGGAATCAGAAAAGAATAAGCCTTTTCTTATTTACCAAAACCTTGGACATTTCCTAGCTGTTTTTTACCTTCTAATACCAATATTTTACATCTATTCCACAACTCATGGTAAAATCACAGAAACTGTTGGCTTATATGTTAATTGGTCTTGTTGGCCACTTAGACATCGGGGGAGGGAAATGTCCTGCTCTGCAATCCAGTAATCATAACACCGGAGTCCAAGGTTATAAATCCTTGTGATTGAGTCTGAGATCATAATCAAGCATCTGATTGGTCTGATTTCAAATTTCATTTAGATTCAGCCAATCAGAGGCATGGGAATGGTCTGACTCAAGCTTTATAACCTGGGACCTTGCCCAGAAGGTGTAAAACCACTTTTTAAGACTTTAGTATCAAACCTGTTCTTTACCTTCCAGTTATCAGGGCTGGGTCCTGATATATTTTTTTAGAAAATTGCACCTTTTGAACTATTAGAGCCAGTGATAACATTTTTACTTACATCAACAATGGGACCATTACAGTAAGAGCAGCGAGGAGCGAACAGTGAATGGTAATCCCTCTCACAATAGGCCACGCCATCTCGCTCGTAGAAATTCTTAGTTCCGAGTGGTTCCTGACAATTCTCGCAGGTGAAGTGTTCAATGTGCCAGATCTTACCCAGAGCAGTGATTACCTGGTTACCAAGGAAATGAAAATATATAGATGATTTATTGTTAGAATATGCATAGAGAATAAAGGTACATTTATAATGCTTTAAACAAAAAAAATAAATACGTACTTATATTTAATATATTATCAAGAAAAAGATGTTTGGTTTAAACAGGGATAGGAGATGATGTTATTATTTGTAACAAAAAGTAGAAAAAAGTATTTTTGTAAGTTTTCTATATTATTTTTTTGGAAATTTCTTGCAAATGTAGTACAGCTTAAAAGCAACACCAAAGCAACAAGAAATGCATTTACTTGTATACTCCTAGTAAAAGAAGGAAACTATGGATTTGGATTGTTTGTTTTTTGTTTCAAGTTCGCTATTAGAATGGGACACTTTACCCCATGCGATAAGGGCCTGAGAAGTCACAAGTTGGGGACTCTAACAGGTCAACCAAGGGCAACACACCCACCCCCACACACAAAAAAGTAGAATTATATGGACCAGCTACAAATATCGATTTATCTCTTTTATTTTCGTCATAACATATCAAGGAAAACGTCAGCGCTTGGACATTTTTTATTCGGATAGATGTGTTTTCTTTTGATTGCTTGCATTTGAGCAACCCATCAGGAAATGTGAGGTTAGAGCTCTGTAAAACCGGTTTAAGCACCCCAGTTGGTCCTTTTTGCCGACAGACCGTTCCAAGTTGGTAACTGTTGGGTTTGCTCTTTTTGTTTAATGATTCATCATAGATCTGTTCTTTCTTTTACATTTGGCTTGCATGTGAATACCTTTGTCCTGTGCCTTTTCGGGGTCTTGTATATGTTGCAATGCTCATAGGACCTTGTCATATATTCTTTTAAAAATTGCTCTGGATGAATTTAAGTTACACAAGAAGTATCATTAAAGATGATGAATACTGTTTTGCTGCAGTTGCTGCAAAGATAACTAAGGGCCATTACACATTTTATAATCAAGCTGTTTATAAAGTGCCAACGATATATGCAACCTAGGCTAGATATTTACCAGTCATGTAAAGTTTCATCAAAATCTGACCAAGGATAACCAAGAGATACCGTAGGCAAATCTCGTGTACAGATGGCCGGATAGACATACCGTTCATCTAACTGACTTGACTCCTATATAAGCCTTATATACTTTGTATCCAATTTTTATTCTCCCTTTGTGTATGTACAGGGACTTTGCTCTATTAAAAATAGTTACTGCAGAAAACTTCTGATTTTTTCATTTTTTAAACATTTGAAAAACACTTCAGACTTAAGCTTGTGCATAAAATGGCATCTTACTGATTGAGATAAAAATTTACTAAAAAGACTGAGCACTTTTTTTAAAATATAACTAAATCGAAAAAAAAATGTATTACATTTCTAAAATAAAGTCTATAAAAATATTTTTCCCACAAGGGAGGTAACTTTAACATTTCTTTAATTTCAAAAATGGGGAATATACTCCAGTTTAATTTTTTTTTAAACGTGTGCTTAACTCTGATTCTTTTTCACTGTAGAATTTTTGTATTAACCAATAAAACAACAAAAGATGACAAACTACATTAAAAAAAATGAAGAAAAAAAAAAAAAGATGCACCCAAAACCACAATCTTTCACACTTCTGCTGACTGCAAATGTGGGATGGAATTGAGATTTGCCTGCATTTTTGCCAATACTGTACAGCGACATTGCTATCATTATAGCACAGGTACACTTATGAGGTGCCCAGGGATAACACCCGGCCGGTCCATTATACTGACACCGACGAGTAAGGCGTAATGCTGTCCCCTTAGACATGAGCGTAAGGAGGGAAGCCACTATTACCAACTTTAAAGTCTGTTTTGAACAACCAGGGTTTGAACCCGCGACCTCCCGATCCGCAAGCCAACGCTCTACCGTTTGAGCTATTGCGGACGGTCTGACTGCAAATGTATCAAAAGTATCAATTCCCCTGGATTATATATATAGTGCATAAAGTTTAACTAATGAGTAGTGCTAAACCTGAATCAGTATATTAGAGGTCAAATGTAGAGACAAAAATTAAAGATGCCAAACATTTCTGCTGAAACATACACCAGAAAACCACCTGCAGAATGTCAAGATTATCATGAAATCTAAAAGACATGTTTTAGATATCAGAATGGTCTGGTGCAGAGATGTGTGTGGTTTTTTGTCTTTTGTCTTTGTCTTTTGTCCATAATAATTTTTACCGCCCGCCCCAGCATGTTATACTTATATAAATATTTTACATAATCTGTTGGTTGTTATGAATAAAGAATTCAACCAAGGAAAACAGAGCTACATTTACTGCTGTAACAAAGTGTTGCCAAAATAGCTCACTTAGTTTCCTTAGATATAGTCAACACTAAACAAGAGTCGTCCTTGGGCAAATTTAAACTTAAGGAAGGGGTATAACTCTAACAAATTTAAATGAAGTGTTATCTGCCCTTGTAAAATTTCTTCCTTGTTAGTTAATATTCAAGATATTCCAAACAGTAGGCAGGTCCTTTAAGTGGGAATTCTTGGAGTTCATCGGCTGTTCTTTTGTAAATATTGCAATTACAATCAGTGAAATTTCTTACTTTTGCATAAATATAACCTTAAAATCCATTTAAATACCTCATTAATGTCTCTCATTCAGAGAGTGAACAAATAGTTTGAAGTGAAAACCATGGTTTTAGAGAAATGTACCTTAACAAAAAATAAATAAATAATAAATTTACACCAAAGCCATTATAAACAACGGGTCAAGACAAATAATGTCAATAGTTTCACGTTTTTATTTTTTCGAAAAGTTGAAAATGATTGCATGGGATTAAAGTTAAGACCATGGTTAAAGATTTTGTTCAGTTATTTGTTTATTTAATTTTTTACAGGAATTTTTTTGGTCTGATTGTATAGTTGCCATTAGGTCATATTCCAAAAAGAAAAAATCATATCTTTTCACCAATTCTTAAAGAAAAAGAATAACTTTTTAAACAAATTATGTACAAACTATAACTTAGCTTTGTTTAATGCATGTCCTATAAAGATGTTTTTTATAAGCCATAACGATTGTTCAATTTTGTGATCCACTTTTTATAAACTGACATTAATAAGCACCATGTACAGAACCCACAATCGGCTGCTTTTTGAACTCCCTTTCAATCCCAGGGATTGAACCTGGGGCTATCCATACTTGGATTTTCCGACTCCTGAGCCTCTCACAGTCTGAGTTTGCGGGTGAAGGACTTGATATAGGAAGATATTACCGCTGGTTAGGTTAGCCTATAGTTCTGTCCAGAAATTTTTCTAGGACCTTCTTTCACCATGGTTGTCATAATTGTTGGAGGTATTTGAAAAACGAAAATACACCCGAAGTAGATGCTCTACTTAATCTGCAACCAGGGCCTGTCAAAAATGCACTGGGAATCTAAATGAAAAATGTTTCTCTAAAAATAAAATGGAGAATGGAAAATGATTACAAGTGAGCTCACCTGGCCTACAACGGGTTGGTTGCAAGCTGCACAGAGCCCTTTAGTCTTGGTGCTGACCCCTTGTTTGTTCAGGTCCGATTGTAGATCTCCCAGCATTGACTCCAGTTGTCCCCCTTGTGTAGATGTGCTAGACATGTTCCCTGTGACACTGCTACTCTATAAAGAGAAGAATGAATAGCATTTAAAAAATATATATATATATATTTAAGGTGGTATCTGACAGTTGGAAAAAAAATGTTTATGTTTATTGGGTTTATTGTCCCACCATCAGTATTTTAGTTATCTGGAGACGGTGTCCACTTGAAGCAGATATTCACTGTGAATTGCATGCCGTGGACACCTGGCATGATACCACACCCAGTCACATTATCCTGACACTAGGCCAACCAGTCGGGGATCTACCCTTATATTTGCTTAAGCGGTATCAAGGGAGCTATACGACTACCATTTTTAATGACTCTGGTATGTTGTGGCCCGGGATCAAACCTGGGGCCTCCCGTACCTGGAGCCAATGCTCTACTGATTGCGCTACCAAGTCTAGTACGACAAAAATGTTTCGTCTCAAATAAATTATTGTTATTTGAGGGTATACTGTAAAATGTTATTTATTTTGCTCTACATCCATATGAAAAGAAAAGCAAAACATCTGATTGGTCGTTACCAAAATGTACTTTCTATCTGAGACACGCTGCATCGTAACCTATTTTTAATATTGGAAAACCATGTGACCACCTATTTTTGGACTAGCATTAAATGATCATCCGGGTAATCAGCTTTGACACTGTGCTTTTTAAAAAATAGTGATAATTTTAATATTTGTACTGTCTAAAAACTGAGGTAACATTATTAAACAGCCTTCATTTTAACTTAAGTATTAGTTTATGTGCAGATTCCCCAGAACAGGCTTAAGATGTTGTCAGATGTATTAGATATAGACAAACTTACAGATACAACCCTCAATATGAAACTTCCTCCATCTCCACAATATTCTGATCTAAATGTTCAAGTACCACATTTAAGTTCTGAAAGTAGATCCCATGCCATGGAGCACAGACTGTGCACAGAACATATTGAAAACGGTCTACCTTTGCTGCAAAGCCTGCTGTTCATGTCTGCTTTTCAAAACATAAAACCATGAATCATTCCATCATGATTCATAGATCTGAATATAGTTATGAATGTGGTCTCACTTCACAAGCATTTCATGATTTGCTTTTAAAAGCTGATTTTTTAAAATGAAAATTTTACCCGAAATAAACTTTCTCAAAACTCAGAGAAATATTTAAAGAAATTCTTCCAAAAATACCTTCAGACATAAAAAGGCCTTTAAGAAATAATGATCTTCAAAAATGTATTTTAATACTTCTTATATTTATGATCGATCCAAATTCCCTGCAAACATAAAAGCTAAAGAATTTTATTCCAACTATTTTGAAAGAGTTAAAAGTCTGGAAGACATTTCAAGCAGCAGATGCCCAATTTTTCTTTTATTCATTTGAATTCTGGTCGGTAGACATCCATCTGAATCCAGTTACAATTTTCACATGGTGATAGGGACAGAATGTGCAGTCAGTCTGGGACTCAAACCTGAGACACATCGCTAACAGGGCAATTGCTCTTCCAACTTAGCTAAAGGAACCACTTACACATTGCCACTCTAGGTACATGTTAAAATAAACTTTCTTCTGTCATTAAAAACATAAATAAATAAAGTTTGTACAGCACTGCAAACTCCAACAAATGCACATTCCTCAAGACACCTAAATTTTAGTTCTAGAATAGATTTCATATTAAGATGAAGGGAAGCAGATATTTCAAGCAGTCTACTATTTTGCCCCGCACCCTGTTCCTTTGAATGAGTCTGTTCCTTTGATAAATGATAAACCAGATGCACACCTCCGGCTACAGAAAGTGAATTGATTACCATAATGCTGGAAGCCTTCCACTGCAGTGCCTGTAAATTTCCTGTTTGGAATCAAGATGTTTGACTAGAATAAACACTATGAGCCAAGATAAAGACTTTGAGCTACAGTATACCTGTATCATTGTTCTTTTGTTAGTTTGTTATATCTCATCTATACAATCATGGTCATATTTATGGCGTACAGCTAAATTTTGGTTCAGGAGGGGCCCCTGATGTAAGTATTATAAGAACTAAAGGTGCACATAATTGGGACTTGGACCGACTGGGTGAGGGTCTGAGTAGTTACAAGATGTGGACTCAAACCACTTTATCATGGGTTTCCCCATCATCAAACTACCTGATATTTATAGATTTTTAATATAAAATGAATTACATGTATTTATATCTCTACTTTAATAATTTTAAGGCATTATAAATTTCTAGCTTTCAAACACTTCAAAATGTGCAAAACTCATTGAAAGCACAGTCCT
This sequence comes from Sinonovacula constricta, assembly GCA_007844125.1. Classification (NCBI taxonomy): domain Eukaryota; kingdom Metazoa; phylum Mollusca; class Bivalvia; order Cardiida; family Solecurtidae; genus Sinonovacula; species Sinonovacula constricta. Next base: position 58,654,772 of record CM017564.1, on the reverse strand, counting down.
CAAAGTGCAAAATCCATTGAAAGCATACTTTTCAATCTGCAAAACCTATCGAAGCAATACATCAAAAGTGTACTCCTCGATATGCAAAATCTATCAAAAGTACCATTTGTAATAAGCAAAGTCCATCAAAAGCATACTCGGCAATGTGCAAAATCCATCAAAAGCACACTCCTCGATCTGCCATTGAAAGCACACACCAAAATATACCTGAAATTAAGTTCAGAAGAATTTGCTAATGAATTTTGAAAGGATGCAATATTTCAAGTAATCCTCAGTCAGTTTTCCCCAATGTTTCTCCAGCTGTTTCTTTTCCTACATAGTAAACCAGAAGCAGATCCAGGATAAAGGAAGTGATTAGAATATCACTGCGATGAAATAATGGTATGGTTTATAAACTAAGATGCAAGGTTCTAGGCTTGAATAAACATTAGTTGAGCATAAGCAAGTGAACTTCTATGCCTACTATTAGTGTAAAATCTTTCTTTCAAACTACTATGTGTATTATTGGTGTAAAGCCTTTCTTTAAAACTACTATGCCTATTTTTGGTGTAAAACCTGTCTTTCAAACTACTATGCCTATTATTGGTGTAAAGCCTTTCTTTCAAACTTCTATGCCTATTATTAGTGTAAAACCTTTCCTTCAAACTACTAAGCCTATTATTAGTGAAAAAACCTTTCTTTCAAACTACTATGCCTATTATTAGTGTAAAATCTTTCTTTCAAACTACTATGTGTATTATTGGTGTAAAGCCTTTCTTTAAAACTACTATGCCTATTTTTGGTGTAAAACCTGTCTTTCAAACTATTATGCCTATTTCTGGTGTAAAACCTTTCTTTCAAACTACTATGCCTATTATTAGTGTAAAACCTTTATTTCAAACTACTATGCCTATTATTAGTGAAAACCCTTTATTTCAAACTACTATGTCTATTATTAGTGTAAAACCTTTATTTCAAACTACTATGCCTATTATTAGTGTAAAACCTTTTTTTTCAAACTACTATGCCTATAATTAGTGTAAAACCTTTATTTCAAACTACTATGCCTATAATTAGTGTAAAACCTTTATTTCAAACTACTATGCCTATAATTAGTGTAAAACCTTTATTTCAAACTACTTTGCCTATTATTAGTGTAAAACCTTTCCTTCAAACTACTAAGCCTATTATTAGTGAAAAAACCTTTCTTTCAAACTACTATGCCTATTATTAGTGTAAAATCTTTCTTTCAAACTACTATGTGTATTATTGGTGTAAAGCCTTTCTTTAAAACTACTATGCCTATTTTTGGTGTAAAACCTGTCTTTCAAACTATTATGCCTATTTCTGGTGTAAAACCTTTATTTCAAACTACTATGCCTATTATTAGTGAAAACCCTTTATTTCAAACTACTATGTCTATTATTAGTGTAAAACCTTTCTTTCAAACTACTATGCCTATTATTAGTGTAAAACCTTTATTTCAAACTACTATGCCTATTATTAGTGAAAAACCTTTATTTCAAACTACTATGCCTATAATTAGTGTAAAACCTTTATTTCAAACTACTATGCCTATTATAAGTGTAAAACCTTTCTTTCAAACTACTATGCCTATAATTAGTGTAAAACCTTTATTTCAAACTACTTTGCCTATTATTAGTGTAAAACCTTTCTTTCAAACTACTATGCCTATTATTAGTGTAAAACCTTTATTTCAAACTACTATGCCTATTATTAGTGTAAAACCTTTATTTCAAAGGGTTTTATAATTTTTATTTTAATTTTCCACTACATGCAACCAAGATCAAGGATCTGTTTGGAAGCCCAAGGCTAAGCTGGAACAAAATTATTATTGAGCTGTAGAGGTATCATTAACTTTTATTTTCAACTAAAAAGTCAAAAATGGTTTTGTAATACAACATTGTTTATTTGGTTCACACAGTTAAATCTTGTAAATTAAATCAAAATAACAATTTTTTTTTTTTTTTTCTTATTAATATTAAAGTTTGAGAGATAATTTAATTTATAATTAAGATAAGACAATAATTATAAAAAAGAAGATATAGAAGAATTAGGAGAAGATTAAAGAAGTGATGAGATAATGAGGCTTAGAAACAAAATACTCAGCAGGAAATAACATTGCTAGTTGTTCTTTTTCTGATACATTTCACAAATACCATATACGGTTTCCATGTGTTGTCATAGGCACTGCCAAGACAGTTTAAGACAGCCATCTTTGAAGGCAGAAGCTAATGCAGGCCAAAATCTGGAAATATGTGCTGTATTAAACTCACCATTGTGCTGTTATTTTTCAGTCTATTTTACTGAATTTTATATCAAATTTAAAAGCTTTTAAAGAAGTATTTTTAATATCAAAACTATATTTTGATAGTTTAAAAGGTAAAAAAATACAACCAAAAAATTTACATTGTTCATTTTGTCTAAGGATGAGCCAATAATTTGATTTTTTTATGTGTATAAATTCTTTGTGCATTTATCAATTTAAAAAATATTGCATTCTAAAAATATGAATTTCAAGAGCTTTCCAATGGTGTATAGCTTTTAATTTTTGGACCACAAATGAATAAAATACAAGAAAATAAAATTTACAATTCATCTGAAAATCACTTGAAGTTGACAACAAAGATGGCTGCCAAGAAAAGGGATCTTCACTGATGTGGAAACTATCTATTGAGGAGTTACCAGTTACTTGGCATGGAATATTATCTCTACCATTTTTACGGTACTAGTATGTCAAGCTCAAGGCTCGAACCTAGAGCCTCTCCTACCTGGAGCTGACAAAAGCATTCTTTATCCCTTCAACAATAGTTACTTGTGTTATAAATTGTAGCTGAAATATTACCCAAAATTTTGTCTGTTTTAAGCCTTTCAGTCCAACACAATTTTCAAAGATTACAACATTCCCTACAATTTAAAATCCTAGTTGTAAAAAATGTGAAGAATCCATTCACAGCTAATTCCCCGCTGCACCTTAATCTTTTTTGTTGTTGTTGTTGTCAATGAAATTAGAAAAGTTAGTAGCAGACTGTTTTATGCGAAAATATTCCATTTTCTAGTTTGTTTATTAGATTCTTGTAAATACATTTTAAAGGTTAATAATAATTAGTTAATTTGCTACAAATTAATATTTCATGATGTCTTTAATGAGAAATATTTTTTAAAGAAACAAAAACAACATAAATACAAAAATACAAAAAAAAACAACGTCAAAAGAAAAATCTTTAATTGCATTTAAAACAATATTAAATAAGAAAATATTAAAAAGTTTCAAAATTTACCTTGCTCACTAAAGTATATATCCTTTCAGCAAGAAAATTATTCACTTAGATTCTAAAAATTCCTGGGGTAGACACTTCAATCAGGAACAGTCTGTAATCGACCAGACGTTCAGAGATAAAATAACAACAGACTACCAGAAGCTCTCCCTAAAAACTCTGAGAAATCTACCTCCATGAGTTAAGAGCTCAGTTGCCATGGAATTGTTAAAATTCCTCTTGCCCAGGTAGAAAAACGACCTGCTGCTAAAAATAGATTACAGTGAGTCAACAGTTTTATTTAACTGAGCAAGGAATTACATTTAAAAAAATCAATGGAATACTTCCATAAAATTAATTACATAAATAAATAAGTGTTGAAAAAAAAACAGATTGCCCATATTTTTGCTGGGTCTTACAGACAGGGAACTGATTTTTTTTTTTTTTTTTTTTTTTGGTACCCGTCATATATATTCATATGCAAGCATTTCAATGGTTCTATACATTTTGTCTAGTATTGCAATATTTTCATGGTTTAGTTATATGAGTTTAATTTGAGTAACAGAAACATATTGTTTATATTTCTAGGCAATATTCTTTGTTAATTTTGTCTTATAAACTTGCCACTTTGAAACATTATGCAATATCAATGGATTAAAATTCTTTTTCCAGATTTTCAACTAAATGACTGTAACTGTTTGGTAAAATATTTTAACCAAGAACTGAGTATGCTAATGTTAGCAGTGCAGCAGGCAATTATAAAAAAATGTCAATAATGCAGCAGGCAATAACAGGAATTCACAGATGTTTAGCATGGTCTTTTTCATGACAAAAATTAAGTATGCCAAAGTCAACACTGCAGCTTGCAATAACAAAAAGAAAGCCGACAACAAGTAAAGATTCAATGTAGCAGATTCCAGTTCCTAGCCTACTTATTCATATTTTTGTTTTAAGTGCACGCTCTTTGCAGCGTCTAAGATGTTGAATATTCATGATCTTTCTTGTACATACATGTTTTTACAAACATAGTCAATGACATTTGTGCAGGTACATTGTTAACTCTTAGCCTGCTTGGCAAATATACTGAAGGAAAAAAGTTAAGCAAGTTTTTTATGACTTTGGTTTGCGTCTATAAATCAATGTGACTAAAATGTTTCCATACTGACCAATTGTGCCCATCCATTGACAACATGATTTCCCCTTTTTTTAAACTAAACCATTATATAAGTGTGAAACAAAACTTTCATGAAAATCCCATGGAGTATGTGCACAGCAAAACGGACGATCCTCCGCGGGTCACAAAGTTCCCCAGAAGTCAATCCTCTCTGAACTTGCTCAATTTTTTTTCCTTCAATATATTTGAAAGGCTTAAGGCAAATAGACTAGCTCCAATGAGCTGGCTGATAAAGATCTGCTCCAAACACTGCTCAGTCTTAAGCAATAGTTCTGGGCACATTTGGTTTGCATAAAAAAATATGAAAATGAGTAATATTTGGTTTGTGTTATTAAGAAAATGCAGCATGATATGGATTAGAGACAAAGAATGTTTGTTACGTTTTCACCCTGTGATTATGCTCATGAAGTTGATGGCTAACTACGTGTTACATAGGAAAAATGTGCAGCCAGTCAGGGACTCAAACCCGAGACCCTTCGCTAACAGGGTGAATGTTCTACCGCTAACCAGAAGGCTTACTAATCTTTCTCTATCACCCGGCTACATACACCCTGGGCAACTTGAAATTTGTCCTCGAATTTCCACGGACCATATGCTCCACATGGAACTCACCAGCACTTCTCAATTAGATAATGACTGCGGATCATTCACGTTGGGCGCCATTGTAACATAAGGAGAAAAATGTGCAGCCAGTTCGGGATTCAAACCTGGGTCCCTTTGCAAACAGGGCAAATGCTCTACTGACTTGAGATAACTGGACCCGGCTAACTGTTTTCAAGTAATTAGTGCAAAATTACTGAAAAGTAAACAAATAAAGGTAAGATTAATATCCTATAACTTTTCACTCTTGTTATCTCTATGTCTGATATTAATATGAGGTTTCATGGTTACATCAGCGTAGAATATTTCTCAAATACATGGCTCTGGACAGATGGACATACTGACAGATAAAAACAGCCAAAAATTGCGCCTTGGCACCATTGGCTTGGGGTTAGCAAACTTGGTTCCAATGAAGCTATGCAAGCCTGAACATTTTTTTGTTTTTTTTTTAAGTCAGAGATAAATCTACACCTCATTTCTCTGTGTATATGACCCGTGGCATTCCATTGCCTGTGGTAGCAATGATTCAGTGACTGTAATGAAGTCTAGAAAAACGTTCAGTGAGTTTGTTTGAATTGTTTTAGTTCAAAGAAAAAATCCTTTAATCATAAAGAGATCATTTATTTATTTATTTATTAGAAAAGGTCTTTTCTTTTTTATAAAGCACTGGTTATAGTCTTCAGCTTGAAACTTCTCAGCCCAGAAATGTTGTTTGGAATCCTGGTCTGGGTAAAAACTTCCAAGTGGGAATGTCCGCAAGCTGGCCTACAGTGTGCTGGTGCTTCTACCAACTCTACTAGTCTGCGGATCTTTCACCAGAAATAATTGGCTGGACATAATCCATTCCACTATAATTGTGTTAGTGTAATTAAAAACAAAATATAAAAATCAGATTCCAGTAAGGAGGATAAAACATAGTGTTAACTTACCCAAATCTTCATATTTTTTTTTAATTACATAGCAGCGACCAATTATGATCATTATAGCGAAAACCAGCTGTCTTGGAGGAGGAAGACCCCAGACAAATGTCTGGGTACAACCACCGGCGCTCCGCAGGTCAGCTGGAAGACCTTCTCACATTAAGTCCTTCACCATAAACTGGACTCAAACCCACGCGGTGGGAGGCTATGCAGTCAGAGGAGTTACAAAGCAGCGACCACTACACCACAGGCACCCCAAACCATTCTTTATTGTTACAAGTTTTTTAATTTTTTTTATATTATACATATTATAAAATGCTATGTTTTTTGTTGAGAAAAATACATCGTTTAGGAATTTCAGACTTCAATACATTTCAACACAGATTTGTGCTATTCCAAGTAATCTCTTTTTAAACCACATGTAGGGGTAACAAAATGTAATGTCACATGGTAACAATATGGACAGGCACATTCCAGGTATACTGGGATTAAACATGGGAAAATAATGTGAGATATAATAAAACAAACTTTAACACATCTGGGTTGAATCACAACAATACACTGCCGGTCAGCTGGGAAAACATCACATGAAAGTTTTTGGCTAGACAGGGATTCAAACACATGTTGTGTGCAGCTAAACGTTATAACCTGGTAACTTGTCAGTAGTGGAGGCTAACATCACCATGTGATTTATACATAGGAAGTAGTTTTACAATAGCACAAGAAAAATAGTAATACTCTCCATGCAGTCAAATATCTCGCCCACCACATGCTACAAAAAATACATGAAGAGTTTCCTTCAAATGCAAGATACAAACTTAATCGTTTTGATTGACTCTTGTGGATATACAGACCAATGGGATTACTGGACTTTCAGCTTGTATGAGAGTTATGATCAGAAATGTTTTGATTGGCTGTTGTGGAAATAGTGACCAATGAGATTCAAGGAATTATAGCTTGTATCCAAATTACAATCAGAAATATTTTGATTGGCTCTCATGGATGTACTGACCATTAAGACACCGGAATTTTAATCTGGATCCAATAATGCTCAAATAAATGTTTTGATTGGCTCTCATGGATATAGTGACCTATTTTTTTACTGGAAACTCAACTTGTATCAAAGTCAATATCAGAAACATTTTGATTGGGTTTTGTGGAAATATTAACCAATAAGATTACTTGAATTATAGCTTGTGTCATAAGTAATAATCAGAAACATTTTGATTGGCCTTCAAGGCTGTACTGGACATTGCGACACCAGAATTTCAACCTGGGTCTAATAATTCTCAATAATGTTTTGATTGGCTCTCATGGATATACTGACCAATTATATAACTGGAGATTCCACTTGTATATAAGTCATAATCAGAAATGTTTTGATTGGATTTTGAGGAAATATTGACCAATGAGATAACTGAAACTTCAGCCTCTGCCAAAGTTATAAACAGAAATGTTTTGATTGGCTTTTGTAGCAATAGTGCCCAGTGAGATTACTGGATTTATAGCTTGAGTCCAAGTTAAAATCAGAAATATTTTGATTGTCGTCATGGATGTATGGACCAGTGAGACACTGGAATTTTATTCTTGATCCCATTATACTAAAAAAATGTTTTGATTGGTTCTCATGGATATAGTGACCAATTATATTACTAGAAATTCAGCTTCTATCGAAGTCATAATAAAAAATGTTTTGATTGAATTTTGTGGAAATATCAACCAATCAGAGTACTGGAATTTCAGCTTGTGCAGATGTTTTGATCAGAACACTTAATAGACAACATTCCTACAAACAAGAGTATGTAGAAATATGACATCCAGTTAAATCAGCTATCATGTGGTTTAACCGGTTCTAATTGTCTCAAAGTGCAACTTTTTCTGAGGGATAAGTTCCACAGTGCTTGCAGCGCTTTTATTTAAGCATTGGAATGACAACAACCACCTAAGCACTTGTTTTAATAAAATTGAAGTGCATATGTTGAAAAAGGTGATTTGCAGAAAATTTGAGTTTTCAGAAACAAAAATAAAATTTAAAAAAAAATAAAAAAAATATATACATATATATATTATTAATTTTGATAACAACTGTCTGTACTATTCAGCCCTATACAATACTGGTAAAGAGTAGAACTTTCTTTTATTTTCATTTAAATTCCTTCATCTAGCTTTCAAGCTATATATTAATAGTAACAAGTAAAATTTCTTTTGTTTTTCAGCATAGCTGTCCAACCTCACCTTTGACCTACTTACAAATGCTGACGCAAGGCTAGCCCGAATGAATATCAGAGTGACTTGCATAGAAATTCCTTATTCCTAATAGCATCACATACCGTAGTGTTTCTAGTAAACGTCCTCAAGGGATATATAGTTAGTTATACAGTTATTTAGTTACACAGTTATTTAGTTAGACAGTTATTTAAGTCATAAACAATTCTATATCAATTCCGTACAGTATTAGTGTGTGTAGTGCATAAAACGTCACTTATACCTAGAATAATTTAAACTTAATCTCTGCCCCATACATCAAAACAGATTGTTCACTCCAGCACTGTTGGACTGCTTCGTAAACTTTAGTTTCTACTATGTGAGGAACTTCAGAATTATGAGGCGCAGGTGGAGTGAGAGACTGGTGTAAAAATGTATAATATTTAAATGTCTTTGTGCTTACAATTTTCTATAAAAACATAAACATGGTAAAAAAATGTCTAAAATAATGCCTCATCAATGCAGTTTATCTTTTTCAAAGATCTTTCTTGTTCATTCTTTGTTTATCTTACCTTAACCCTGTACATTATGTATTGTAATTTGAATTGTGTTTTTATTTTTCATCCTAATAGGATACATTAGTGACATGGAAACTGTCTCTCTTGTTAGTTAATATCTGAGATATTCCAAAACAGAAGGTAGGTCCTTTTTGTTGGAATTCTCTGACATTATCGCCTGTTCTTTCATATATATTAGCAATTACAATCAGTGAAATTTCTTACTTTTGCATAAATATAAGCTTAAGTACATTTAATACTGGTACTCATTTGAGGTGTCTCAGTGGGACAATTCCAACTAACACCCATAAAACAATGTTTGGATGAGAATTATAGGATGGGATAACATTTATAGCATACACAGCTTCATTCAATCAGATCTACACACTCTTATCAACATCACTGAATTCCAACTCACCTGCAGACTGGTGTTAGCACTACTGGACTGTGACAAGTTGCGACTCTTGAGAGGTTTGGCGTAGGATGGTTCACTGCCTGGGGAGGGGGACCGAGGGGGTGGCGGCATGTGTAACTGGGGACCCTGACGGTCCTTTATCTGTTGCGGAAAAATAAATGAGAATTTGAGTTACTGATGCTGAAGTAAGCAATGGAAAAAAGTAAGTACACAATTGCACAATAAAGGACATTTTATGTCAGTGATGGAGAGAAATTGACCCCCTGAAAAAAAAAAATGATGGAATAAAAGAAAAAAAATGATGATTTAATTATACATTTCTTCTTCTTGAATTAGCATGCTTGAAACAGAAATGTTTTATTTTGTTTGTAAGGGAGGTAACTATGAGTAAATGTTTAACAGGTAACCAGTAAAAGTTAACTCCCTTGAAATTACAATGCCACTGTCAAATCAAGCAGCTTGCACATTTACTCAATTAAATTTAATACTTTTTTTCCTTTTTTCTTAGAATCATGGTAATGAATGATTAAAACACGGATTAAAACAGAAAAAAAAAATCTAAAGCCTAATTAAATAGGTAAATAAAGAAAATGAATAAAGACTAACGTAACAGGCATGACCAAAAAGTGAAAAGAGAAGCAATGAATAGGTAAAACTATGAAGTAAAGTATGAAGCTATGAATTAAAGGATAAGGCTGTTAAGTAAAAAGAAAACCAATAAAGTAAAACTTTGAATTAATGGGTAAACCTACCAAGGGTAGAGATATAAAGTTAATGAAAAGCTATTAAGTAAATGGTAAAACTTGGAAGTAAAGGAGAAATACTTTAGTATATTTTTTTTAATGTTGAATTTTTATTGTTGTTATTTTTATTTGTACAAATTTATGGTCATAAGGGGACTAAAACAATTTTTGGTAGAATTACCAGCTTACCATAGGTCAGCTCGAAAATGTCCCAACAAGAAAGTTCTCACCTTGTATGTAACAAAAATAAATTGTGAGGGGCTAAGGGGTTGAGAAATGTCAACTAACCTTTTGACCACAGGTGCCCAGTAATGTTAAAGGTGGTATCTAAGAGTTTGGACCAAAATAATTTTTTTACTAAATACCCAAATAAGTCATTGTTACCTGAAAAGATCCTGCACAATTTTGCTCATTGATGCTTTAGATCAGTGTGAAGATTCAAAGATAAATGCCGATTTCTGATTGCAATTGGTATTTCCCATCTGAGCCATGCTGCATAGCTATTTTTAACTAAAAAAACACAAGACGACTCACTTTTTTTAACAGAGATCACTATCATGATTACTTATAGATTAGGAATTGGATGGGATGGGATTAGCTGGCATTTTTGCCACTACTGAGCAGCGACATTTCTATCATTATAGCACAGGGGCACTCATGAGGTGCCCAGGGACTGAATCCGGCCGATCCATTATACTGACACCGACGAGTCAGGCGTAATGCTGTCCCCTTAGCCCTGAGCGTTAAGAGGGAAGCCACTACTTCTAACTTTAAACTCTTTGGTTTGACCCGGCCGGGGTTTGAACCCACGACCTCCCGATCAACAAGCCGACACTCTACCACCTGAGCTATTGCGGCAGGTCAACTATAAAGTAGTGTGCAAAGCTAATTTAAGCAGAAAGAAAAATGACACAAACAGGGTTATTACCTTAAAGTCTGACAATGAGGCCATGAGGTCATCCAGCTCTTGGGTGGCAGCACTAGACTGGGCCTGTTGGGGTTGGACCTCACTATAATGATAGCCAGACTCATAATGCTGATTGTGCTGTTGCTGCTGCTGTTGCTGACGGAGAGGCTGGTTGGGTTGGTAGGAATAGTTAACATTGTTCTGCCTGGAAATAACATTATGAATTGATGTTTCATGAAAGGATACTTGGAATATTATGAACATTTTTTAATATTTAAAGAAAACCAAAGAAATTTCAACAATAACCCTGACTACAAAAAAAAAAAAAAAAAAAAAATTGTTGCATTGTGTGGACATAAATGATGGACAGTTACAAATTACCCCGCCCCCACACAATATGTATTGCTGACTACAGGAAGTTTCATTATATCTGATACAATTACAAACAATTGCAACACAAACAATTGTTCTTATTGCAGATATTTTGTAAATCAGTTTCACGTTGATGCGTAAAAGTTTTATTTTGATGTATAAACATGTGCCTAAATGTTGGCATGACATTAATAACACCTTTCCTATATAACTTGTTTTTGAAGAAAGCGCCATTTGAATAGCAGTTCTCACCTGTGGTCAACATGTGAGAGTTAGTTGCCAGTTCCAGTGATAAATAAAATACAAATATACCCTCAGTATCAGAAAATCAGAAAGATGCTAGAGAAAACTAGTAGAAAATATTCAGGCATTTCAAGCATTCAGGAACAGTGAAATTATTTTTAAAAAACCCCAGAGAACAATGGACATAAAAACAAAAATATTGATGATGAAAACTGTCTAAATTCACTGAAATTTTTTTTTTTTTTTAAAAGATGTCAAATAAATCGACATTAAAAACTTATTTCGTTTTAAAAAAAGGCAACATAGTCAAGGATCTAAGGCAACCCGGTAGTGTCATAAATCTAATAAATCTTTCAATTATCTGTTGTATCGAAGTGACTTTCCTTTAAAGAGGCATCTCAGTTTTAGGATTTATAAATCAACAACATGGAATTTGATATAATAAACCACTCTGTATAAACTAGAGCTATCACTGAAAGGGATTAATAACCCAGTATCCAGCTAATCAGCAGTGATTTACACCATTTTGGTGAAGAAGGATTTGCCGGCATTTTTGCAAATACTGTGCAGCGACATTTCTATCATTAAAGCACAGGGGCACTAATGAGGTGCCCGGTACTGAACCCGGCTGGTCCATTATACTGACACGATGAGTCAGGCATAATGCTGTCCCCTTAGCCCCAAGCGTTAGGAGGGGAGCCACTACTACCAACTTTAAAGTCTTTGGTTTGACAAGGATGGGGTTTGTCCATTATACAAATGTCTGGGAAGAACCACTGGCACTATATGTAGTTGACGGCAAAAAAAAAGTACGTACACAGGATATCCGCCATGAGGGCCTGGTGAGGTGGCAGGCACACTGCCTTCCAGCTGGTCTAGAAGACTGTCCACTGTACTGTTACCGCCACCTCCCTCATTACCACGATTTGGCTTTGGAGCTACAGCAGGGCCTGGCTTACCTGGTGGATAAAGCAATTTTATCATATTTAATAATTTATATTAATTCAAAAAGATAAAGATTTAGTAGAGTTTCCACATACGGTTACTACCACGGCTCTGTTTACTTACAGATGATTTCGGAGCTACTGGGGGTCCTGGTTTACCTAGGAGAGGTTAGAGGCTATTTCTTGTTCAATAAATAGCCTCTAACCATTTTAATTTTAGCCCTACTTTTGATGTTTGTACTAGGTATGAGTTGCTTTGCCACAAACTGCACAAAATCTAAAGTACATGTATTTAAAAATGAGGAAGCTGGTAAATAAAACACGAGGGCCATGATGGCCGAGGACTCTAGCTTTCAGTAGGCTAATATCTATCATCAAGTGATTGATTTTCTTCAGATGTACTTGCACATAGTCCAGGTTATTTTATAGTAGTTATGATTTGTTGATAGGGAAAATGAACAGAAAGATGATAGTAACCAATAATTGTTATAAATTTGTAGTTAGTGACCTAATTTTTGATCGCATGTGACCCAGTCTTGTAATCATCTAGAATTTCTTGCTGGTAAACATTCTAATCATTCATGATTACTTTATGTACAAAATTTTCCAGCACATGATATTAACAAATTACAAGTAGCAGAATATTGGTTAAAAGATGCATGCTTTTTGATACAAGTTGAATAAATTATCGCAAACAGAATATATGAAGCATAAATATGCTTAAAACTTTAGGTGAAGGCATAAAATGGTTATACTGCTCAAGTTATTAATAATATGAACAAGGTGTTGCATAAAAACTATCAATTCATTTAATGTCCTAATAAACATCTTAAAGATAAAAAACTGGACAATTCGCCTATGAAAAAATACAAGAGCCATCTGTAGACATTGCACTCCACTCTTCTCATTGCTGGACTGTATTATGAAAAGTCTGAGTCATGTAAGAGACACAAGCCTGTCAAAAATTAGTTTTAGGTTTATCTGCATTTAATGCTTAGCCTGCTATTCGCATATTCATAAAGCTTAGGCAAACAGGGTAGATCTAGATCAGTCAGCCCCCCTGCTGGGAGGTATCTGACCAGGATATGCACCATTTTGCAGTTGTCTCTGTTTGTAATTATATCAAGCCTGATATGTAACATACATTTCCCTGCTGGGAACTGTCTGATCAGGATCTACACTATTTGCTGCTCAGTCTCTGTTTATAAGTATATCAACCCTGACATGTAACATATATATAAATATCCCTGCTGGGAGCTGTCTGATCAGGATCTACACTATTTACTGCTCAGTCTCTGTTTATAAGTATATCAACCCTGACATGTAACATATATATATATATTCCTGCTGGGAGCTGTCTGATCAGGATCTACACTATTTGCTGTTAAGTATATAAACCCTGCCATGTAACATATATAATATTAAAGCAAAAAATCCTGAGAATTTATTATGGATTTTAAAGAAAATGTAGCAAGCTGAGGGTTAAAACTGGGCTCCGCTTGTAAGAATTAACAAGTTCGAGGTGAATATCTTTGAAGGTTTTTTAGAAATGGGCTTTAAAATAGGTTAACCAATGCCAACACCATTAAGAAGATCATGACAATAGCACTACATTCTTTTATCAAAAAGTAGAGCTAAAACTTCAAAGTTTTTGGTACAAGAACCAAAATCACTTGGCATGGCTACAAAGTTTAATACAGAAAATAGCTCCACTTTCTTTTATCAAAAAATGGAGCAAAAACTTGAAGGATTTTGGCACAAGAACTAAAATCACTTGGCATGAATAAAAAATCTAATTCAGGACAAAAGCTCCACTTTCTTTTATCAAAACCTGGAGCAAAAAACTTGAACCACCAGAACCAAAATCACTTATCGGCTAATAAGTTTAATTATCATTTATACCTGTTTGAGCATGTTTCTTGTCCACTTCAGCCAGAAACTGGGCTGAATTGAGGTCAGACAACAGCTGATCTAGCTCCTGACAGGTTGTTGCTGATCGCAGACATTCCTTGCTGCTGTTGATGTGGCTGCTGATACTGATGTTGTGGAGATTGTTGCTGATACTGACGCTGTTGTTGGGAGTGCTGATGCTGTTGCTGTTGGTGAGCTTGCTGGTATTGTTGCTGAGACTGGTGATACTGCTGCTGCTGTTGCTGTTGAAACTGGGCCGGTTCCCGTCCCTGGAGGGAATGGTCGCCTGACCCCTGTGACCCCACAGAGGAACCAGACACCCTATAGTGGCCCTTTATGTTCTGGGTCTCATAGAGGGGTTGCTGAAAAAATGAAAAAAAAAAAAAAGATGGTTGGCAGAAGGGTCATTTTTTACAAACTGCGGTTTTTAATGATTAACACCTCGTTGATGGGTTTGTTTCTTGGGTTTATCAACAGTATTTCAGTTGTCTGGAGATGGTGTCCACTTGAAGCAGATATTGTCTTGCCTCGTCTTGGTATAGTATGCCATGAACACCTGGCATGATACCACACCCAGTCACATTATCCTGATACCGGGCCAACCAGTTGTGGAACTAACCTTATTATTTGCTTGACTGTTAGCAAGGGAGCCAAACCACAACCATTTTTTTTTACTTTGGTATGTCGCTGCCCGGGATTGAACCCAGGGCCTGGCATCTAGCGGTGACGCTCTACTGATTGCGCTACCAGGTCCAGGTTGATGGGATGCAATATTAATAACAAATAATTATATAAGACATAAATAATAATTAATTATATAAATATATTGCAAAATAGCTTTTCTAATGTCAATAAAGGGGATGCAACAGATCCTACTTGCTTTTACACACTGTTGGCAGTTTTCTTTAAAATTAGTGTTATTTTTTATTTACAAATGTGCAAGTCTGAGTTATCTGTGTGTGTGACAAATCACTAAGGCAAAACATAATAATTATTTTTAAGGTAGACTAGTGACACATTCCTAGTGACCTTAAGAACACCCTTCTCTGACATCTGCCATGACACCAAGGGTGGCTCACATCACTCAAGGTATTCATGAGCCCCAAAATATAGTCCCCATATGATTCATTCATCACTCTCGACATGCTCTCTGTGCAGACAGGACTATTTTTCTCTTACTTTTTTCTTCATTCAGGTAATTTAATACAGGCAAATGATTGAAATTCCCACCTGTGGTTATGATTTGGTTACCATGGTAAAATCTTTTATATTTTTAAAGCTTTTTTTTCAAGAATGTAACAGATTGACAAGTCTATCCTGACAAAGCAGCCATGGAGAAAAATGGTAACCATTTACTGCTATATTTCATCGAGAACCCATGATTATTCTTCATTACTCGCTAACAATGATATCCAGTGGCAATCTGTCACACTTCGAGAACTCTGCAGCAAAAGCTGTAGATCCTGAACATAAAGCTTCCATTTAAAGCTGGCTGATCTAGAACTTCATCACTTCCTATGCCGGCCCAAATCTTGCTTAGCATGTAAAGTGTAACATTTATTTCACTTCCTCAAGAATTTAAATTTCCCTAAGAATGTAAGGGAATAGAAAGTAAAGACCTGTATAAATTATTCTTTAAGATCTCTATCTGTACTACATAAAGCATCAAATGACAAAGTCTATGAATAATAATTACTAGTACAAAGAAAGTAGCTAACTATTTTAAGGACTATTTGGTGAGCTCAACAAAGATGCGACTAAATGTTACGTGACGTTTTGTTAGAAATGTATGACAATGCTTAATTATAAGTGTCTTTGTTTGGTGTTGTTTGTTTGTTGGATTTATCATCCCACCAACAATATTTCAGTCTGCTAGAGTCCAGATCAGCCAGCTCCCAACAGGAGCAGCCTTGTCAGGATCTATAATATTTAGTGCTAGGGTCCAGATCAGCCAGTTCCCAACAGGAGCAGCCTTGTCAGGATCTATACTATTTACTGCTAGGGTCCAGATCAGACAGCTCCCAACAGGAGCAGCCTTGTCAGGATCTACACTATTTACTGCTAGGGTCCAGATCAGCCAGCTCCCAACAGGAGCAGCCTTGTCAGGATCTACACTATTTACTGCTAGGGTCCAGATCAGCCAGCTCCCAACAGGAGCAGCCTTGTCAGGAACTACACTATTTACTGCTTGGATCCAGATCAGCCAGCTCCCAACAGGAGCAGCCTTGTAAGGATCTACACTATTTACTGCTAGGGTCCAGATCAGCCAGCTCCCAACAGGAGCAGCCTTGTAAGGTTCTACACTATTTACTGCTAGGGTCCAGATCAGCCAGCTCCCAACAGGAGCAGCCTTGTCAGGATCTACACTATTTACTGCTAAGGTCCAGATCAGCCAGCTCCCAACTGGAGCAGTCTTGTCAGGATCTACACTATTTACTGCTAGGGTCCAGATCAGCCAGCTCCCAACAGTAGCAGCCTTGTCAGGATCAACACTATTTACTGCTAGGGTCCAGATCAGACAGTTCCCAACAGGAGCAGCCTTGTCAGGATCTATATTATTTACTGCTATTGTCCAGATCAGCCAGTTCCCATCAGGAGAAGTCTTGTCAGGATCTACACTATTTACTGCTAGGGTCCAGATCAGACAGCTCCCATGAGGAGCAGCCTTGTCAGGATCTTCACTATTTACTGCTATGGTCCAGATCAGCCAGCTCCCAACAGGCGCAGCCTTGTCAGGATCTACACTATTTACTGTTAGGGTCCAGATCAGCCAGCTCCCAACAGGAGCAGCCTAGTCAGGATCTATATTATTTACTGCTAGGGTCCAGATCAGCCAGTTCCCAACTAGAGAAGCCTTGTCAGGATCTACACTATTTACTGCTAGGGTTCAGATCAGACAGCTCCCATGAGGAGCAGCCTTGTCAGGATCTATACTATTTACTGCTAGGGTCCAGATCAGCCAGCTCCCAACAGGAGCAGCCTTGTCAGGATCTACACTATTTACTGCTAGGGTCCAGATCAGACAGCTCCCAACAGGAGCAACCTTGTCAGGATCTACACTATTTTCTGCTAGGGTCCAGATCAGCCAGCTCCCAACAGGAGCCTTGTCAGGATCTACACTATTTACTGCTAGGGTCTAGATCAGCCAGCTCCCAACAGGAGCAGCCTTGTCAGGATCTACAATATTTACTGCTAGGGTCCAGATCAGCCAGCTCCCAACAGGAGCAGCCTTGTCAGGATCTACACTATTTACTGCTAGGGTCCAGATCAGCCAGCTCCCAACAGGAGCAGCCTTGTCAGGAACTACACTATTTACTGCTTGGATCCAGATCAGCCAGCTCCCAACAGGAGCAGCCTTGTAAGGATCTACACTATTTACTGCTAGGGTCCAGATCAGCCAGCTCCCAACAGGAGCAGCCTTGTCAGGATCTATACTATTTACTGCTAGGGTCCAGATCAGCCAGCTCCCAACAGGAGCAGCCTTGTCAGGATCTATACTATTTACTGCTAGGGTCCAGATCAGCCAGCTCCCAACAGGAGCAGCCTTGTCAGGATCTATACTATTTACTGCTAGGGTCCGGATCAGCCAGCTCTTAACAGGAGCAGCCTTGTCAGGATCTATACTATATACTGCTAGGGTCTAGATCAGCCAGCTCCCAACAGGAGTAGCCTTGTCAGGATCTATACTATTTACTGCTTGGGTCCAGATCAGCCAGCTCCCAACAGGAGCAGCCTTGTCAGGATCTATACTATTTACTGCTAAGGTCTAGTTCAGCCAGCTCCCAACAGGAGCAGCCTTGTCAGGATCTACACTATTAACTGCTAGGGTCTAGATCAGCCAGCTCCCAACAGGAGCAGCCTTGTCAGGATCTACACTATTTACTGCTAGGGTCCAGGTAACTGAAGTCTTCCTCCATTTATAAAAGCTTGATGTATTAACGATCATAATAATTGTGCCACTATGATGTATCTAAAAAAAAAGAGAAGAAGATCCTTACATATATGCATACCAGTAGTACTGGCAGTGTTAAAGACGTCAAACTAAGTATGTATTAGAAACGTGAAGGTTAATACTTTGACTTACCTGATCACCAAATTGCTGTGGTGGAGGAATGGCATCAGGTAGATCTTGTGGTGGGGGTGGTAAAGGGGGCGGGGTTTGGCTTACTCTAGCCCCTCCCTCTCGGGTGTTAACAGTGGTTCGGTAGGCGGGGCTAACTGACCGGTCAAGGCTGCTGGTATTGCTTGAGATATTGGCAGTTGTGGACTGCAGGTCTGCTAATAAGGCATCTGGAAAATGAAGAATAGTCTAATTATTTTTTGTATGTGTAATTGTTGACAATATTTTTTTAATACTTATTCGTCCTTAGCTTCTATGCATGAGTAGAAATAAATAAGTAAAGTAATCTTTTAGTGACATAACTTCAATACAATGAATATATTATGCTAGACATAGAAAATTCTTTAAAACTAGGAAATGTCAATTATAAGGCCATTCAACTTCTCACTATCTTTGATCTAAAGGAGCCAAAAGATGTTAAGGGTCTGTTTTATTTACAAATAAACAATGGACAACTCCATACATATGAAAGATATTTTTAAGGTTCTTCACAAACCCTGTAACAACATTGATGATAACATCAGAGATGTTCCAAACACCTGCAACAAAATGTCATGTGCCTGACACTTCCTGTCTATGGAATGATGGGATATCTCTACAGGGGATTATGGGTAATCACCATGGGGTTTTCCCCAAGAGATTTTCCAGAACTATGCAGGGATTTAACCCTTATTATACTAATTTGTTAACAACCAATATTGAATATTTAGTCATTTACAGATAACATCATGAATTTATTAATAGAGACTCAGATGCTGACAATGAGAGAGCCTCTAACCTGTATCTAAACTATTTGCCTTAATCTGATCAAATTGTGCTCAAAAGGCTATCAGTTCAGCAGATTCTGATTGCTTATCTTGATAAGCGTTTTGTTTTTTGTGTTGCATTCATCTTCCAGCTGGCTATACAAGCATTTGTAAGGTTTAGTCAAAGTATGTGATCTCTGTCGGGAGCTGTCTGATCAAGATCTATACTGTTTGATGCTAAATCTTGAATAATAAGTATATTAACCATTACATGTAATGTTTAAGGAAAAACAACCCCTGACACAAAACCACACTCAGGTTGCTGTTTTCTAACATAAGACCAACCATTTGTACCATTTTAAGTACTAAAAAAGTGTGGTATAATATTTTGCCACATCTGTGCCGGTGCAGTTCCGCTGCCGCACCTATGGGGTGAATTAACCGACCCACTGCAGGTCAGCTAAAAGACCTCAAACCCACGTCACGAGGGGTCGATGAGTCAGACGTTTCAAGACAGGGGACACTACACACTCAGCCACAGCTGCAACAAACATACAAGGGTAAGGAAGGGGAGTGCACACCACTTATTTAGCCGACACTTTCTCACATGGCATAAGAAACCATCCCTTGTCCTAAGTGCCTTGTAATATTTACTTCTTGGCTCTTCATGCACTATCATCATCATCAACATCATCACAATCATCATCATCATCATTATCATCATTATCATCATCATCATTATTATCATCATCTTCATCATCACAATCATCATCATTAACATCATTATCATCATTATCATCATCATCATCACAATCATCATCATCAATATCATCATCATCATCATCATCATCATCATCATCATCACAATCATCAATATTTTCCTACTCGATTACAATGATTTCAGCTTGTACCGGGGTACATCTAAGTGGATTGCACACCACTTATTAAATCCACACTTTCTCACGTGGCATAAGAAAGCACTCCCTGTCCTAAGTGTATGAACATATGGTCAATTGAAAAAGAATGCAACAAATGAGAAACTAGATGAACAAGTGGATGTGATGGTGACAACGTGACAACCATGAGGTGATGTGAATTCCACAGGGTGACACAACATCTGCACTCCTTCTTGATTCAGATATCATTTTCTCTTATACGACAGGATATATATTTTTTTATCATAGTTGGAAAAGGAAGTGTACAAGTACTAAGTACATCATGCTTTATCAGAAAATCTGTTCAACCCATTGTTAGCTATCAACCATCACAAAATAATACATTGGGCCAACATGCAACCTCCGAAATCAGTAAGAGTTAGTTCCCTTATTGATGTCTCTTGTGTTGGAGGTATGAAAGTTATAGCAATGTTAGATGCAGTGTGTACACAATCATAAGTCATCTGCACTGACACTAGATTAAGCTATCACCTTTGATTTCTGGTTCACTCTTTTATCATGCACACCAATACCTTTCATGGAAATGAGAAATGCCAAACCTGTGACTTGTATATTTTGCCAGCTCCTATCATTGTTTTTATTGGGTAACAGTGATAAGCAGCAACCAGAACAAGTGTCATGGGATGGGATTTGCCGGCACATTTGCCGATACTGTGCTGCGACATTTCTATCATTATAGCACAGGTGCACTGATGAGATGCCCAGGGACTGAACCCGGCCCGTCCATTATACTTGCACCGACTAGTCAGGCGTAATGCTGTCCCCTTAGCCCTGAGCGTTAGGAGGGAAACCACTACTACAAACTTTAAAGTCTTTGGTTTGACCCGGCCGGGGTTTGAACCCGCGACCTCCCGATCTGCAAGCAGATGCTCTACCACATCAGCTACTGCAGCCGGTCGAGTGTCAGCATGGAGAACCCTCACTGCTTCTTGACTGATAATGTGACTGACATGGGGGAAAGTCTCTATAAAAGTGGCTACATGTCGGGTATGATTTAGAAAAAACGAACTCTTTTACAACTGCTGGTAATAATAATGGTTATCAGTACCATAAAATTATCAACACCATCATCAATACAATCATCATCACCATCATCATTATCAATACAACCATAATCATCATCAATACAACAGCAACCATCAATACAGCCATCATCATCATCAATACAATCATCATAATCATCAATACCATCATAATCAATATGATCATAATCATCACCAATACAATCACAACCATCAATACAGTCATCATCATCAATACAATCATCATAATCAACAATACCATCATAATCAATATGATCATAATCATCATCAATACAATCACAACCATCAATAAGGTCATCATAATCAATACAATCATCATAATCATCAATACCATTAGAATCAATATGATCATAATCATCATCAATACAATCACAACCATCAATACAGTCATCATCATCAATACAATCATCATAATCAACAATACCATCATAATCAATATGATCATAATCATCATCAATACAATCACAACCATCAATAAGGTCATCATAATCAATACAATCATCATAATCATCAATACCATCATAATCAATATGATCATAATCATCACCAATACAATCACAACCATCAATAAGGTCATCATAATCAATACAATCATCATAATCACCAATACCATTAGAATCAATATGATCATAATCATCATCAATACAATCACAACCATCAATACAGTCATCATCATCAATACAATCATCAATACCATTAGAATCAATATGATCATAATCATCACCAATACAATCACAACCATCAATAAGGTCATCATAATCAATACATATATATGTTTACTTACTTAAAATTGGACAGTTGTTCAAGTGAGTATCATATAACAAAAATATATCAACCGGTTTATATTTTTTAATATCATCCTGACAAGAAATAAACTTTGTTGCCCTAGACATCAAATTGTCATTATCTTATGAATTGTATTATTCTTCTTTTACCTATAAATAAATACCAGATGCCAGTGAGAGTAATAACATTGACTGCCGAGGGTTGAAACTATCTTGTATCAGGGATTAACATTATGCTGCATTGCCCTCACTAGGATCATAAATGTATTTAATTATCAGGGCTGGAAAAGTTTTCTCTTCAATGACTAGTCACAGACTAGTAAACTGGACAAAAAGGACTTGTCCTAAAATGTGCGTCGTTTTCAATTAACGAACACAACATCATATTTGTCATATCTATAACTAACAAACAAGGTATAACAACAAGTTGTTTCTTTTATTTTTTTTCTGGAATCGTTTTAGTATCACGCATCGTGATTGGCTGTTTTTTGGACAGGTGTGAATTGTACATGTACCGCCTTTATGTGTTGTTGATAAATTCTCCCTGCGTGAAAATGCTTGTTTTTATTGCTAATTAGAAACTGCTGTTTATTTTTTACTTGTCAGACTACCGATTTATGACTTGTCCAGGACTAATTTAATGATCAATGACCAGTAGCCTGAAACTGCATTTTGACTTGTCTGGGACGTCGGGCTACCGTATTTTGCCAGCCCTGATTATGCCAAACAAAATCAAAACAATAAAATGCCTATGTATTTCCTATAAGTCTCTTTAATATACTTAGCAAGTCCATATTTTACTTATTTTCCATCCTTTTTCAGTTCTTATTGATACAAATAACTAACAAAGAGTGTTATTAAGTTAGTTCCTTCTTCCTAATTTGCTCAATCTTAGTGCTAACTCAAATTAAGGGCCCCAAAAAGCGCTTTGTAAAATCGTAAAACTGAAGTTGATGATCCATTTAGTAATTCTTGACTCTTTTTCCATCATCCAACTAGTCAGAATCATAATTCATCATTATTACATACTGATTCAATATCATTTATTATCTCAATTGTAACTTACCCGACTCTGGTAAAAATGTTGTTTGGAAATAAACCAAGCACCAGGTGTCGCCAATTTAAAACATTCAATAAGCGATTGACGGACAATGATTCGTATGATTCTCAATATCTATTTTTAGAATCATACAAGCATTAAAAAGTTAAGTCAAGTGGTAACATTACAGATTGGCAAATGGCCCTTCATGTTGAATCCATTCAAATTTTGTTTGTTTATTGGGTTTATCATCATGAACAACAGTATTTCAGTTATCTGGAGATGGTGTCCACTTGAAGCATATATAGTGCTGCCTTCACTGTTTATAGCATAACGTGAACTCCTGGCATGATACCACACCCAGTCACATTATCCTGACACCGGGCCAACCAGTCGTGGAACTACCCTTATATTTGCTTGAGCGTTAGCAAG
Source organism: Sinonovacula constricta (assembly GCA_007844125.1). NCBI lineage: Eukaryota > Metazoa > Mollusca > Bivalvia > Cardiida > Solecurtidae > Sinonovacula > Sinonovacula constricta. The sequence goes on along the minus strand of CM017564.1, from coordinate 58,631,403 downwards.
GGAGCTACACCACTACCATTTTTAACAACTTTGGTATGTCGTGGCCCGGGATCAAACCCAAGGCCTCTTGTACCTGGAGCGAACGCTCTACCTGATTGCGCTACCAGGTCCGGTCATTCAAATATTTAATGCTTGATATTTTTCTTAAATAGTATAACTAACACCTCTTTGAGCTATATTGATAATCATAAACTTGTATTTGTATTCTGGTGTTTTACAGCACTTATAAACTTGTTAGGTTGATGGTGTATAACATATTGGAAGTGTAACAGGATGTACTTAGACACTCATTAGGAGTAAAAACTTCTCAATAGAGAAATGTTTCTACACATGGCCCTTGGCATATATATGGAAATTTAACATGGAAAAATCACTTAATGTATAATAATATAATATAAATATATAGTAATACTATATTGTGACACTAGCTAATGATTATAATGTTGATTGTCCTTCTTTTAATGTATAAGTTAGCTATTACTATGTAGATCAATTGTTTTACTCTTGCTGATGTTGTTGTTGTGGCTGTTGCTGCAGCTGTTGATGATGATTCCACTGATGATGATGATGATGATGGTGACTGCTACAGCTGTTGATGATAGTTACAGTCAAGTTAGAATTTATACATCCCATTCTGTTTTGTAGGGGAAATGTCACCTAAGTCATTAGGCAAGGCTATATCTATGTATTTTTCAGTATTTTCACTTGGGGGTAATTCATGGGTGTGTTTACACCATAAATCATGTCATTCATATCACATTCCACATTTTTTTCCTCCTACTTTGCTTGTTTTGTTGTTTTTTCATTGGTGATATTGAGAATTGTTCTTATTTACACAAGCTTGTATAAGCGCTAAAGAAATAGTGGACTCCAAATGCTCTAAAGAAATAGTGGACTCCAAATGCTCTAAAGAAATAGTGGACTCCAAATGCTCTAAAGAAATAGTGGACTCCAAATGCTCTAAAGAAATAGTGGACTCCAAATGCTCTAAAGAAATAGTGGACTCCAAATGCTCTAAAGAAAAAGTGGTCTCCAAATGCTCTAAAGAAATAGTGGACTCCAAATGCTCTAAAGAAATAGTGGACTCCAAATGCTCTAAAGAAATAGTGGACTCCAAATACTTGCAAATCTCCAGTCCCTTCGAAGTGTGGGTTCCAGTCCTGGTCAGGGAAAAAAAAATTTGGATGTGGGATGGCTTTCTATGCAATCATCTGTCTGATTTTCACCTTTAGCAGATACATCTTGACATCACCAAAACCAGCCTTTATTCATTTTATTTTTTGGACCAAAGGACCAATATTCATTACCTAAGCGAAAAGGTATAATTTTGCACCCCCCCTCCCCCTTCCCACTAAAACCTGGTCAAAATTGCCCAAGCAGAATTGAAATTTTCAAATAAAAAGGAGAAGGACATAGTGTAGAAAATGTAAACATGTTTGATTGTGTCAACTTTCTGCATGATGTAAAGATTCCTGGATGGACATAATCGCATGAAAGAAATTAAACAAGTTGTGGTTCTCTTGCATAATTCTTTTTAAAAGCAACATCATTTTTACACTTGAGTTTTACTATAAATTCTTTCCATTGATAAAATATTTTCCATATATCATGTTCTTAAAAATTCACTAAATTAATGCCATAATAAAAAAAATTAAATTAATAAATTAACTTACAAAATCTGTACCTCACATTAGCATTTATATATTTAACTATTACCTTAAGGAAAGTAAATGTATTTGTTTTGCCCAAAATAAGATATTCACTCTTTTATTAAAAAAAAATGCCATACATGCTAAACAATATTTATAATACCTCTCTTACACAAAGTAACTTACCAATTTCATCAAAATTCGACATTTTCTTCAAAATCTTGACTCAAACCATACAGATAAATTACTTGAACAATGAAAAGTGTTATTCCACATGTATACAATACCACACACTTCTACGTAGATATTACAAATAACAACTTAAACTTTAAAAATCACAGACCCAGTAATCACAAAACTATAACACATATATCGTGAAATCTATCGAGTCTGTAATTATAACTTGTGTGGACATTAACATTAAAACTTTAATTAGAAAATCAATTACTCTTGCAAATTTAAATTTTCTAACAAATAACAGCAAACATTAACTGTGTTACACAATCCAGAAAATTCTTAACTAAAACACAAATTTGTATATTTAACACATTCAATGCATGACAAGTCTTTATTTATCCACTATGTATAACACCATGTTATTTTCAGTCAGAACATCACTAAACAACATATTTAACCATCCAATTAATTCCAACAGCACCAGACTAATGTGAGAATGTTAATGTTCACATTAAGCACTTGAGTTTAGGGAGACAAAGTACCCACTTGTAACCATATAAGACATGTATAATGATTGGGGTGGGACAGAGCTGTGGGAAAAATATTAAAGGGAGGGATCCCTACTTTTTTTTTTTTTTTCTTCTCATTTTGTGTGCGTGTGTTACTTATAAAACATACATAGCAAAGGTCATAAGAATAATATCTGTCAGCGGGATTAAGGATTAGCCGGCATTTTTGCCGATACTGTGCAGCGACATTTCTATCATTTTAGCAAAGGGGCACTTATGAGGTGGCCAGGGACTGAACCCGGCCGGTCTATTATACTGACACCGATGAGTCAGGCGTAATGCTGTCCCCTTAGCCCCGAGCGTTAGGAGGGAAGCCACTACTACCAACTTTAAAGTCTTTGGTTAGACCCGGCCGGGGTTTGAACCCACGACCTCCCGATCCGCAAGACGTCGCTCTACCACCTGAGCTATTGCGGCCGGTTCTGTCAGCTGTTTCTGTTACATGATAATGTTAGACAAAGTATGCACTTGTGATAACAGGAACATGTAAAGTACAGGTTAAGAAAGAGTGAAGTGAGGGATATTAAAGGGAGGAACCCCTACTTTGCTCTTTTGTTTTAGTTATTATGTACTTAATTATGGTTACATTAAGTGGATTCAACTTCAGTCATATGATGAGTTGCAATTGTTATTCCTAGAAGAATATCAGAAGACAATTTAAAGTATAAATGTGATCATTCAATTAGCGGATGATCTTAAAAGGACAGTCCCTGAAATCACACAGAATTGAAACATTCAAGTAATTGGATAAAGTGATATTATTTATTTTCAATTTCTAAGATTTGTTAATAAGATTATTAAGATTATTAAAAATAACAGAATGTTAATTTTTGTTATTGTGGAGTATTCTACCTAACATGTCCTTTAATAGTAAATAGTAAAAGATAATTTATTTTTAAAGTATATAAATGCATACACATTGTTTTATTACATGCACACAGGATTAGCTATGCTAGAGCATGTAATGACTTTTTTTTAAGGTAGAACTCCCTACTAACCTATTTTTGTGTGTGTAATGAGTAAGAAAATATTTTATTTCCTAAAGGGACATAATCTAAATCACATGTAAGTTTTTCTTACAGGTTAGATGCCACTAATTGAAAAAATTGTTCTATAGACTATAGTAGATAGCAAAAAGATGCAATATGACACAGTTATAATTGACCCCCTAAACCATACATAGGTGAACCGAGCTATTTATTGTCTATCATAAAGACCCCAAATTATGTCAACTTTCATAACATTAAGATGGTTGTTTTCATTGAAAACATAAACTGTCAATTTGGCCAAAGTTTCAATGCAATATGTACTTCCAGTAAAGGTGGTTCATTATTATCAGTCCATTATTGGGCATAGGTGCTCAAGATTGTTTCAACATACTTTTGACACCAAAAGATTAAAATTACCTTCAAAATAGGAAGTCTGATACCAAAACATGGCAACATTCTGTTATTAAAGAGAAAAATTCCATGTCATAGGTTCTACCATAAAGTTTTATAGATAAGACGCACACAAAGATAAGACGCACCCCCTCTTCGAGGTCTAGAATTAAGGAAAAAAGCAAATTCTCAAAGACAAGACGCATCCCCGATTCACTAATCCATCTGGCCGCCATTACGAAATTCCCGCGTCGCCGCATCGCTCAATTTGACTCGAAGGGAACATGTTCCAATTGTTCCGTAAATCGGTGTTTGCGCCGAGTGCTTATTATTCTCTAAGTGTCTTGAATAATACGTCGCGACTGTTTGCCTAGTGAGACCGTGTGTATTGTGTTATGTTATGACACTCTACCCCAATATATCGTTTACACGCCAGACAGGATATTCTCGCGGCTATCCCAGCCCTACACATGAGAGAACATCCTGTTTCACGCGGCAGTATGTCATAGAAACAATTAAGTTCTCGGCCTATAATTAAGTTCTCGACACATGGGACAAACACACAAATGACATTTAAAATAACAACTAAAGACTTTTAAAAGTTTCATTTTCAGACCATGCTATTTAAGTGACCGCTTACCAACAAATTAGTTCTATGCACCTTTGTATTTACTTATGATCTATTAACATCCAAAAGAGGTGTGAAAACTTGTCTGCGCAAATAGCCGATGCACATTTTATTGTTGTTGTTAAGTGGGTTTTTAATTTCAACTTAAAATTTATTCGTAGTTAACATTTAAAATAAAACAAATTTCAAATCAAAATTGATCAATTGAATAATACCATATTACTTAGACGATGATAATAACAGTGTCGTCAATGAATATGCCCGTTCCACTAAAACTCAATGACCGTTTCCGGATTATGAAACTTCGCCGATTTTGTTAGAATAAATTGATATTTATGCAAATATCTATTGCATATTGTTGTTTTATGTATACACAAATGAATTTAAATGTCTTTTTTTATGTTTAATGTCAAATTTTAGGTAAAAACAACGTAACTTTTCCCTTAAAATAGCACAATACAGTTGTCTATGGCCGATACTTCGGCGATATTATCTGCGGTCGGATTAGTCTAAGGGTCAATTTTGGTCTGGGAAAAAAGGGGAAAACTTAAATTCGCATGGATAAGACGCATCCCCCACTTTTTTATCATAATTTGGGGCAAAAAACTGCGTCTTATCTATAAAACTTTACGGTACTTCCAATCAGTATTAATTTAGTGTGACCAACCCTTATACTGTTAATATATGATAGAGCCGGAAGAGACTGAATTCAAGGATAAAAATAAGGAAAAGAATAATTTTGAGTATGGAATAAAGGGGTTTTTCGTTCTACGTTTATGGGTTTATGGTGCCACTATGGGGACGTGCCTTTTATGGAATAACATTTTTATAGGAACAATAGTGTAGGAGCCCATAGTGGAAAATCTCAGCCATTTGGTGAGACCTTATTCAGAGAACAAAATCGTGTATGCTGTGTGTAACAGTGTAGATTGCAATAACAAAAGGAGTAGCAGAAATTGAAAGGAATTAGAAACGAAGTATGGTGTAGTTAACAGTGCAGCTTGCAATAATAAAAAGATGTAGCCAACAACAAGGAATACAGCAACTTAGCTGTAGCCTAGTTCCATCCATCCAGAGTTTATCATCAGTTACTTTCGCATATTTCTGTACTGAACCAACAGTGTAAGACAGTGTCTAGTTCTCAACATATGTTTCTTCTTGTTCAAAGCATATCTTGGATGTTGTCCATTCTTTACCCTTGTTGTTTTCTTTAGGTTTATTGTCCAACTAAGGAATCTGTGTATAAATCTTTTTAATCTGATGGTTGTTTGAAGAAAACGTTCATTTTTTGTAAAAAATAGTGCTGGCTGTACTGGATTAGCATTAGCCGAGAGGCCCCGGGGTCAAAGGTTATAAAACTATAAGGATGAGTCTGAGATCATCCTCAAGCATCTGATTGGTCAGATTTTGAACTATATTCAATTTTGACCAATCAGACAGGTGAGACCGATCTCAGAATTGTGCTTAAAGCTTTTTAATCTTGGGCCCAGGCAAAATCCTTATAAGTGAAGTATTGAAGCAAGGGAGGTAAATCATTAACATTTTTGTACAATTTTGGTGTGGTGACCATGGAAAGAACCCTTGGTATTTTGTATCTGGTGCAAGGTCTGTACTGTCCGAGCTTCCTCGGACTTTGGTAAGATGACCTTGGGTTGAAACGGGTTCCTTCCATGACTTAGGACAAGGATCTACCTATAAAGTTACCAGGTTATTGTAAATATTTTTCATCTTTACCTAGACAAAACAAAACTAGATACCACCATTAACCTTTTTCATGTTATGTTTGCTTATATTAAATTTTTAGTTATTTGCTTACAACTTAATGCATCCATTTAGCAACGATTACATAATAATAAAGATTTGGCAATAAATAGCGGATGCTGGCTGACCTTGTTCTTAAAGGTGTTGTCTTACAGTTTACAGACAACAAATACATGCAACATGTTTTTTCTCGTTTTTTTAAGAATTCAGGCACGATTTCTGTATAAATCTATATTTGAATCTGAGTATATGCAATTTTGAGCACTACCTATATTGTAAGATGGTACAAATTGCGAAAAATATCACTCAAAATGTTCATTCTTTCCAAATCTATAAATAAGCACAATGGTGATCTCTCTAAAAAATGATACCGACGTCAGCCCGGACTACCCGGATGACAATAAAATGCGATCCCAAAAGTCAGTTGTCACCTGGTTTTCTTAGTTTAAAAATAGCTTTCTCTGCAGCGTGGCTCAGAAAGGAAATACCTGTTTGCAATGACGAGAAAGGATTTATGTGTCACTGTTCACACAAATCTATATAGAGCATCAATGAACATCATTTGGCAAGACCTTTCCGGCTAAAATTGACTTATTTAGTTAGTTGAGAAAAAAATATTAGGCCCAAACTGACGGATACCACCTTTAACTATATGTTTATGCTTGATCAATTCATGCTAAGAGTTTAAAGGTGGTAACTGACAATTTGGACCAAAAATATTTTCAATTGAACATCATAATCAACCATTGTTACCTGAACAGATCTTCGCAAAATCATGTTTATTGATGTGCTACACCATGTCTGAAAAGTTAATCATAATGCTAAAATCAGTCATTTCAATTACATGTATTTCCTATCTGAGCTACTGCTGCACAGTTAGCTATTTTTGAAGTAAGAAAACCACGAGACCACATTATGTTGTAGCTTATCCACATCATCCGCTGTGACATCAATGTCTATTTTTAGCAGGAATCCTGATTGTTCTTATATATAGATTTGAAAAGAATACACATTTAAATGTAGATAAACGAGTTTAATTGCCCTTAAATTGAGATACCATTGAAACTAGTCAAAATTGAGACTAGAGTATGCTTTCGTTTCTGCAGAAATTATGTAATAAATACCCCAAACAGAAGGTCAGATATTGTTACAAATATTAGATAGAGGCAAACTGTCGGATACCACCTTTAAGATTTCTGCATGTAAACATCTAGGGATGTGGTAAATAACCATACAGCTTGCTGACGTTTTTATAGCAGTCCCCCCCTCACTCCACACTCTTGACATGCTTGCAAGTCATTGTTGTATCATTTCCGATATTTCACCATAGAAAGCAGTCATCGAACAAGCCTTATTTGTAACAATAGCTGCATTGTTCTCTTATTTTGAGATGAAAATATTAATGATTATGCTTGACTTTGTTAAAATGTTTTTGGTAACACTTTTGGGTTAGATTGGTTCAGCCTTAGATCTTTTTATACAAGTTGAACATACATTTATTAAAATCCTTTTATCTCTTTTAAAGAAAAAACAACGAAATCAGGTGAATTTTCAAAATTATAGATGAACTATGAATTGAAAGGGTTAAGTTAAAACTTTAAGGATGTTCTAGGTATAATGCTCAATCTTTTGCCATCTTTTTGAATTGGATTTGCCGATACATGTGCAGCGACATTTCTATCATTATTGCACAGGGGCACTTATGAGGTGCCCAGGGACTGAACCCGGCCTGGTCCATTATACTGACACCGACGAGTCAGGCATAGTGCTGTCCCCTTAGCCCCGAGCATTAGGAGGGAAGCCACTACTACCAGCTTTAAAGTCTTTGGTTTGACCCCTGCTGGGGTTTGAACCCATGACCTCCCGATCCGCAAGTCGATTACTCTACCACTTGAGCTATTGCAGGCCAGTTTGCCATCATTCAGTTGCCTTGCAAAGTTAACCATATGATATAACTGGCCATACTTTAATATAACCATCAAAAGCCCATATCAGAATTACACGCAATGGACCTGTCATTTTCTCACCATTTCCAAATACTGTATAAGAAAAATGTCTATTTTAAAATTTTGAGTGAAAGAGTGAGAAAAACCAGAGAAAGAAAACCAACTGTTGTATTACATTGAAGCCAATTGAGTATCTCAACATCACACCTGTATAAAGGTATCAACACAAGATAAGTATATCTTTTAATGTTTTTATTTTCTACTAAAATAAATTTCAATATCAGTTCTCTATTTCCAAACATATTCATATATTACATCACGATGATAAGCATTGAAACACACCCTCCGCATTTAATTTATTCTTATCAGTCAGTCTCTATCAACAATATTTCAACAAAAAAACATATTCATCTCAATTGCAAATGAATGAGGTTGTTTATACATTAGACCAAGTTTACTCCTTTTTACATAACAAAACTCACATGCAGGATTTATTTTTTTTAGCTGGCCTGCAAGCTGTTGGTGAACCTGCAAAGTGCATTTTTTTTTCCTTCGAAATAAAGTATATTCTAGAATACACCAAAAACACACTGCTTTCCGCATTCATGATTATCCCCAGGTCCATCTTTAAATGCATATGAAAAACTTAAACTACAAATAGACATTTTCTTTATTCTTTACAGACAAGAAGGCAGATAGGAAAGTAAAATCACTACCAGACATTGGTGACACTAGGCTGATTTATAAGTTGGTGTGTCTTTGACTTGGCCAAGGTTAATTTCACTGATTAAATTTGGAGTTAAAGTGATAATTCACTATGCATACATTCCTTTCTGTACAATGCATAGTACTAAAATACCATGTATTGTTCATATTCTTCTTTTCTACACCTTAACCTTAATGGCTGCAGACAGACAAACTTAACTTGTTCACACTCCATTTGTAAAATGAAATAAAGAAGAAGCACTTTACAGCACAATATTTTATATCAGACAATATATGCATACATAAGACGATATGCATACATCAGATAAATGATTAGTCTCTTAGGTTTACCATCCCACCAACAGTATTTCAGTTATTTGGTGGTGTCCACTTGAAGCAGATACAGTGCTGCCTTCACTGTGTATAGCATGCCATGAACACCTGGCATGATACCACACCCAGTCACATTATCCTGGCATAACCAGTCATGTAACTACCCTTGTATTTGCTTCAGCATTAACCAGGGAGTTATGCCGCCTTCACTGCATATATCATGCCATGAACACCTGGCATGATACCACATCCAGTCACATTACCACCAGTCATGTAACTACCCTTGTATTTGCTTGAGCATTAACCAGGGAGCTGTACGTATACTATTTTTAACAGGTTAGGTATGCAGCAGCCCAGGATCAAACCTGAGGCCTCCCGTGGAGCCAACATTATACTAATTGTGCTACCAGGTCCAGTAAATAAATCCTGCATGTGAGTTTTGTTATGTAAAAAGGAGTAAACTTGGTCTAATGTATAAACAACCTCATTCATTTGCAATTGAGATGAATATGTTTTTTTGTTGAAATATTGTTGATAGAGACTGACTGATAAGAATAAATTAAATGCGGAGGGTGTGTTTCAATGCTTATCATCGTGACAAATTACATACAATAGACAATATACATAACTAGAAAATGCACAAAAACAAACATAAACAACACTTACTTTTTTATCATTTTCCCCGCAAAAGTTATGAAAACATACAGCCAACTCTTTCCACACTTATTTTTATCCCCACCAGACTCTAACAAGTTGAAAGCACACAGATACACATCAGACATGCATTATTCACAGCTTTCCTTTCTGTTATACCTAAGGTCTTCTACTTGGCCTGCAGCTGTTCATGTATAAAGCTTAAGCCTTAAGCAAATAGTGTAGATCCTGATCAGCCAGGTTCCATCTTGAAAACTGTCTGATCAGGATCTACAAAATTTGCTGTTTTGTCTTCATGGGTAGGTATAGTAACCTTTACATGTAATATATATAATATATAGAAACAACTAAAAATTTAGCTATGATGATGATGATGGTGATGATTATGATTTGATGATGACAATGATCATCCTTGCATCCAGCTAGGTTTAGGGTAAACTGTTGTTAATGTTTATTAGGTTTATCATCCCACCAACAGTATCTCAGTTATTCGGAGATAGTGTCCATTTGAAGCAGATATAGTGCTGCCTTCACTGTGTATTGCATGCCGTGAACACCTGATATATGATACCACACCAAGTCACATTATCCTGACACCAGGGCAAACCGGTCGTGGAACTACCCTTACATTTGTTTGAGCGTTAGCAAGGGAGCTATACCACTACCAATTTTAACGACTGGTATGTTGCGTCCTATTGTAGATCATCTATGTAGATTGTATGAAGTCTCCAGTTTACTATTCAACTATAATAATATGGCGCATCCCTGAGTGTCTCACAATTAAAAGATAGAACACCACATGTAGTTATCTCTGTGTAGAAATTATGATTTATGTATTAATCCTTTACAACCACAGTGATGCCAAACACCTCTAAGAATCTTCATAAAATTATTATTTAACTCCTTCTTCATTTTGAGTCGTTATCAAGAAGAGTTTGGACTTTTCAAGAGATGTTGCACATTTGCTTGGTCTTTCTTTCCAATGTCTGGAATATCTTTAAAAGGGGCAACAATTCATATGATCGTTACAAAATCAGCAGGTGCACATGTTTCAATTGTACTAAAGATAATTTTGAAGGTCATCAAAATTGATGCAAAAACTGTAGAGAATCCCACAAAAAATACTGTCCAGATTTTATTTTTTTAACCACAATATTTCTGAATATTTCCTTTCTTGTTATTCATTAAAAAGAAAGAAAGAAAAAAAAAATGTCACAGAAATTGACCCTGAAGTTGTAATGACCTTAAATATGACCTTGACCTCGAGGGTTGTACTTGCCAGTAGCAAGTGGGACTCACTTTTTAGTGTATGCCAGAAAGTTGGTAAAGTTTAATTGAATATCTGTAAAAAAATATGCAAAGTTTTGGCCAAGACAAATAGAGAGAGCATGAGTAAAAGAAATGGCCTTAAATTTTAAGATTTCATGACCTTGACCTTAGAGGATGCACTTTTAAATGTTATAAGCACCACACTTTCAATTGTATGTCTGGTGAAGTTTGACTGAAGCGCTATCAATAATTTGCAAGTAATGGCTGAGACAAGGAAATGATAGTCATTATGGCTGAGACAAGGAAATGATAGTCATTATGGCTGAGACAAGGAAATGATAAGTCATTATGGCTGAGACAAGGAAATGATAGTCATTATGGCTGAGACAAGGAAATGATACAGTTATTATGGCTGAGACAAGAAAATGATACAGACGTTAATGGCTGAGACAAGGAAATGATACAGTCAATATAGCTAAGACAAGGAAATGATAGTAATTATGGCTGAGACAAGGAAATGATACAGTCATTATGGCTGAGACAAGGAAATGATACAGTCATTATGGCTGTGACAAGGCAATGATACAGTCATTATGGCTGTGACAAGGCAATGATACAGTCATTATGGCTGAGACAAGGCAATGATACAGTCATTATGGCTGAGACAAGGCAATGATACAGTCATTATGGCTGAGACAAGGAAATGATACAGTCATTATGGCTGTGACAAGGCAATGATACAGTCATTATGACTGAGACAAGGAAATGATACAGTCATTATGACTGAGACAAGGAAATGATACAGTCATTATGGCTGAGACAAGGAAATGATACAGTCATTATGGCTGAGACAAGGAAATGATACAGTCATTATGACTGAGACAAGGAAATGATACAGTCATTATGACTGAGACAAGGAAATGATACAGTCATTATGACTGAGACAAGGAAATGATACAGTCATTATGGCTGAGACAAGGAAATGATACAGTCATTATAGCTGAGACAAGGAAATGATACAGTCATTATGACTGAGACAAGGAAATGATACAGTCATTATGACTGAGACAAGGAAATGATACAGTCATTATGGCTGAGACAAGGAAATGATACAGTCATTATAGCTGAGACAAGGAAATGATACAGTCATTATGACTGAGACAAGGAAATGATACAGTCATTATGGCTGAGACAAGGAAATGATACAGTCATTATAGCTGAGACAAGGAAATGATACAGTCATTATGACTGAGACAAGGAAATGATACAGTCATTATGACTGAGACAAGGAAATGATACAGTCATTATGGCTGAGACAAGGAAATGATACAGTCATTATAGCTGAGACAAGGAAATGATACAGTCATTATGACTGAGACAAGGAAATGATACAGTTGTTATGGCTAAGACAAGGAAATGATACAGTCATTATGGCTAAGACAAGGAAATGATACAGTCATTATGGCTAAGACAAGGAAATGATACAGTCATTATGGCTGAGACAAGGAAATGATACAGTCATTATGGCTGAAACAAGGAAATGATACAGTCATTATGGCTGAGACAAGGAAATGATACAGTCATTATGGCTGAGACAAGGAAATGATACAGTCATTATGGCTGAGACAAGGAAATGATACAGTCATTATGGCTGAGACAAGGAAATGATACAGTCATTAAGGCTGAGACAAGGAAATGATACAGTTGTTATGGCTAAGACAAGGTAATGATATAGTCATTATGGCTAAGACAAGGAAATGATACAGTCATTATGGCTAAGACAAATAGATGATGATACAGTTGATATGGCTAAGACAAGGAAATGATGATACAGTCATTATGGCTGAGACAAGGAAATGATAATGATGCAGTCACAGACATACAGTGTAAGTAGACACACCAACTGACAGTGCAAAGTAACTACAGTATTTTACAGAGGCATTGCTATATGCTGGCCTATAGGGGTGGGGGATGGGGGCATAAACAAACTATTTGGACCACATACATACATCGCACATACTCTCAGTACTGCAGATTGCCTAAACACAATAATACACTGTGGACAACCTTATCACAATAGATATGAAAATACGTTTGCTTATCTACATATATTAACGGTGGTATCAGACAGTTTATCTACACCAAATGCATGCAACAATAATTTTCCATGTTTTCTGGAAATGTATGCATAATTTCTGCACAAACACAATACTTCAGTTCGAGTAATAATGATTTTGAACACTACCTATATGTGTGACAGTACACACTGTGAAAAAACAACTCTTAAGTGTTCATTATTTTCAAATCTATAAATAAGCATGCTAAAAATAGATACCGACCTCAGCACAGACAACCCAGATGACGATATAACACAACCCTAAAACAACCCCCAAATTAAGTTACCACATGGTTTTGTTAGTTTAAAAATAGCTATCTCTGCAGTGTGGCTGAGATAAGATTAATACCTGACTGTAATGACGATTAGGGCGTAATGCTTCACTTTCCCTACAGATGTAGGGCATCAATGAACACCATTTAGCATTACCTTTTCAGGTAACAATGACTTATTTGGTTATTTGATAAAAAAAAATTGGTCCAAACTGCTGGATACCACCTTTAAGAGAGTTTCTGTGGCATAATTGTAGTTGCTGACTTGTAACTCTATAGTCCCACTCTGCACGGATTCAAGTTCAGGGCGGGCAGGACCTTTCATGAGGGAAGGTCTTTCCGTCGGCCTACATTGCACCAGTGGTTGTAATTCAGAATACGACAGGGGGTTTTCTCTACTGATAAGTAGGTGGACATTGCCAATGTGACAATAATTGTGTTTGTGTGATGTAACAAAAAACAAAAGAAACTATATATATATAATATGTGGTCGTTCAGATATCATAATTTAACAACAATTATCACATACTCTTTGAATGTGATTTTTTTTGTACTCTGATTAGTGGAGTGCTGGTCGTCTGTGAATCAATATTAAGTGATATTGACTCAAGAATGTTTTCACTAAAGCACTTAGAACATAATACTAATGAAAGTGTTCTTTTTTATGTGCACCATTACAACAAAAACATGGCATTAGATAATAAAAAATCAACAGTTTGTCCGTGTGTCTGAAGATGATTTGGTAACATTACCGGAAAATAAAGCTTAACTCCGGGAGCAGTGAACTTTTTTTCATGATTATCTATCAGGGCAAAATGTGAGAACAGACTTTGAGGAAATGAACGCTCCCGAATTAGATCAACATTTTGGAATGTTTTATGTTAAAATGAGATGCGTGTATGTTTCACAGTAAACAAAACAACCCCACAATAACAGCATTAACTTCATTGGGTATGTGATATAACAAGTAAAGACTTACGTTTCGGTCAATATTTAGTTTTGCCGGCCTGGCTTTTGTGACACTGACCCCAGTTAAGATCACATTACCTGGGTTTTAAAAACTTTATATTAACCTCAACCCAAGTCTTTATTTGGATGCTATGCCTGAGCATTTAAAATGATTTCATATTTCTCTATGGAAACATAAACATCAGAATTTCAGTTATACAGCAGAAAACATAACTACCATTTTCAAATTTAACTAGAAGCCAGAATCACAAAAAATAAACAATTAAATAAAAATAAAAACGTTCTTGTGACACTCACTTTGTACAATACAAAGAGAATACATGGTTGGTGCCGAGAATGAGAAAGTTTATCTGGAGAGCAAATATCTTGGCGAGCTTTAGCGACCCAAGATACGCTTCAAAGCGAACCACATAAAGTTTCTCATTCTCAGCATCATCCTTGTATTCGATTTATCCTGCCTTTTCATCTTTCATATGAAAAAAAAAGGAAATCGGTAAGCCAACGAGGAAGATTGAATAAAAAATAACAGAAGAACAATAGCTGCTTTACTCCTTCTTTATCAGACACGAACGTCCGTTCAAAATATATAAAAAAATTCTCCATGTCAACATATAAAAATGTTAAAGAAATCCATAAATGATTCCATAAATCTGTGAAAAACCATTCATTACACGTTTCATTAAGAGCGTGTGAACATAACAAATGTAAACAGTGTATTCATATGCGTGGTTTGGTCACGTGACCTATTGACCGGATATCACTTAGTTTATCCGGCAAGGCTTTATCCTGCACATTTACGCGTAAAAGCAGAATAAAAAGAAGATACAGAACAAATGATCAATTGACTAGTAAATTTAGATCAAAAACATACACCATATTACTATTGAATCAATAAAATAACCATACAATCTTGAAACAGAATGATATCCTTAGGTTAACAGAAAACAATACTATACACTCAATAAGAAAATAATTCCAATTCCATCATGTCAATTAAAACAACATGAGAACTAAATTTTATTTTCCCACAAAGTGCAAATTGCAAAGATGTAGGGACCTGAACACCAACCTCTGCTGGCACATTCATTTGATACACACAGAGAAATACATCAGTTCTGCATTATTTACATTCTTCTAATCCACTCTACCATCTTAGCCCTTAGCTTGCTATGCATTTTATTTATATGGCTTAGGCAAATAGTGTAGATCCTGTTCAGAAAAACTCTCGCTGTCCGATAAGGATCTGCACTATTTGTTGTCTAGACTCCAGCAATAAAGCTTTCGACCCTAACATTTAGTTTTTAGTCAATTATCAAGAATTAAGACGGGTTTAATAACAGATGAAGCGCAGGCTAGGATTTAATGATGGGAACTATATGGAATGTATGGAGCATTGTACAGGCATAAAGAGGTCTTAAATTCCTTATCCAGCCACAATAATGTTGAGCATCCCTGTGAATAATCTTATGACAAAAGCCAAAAAAATACTAACTGTATAAATATCTAGGAGATACAAAACTTTAAAATATTTTGTATATAACATTATACTTTCCTTTTCAACCTTATAATGTTTAACGTCTCTGCTAAAAGTCTTACCACAAAAGATCATAGATATGAAACAATTTTATTAGTAAAAAAAGACAAAGTGTGTACAACTGTAAAAGAGGAGAACCCATAGCATGGCGGTAGAGTTGCTGAGCGGTAACTCCTCTGACCCCTTGGACCCATCTCTTGGGTTCGAGTCCCATTTGGGGCAAAGGAGTTAATGTGAGAAGGTCAGCTGCCCAGTGGTGCGCCAGTGGTTCTACCCAGACTTGTGTCTGGATTCTTCCTCCACCAAAATAGCTGGATGTCACTATAATGAACGAAATTAGTCACTGTGATGTACTTATAAAAATAAATTGTAAAAAGATACAATACTTAATGCTGCTATCACAACTGTGTTTAACCACATTAATGTTAAGCATCCTGCTGAAATATCTCATCACAAAAAATGAAAAACATTTTTTTAAAGTCCCAACATTCTGTTACAAGCAATGTTGTAAAAGATACAAAACTAACTTCCTCTATTACAACTACAATGTATACAGTATTTCTACTTTTTTATACAACCACAATAATGTTGAACAGCAACCTAAAATCCTAAATACAATAAAACTGTTTATAAAGCTAATAAATTAAAACATAATAATAATACTTACTATGAGAAGTTGTAAAAGATACAAAACTTTAAACTTCCCCCATCACAACTATATTGTATACAGCATTATACTTTCCCATTCAAACACAGTAATGCTGAGCATCTTTGTAAGAAAATCTTAATATTACAAATGATACGAAACTAATTGTCAGTAAAACTGAGACTGCTAGCATCTGAAAAAGATATATAACTCACTAAGTCAATCACAACTGTGCTGATAATAGTATTCCTGATTTCCTATCCAACCGCAACAATGATTTCATGAGCATCAGTTATAGCTAAGATATCTATGAAACTGATTGTCTTTATGGCCTTGATACCAGTTGTGTTTTTTTCCCTCCCTATGCCTGTTTTAAGCCCACAACCTGCTAAATTTTGTAAATACCCCATTCCAAGTTCGTAGATATTGGATAATAACTTTATACTAAGGTTAGATTTTGTCAGATACTCAGCATCAAAAAGTGCAGATCCTGATCAGATGGGTCCCTATAGAAGCTGTTTGATATAGTTCTACACCTTTATACCTAACCCTGATCAATTTGTACTTAGCAGGCTAAGAGTTAGTCTGTGTTGGTGGGGAGGTATGCAGCATTCTGACTCAATGCGTGGGTCAATACAATTAATGAATGCATGCCTTCGACTACTGGAGTGGAGAAAATATGCATCTTATTCCTTATTGCTGGCTGCCATGACTCAGAAAAACTGATCCTGTCATTGTGTTGATAGATTGTTTTTTTTTTTCAGCCAGATTGATTAAATTTGTTGTAAGATATTGACTAATGTTAAAGTTTCTCTGACTCCTTCATTTAATGTTTGAATCAACTCAACAAACCCATACAGTCATACTGTGGCACCTCAACCAAACTCTACACTTAGACTGTGGTACCTCAACCAAACCATACACTTAGACTATGGGCATACCAACCAACCCATATGCTCAGACTGTGGGCACCTCAACCAAACCATACACTCAGACTGTGGTACCTCAACCAAACCAAACCATAAACTCAAGCTGTGGGCACCTCAATCAAACCATACACTCAGACTGTGGAGACCCCAACCAAACCATACACTTAGACTATGGGCATACCAACCAACCCATACACTTAGACTGTTGGCACCTCAACCAAACCATACACTCAGACTGTAGGTACCTCAACCAAACCATACACTCAGACTGTGGGTACCTCAACCAAACCATACACTTAGACTGTGGGCATCCCAACCAAACCATACACTTAGACTGTGGGTACCCCAACCAAACCATAAACTCAAGCTGTGGGCACCTCAATCAATCCATACACTCAGACTGTGGGCACCAAAACCAAACCATATACTTAGACTATGGGCATACCAACCAACCCATATGCTCAGACTTTGGGTACCTCAACCAAACCAGGCAAACACTGTGGGTACCTCAACCAAACCATGCAAACATTGTGGGTACCTCAACCAAAACATGCAAACACTGTGGGTACCTCAACCAAACCATGCAAACACTGTGGGTGCTAGTCAATTTATTCTGACAAACACCCCTATGCAAAATACATCAACAATCCATAAATTCTGGATTAACGGAGAAGACAATCCTCACCATGTATGGTATCCAGCCAAGTAAACTAAAGCTTAATTTGTTATTGTTATTTTAAGATTACTCTTAATGGTCAAAGTCGTATGTTATTTTAAACAGTAAATCCTGGAGAAATACCTCTGTAATTTAAGTCCTGGTTGAAATACTGTTGCTGATAAGCAATAATTAGGCTTGGCACTTCTCCTGACTGATTTTTTTCTGTTTTTTGAGTTAGGAGAGATGGATTGAAAACATTTTAATTGGATGTTTCAAAGAAATAGGAATAGGATGGTACATTGCTTTACTGTAGTAAGGTAGAATAAATAGAAAGTGTGCAAGAGGCATTGTTTGGTTAGCTAAATTTGTGTATGTGCGGGTATTTTTTTTAAATACATTGCAGCGACCAAATATGCTCATTAATAGCGACATCAAGCAATTTAACAGAAGAAAAAACCTAGACAAATGTCTGGGTAGAATCACCTGTGCTGGAAGACCTTCTCACATTTGGTCCTGCAGACGTACCAGGACTCGAACCCACAAAGTGTGAGGCTAAGTAGTCTGAAGAGTAAGAAGTCGGCAACTCTACCATTATGCCATGGCCCCAATTAGCTATTTTTATCATTTTATTTAATACAGAGGTGGTCTTAAGTAGGATCCATGGACAGAAGTGCACAAGTTGGCAGAAAAGTTGACAGCACAGGGGCACTTATGAGGTGCCAGGGGACTGAATCTGGCCGGTCCATTATACTGACACCGACCAGTCAGGCGTAATGCTGTCCCCTTAACCCCGAGCGTTAGGAGGGAAGCCACTACTACCATCTTTAAAGTCTTTGGTTTGACCCGGCAGAGGTTTGAACCCGCGACCTCCCGAGCCGCAAGCAGACGCTCTACCAATTGAGCTATTGTGGCTGGTCCCAGATGGAGATAACCTCATCATAAGTTGTTGTGGCAACAGTTTATGATTAAGTAAGGTTAGCCCCCCGCCCCCCTTTTTAAAAAAAAAATACATTGCAATTTTTACGTATTTAAAAACTCACAGTATTTATTACCAGTTTATAATTTTGTTGCGTTTATCGTCCTACCAACAACATTTCAGTTATCTGGAGACACTGTCCACTTGAAGCAGATATAGTGCTGTCTTCACTGTGTATAGCAGGCTGTGAACACCTGGCATGATACCACACCCAGTCACATTATCCTGACATGGAACCACCTTTACATTTGACTGAGCGTTAGCAAGGGAGGTATACAACTACTATTTTTTATGACATTGGTGTGTCACGGCCCGGTTTTGAACCAAGGGCACCCCTCGTACCTGGAGCTGACACCCTACCGATTACGCTATCGATCTGTTTTATAGTTTTGTTAAAGAAATTAGTTCTTCAAAAGAATAACATAACATGACATGAAGTGTTTTTAGTACTTGCATACTCATTACTTTAGTTCAAAGGATGATACTAAATTGCATAAAAATATAATATCAATCATCGAAACAGTATGCAGCAAATACCAACGATCTCTCGAAATTGGTTATTAATACAAACAAAAACAATAAAAACAGCCCTTCACTAAAGCATATTTACGAGGTTTTGATTGCTATAGTAGCTTACTAGGTCGTAAAACATATACACTAGAATATAGTTGGTTGTGATCTCTAGTAGGTGCTCTACTTCAGGGGCTTCCACTTAAAGTCGGAGAAACAGGATGCAAGAGATTCAAGGTGTGGAAGTACTGATATGAACACAGCTACTTCAGTGTTCTTATTTCTTGGTGTGATGGTTTTGCAACATCGCATGATAATTTTATTTTTACATTTCATGTTTAATTTGCAGTACAACTAGCTTTAATGTGTAACGTTGTCACAATATTAAAGGCAGAGTATCGAATTTGAGTTCTGTGGATAATTTAATATGTGAAAATAGTAGTGGATGCATGTATTTGTTGTTACTAATATTAACTCCTTACTATAAGTCACAAATTTACATCATTTATTTGTTAAAACCGTATTTTTTTTCGATTTTTTACGAAATACCTAAGGGAAACACTGTGGCTATTTTTACCATGGCTCATTGTCAATTTGGCCTGGTATAAATCTAAAATGTTCAGTGATAAAAGCAAGGTGAAGATACCAGTATAGAATACACCTTTTAAGTTGTCCTGTGAATGAATGTAATAAAAGATGAGTTACGTGTGTAGTCTGTCACACTTGACTGCACAAAAATGTAATATTTACTGTAGCCAGACATGGTACAAACCCATCTTACATAACCTAGTACATGTATGCAATGATGTGAACAAGACTTGTCTGCACACAGAAATCGAGGACAGTGTTTGTAATACCGGTATTATACCCCTTCACTTGCTGAAAATACCTTTCACCCCGATTAACTAACCCCACCATAAAAGTGTTTCCAGCAAATAAAGAGTTAAATGCATTGAAATGCAGTGATTAACTGTCGAGCTAGTATTAGTTTCTTGTATGCATCTGCTGTTTAAAATTGAATATCCTACTTTTCTTTAAGATGTAAATATCATTTTAAAAGTGGAAAGATCGATGAAGAAGGAAAACTTGGTTAATGCTTACAGTTGTATAATCAGGATATGCACTATTTTGATAGTTAAATATCGAAGGTAGTGTCCAAAAGTATGAATTCACTGACATTTTTTTTCTATCTCCCAAATAAACAAATTAGTCATTGTTACCTGAAAAGGTCCTGTAAAAGGTTGTTCATTGATGTCCTAGATCTGTGTTTACAGTGAAACATAAAACCCCACTCGAATTATTCCTATTTTCCTCAAAATATTGTAACATGCATTTGCCATTGTAGGCGAACTGTCTGATACCACCTTATAAGCTCTATAATCAAGACATGCACCTAGTCTATGGCTTTCTTATGAAAATTTGAAGTATTTTCTGTCTAATTCGGCTTTTTTCCTCTGAGTCTTTATACATCTTGTCTAATTAGGACTTTCGCTCTTATCAACTTCTGCACAATTATTTAGCTGCCTAATAAGAATATGTTTATTGGGTTTATCGTCCCACCAACAGTATTTCCGTTATCTGGAGATGGTCAATTAGGATATGCTCAACATGATTGTTTGATTTGTTTTTTGATACATCGCACCAACACAGTTATGGTCATATTGGCGTTGTCCAGCTAATTAATGGTGGAGGAAGACCCCAGGCTTACATCTGGGTAGAACCACTGGCGCACCGCTTGTTAGCTGGAAAACCTCCCCACATGAAAGTTCTCACCTTGACCAGGACATGAAGCCAGGTGGTGACGGGCTGAGGAGTTTCAAGTAAGCGACTCTAACCGCTTGGCCACAGGCTCAATATGATGCTAATTATTTAATTATTTTACCAAGATCAGGACAACTTGATTATCAAATTGCAATGCATCTCAGGGACTTAAATTTGCAGATATATAAACGTGCATGCAGTTGTTTTAAAGTTATCAAAAAGCGATTTAACTAGTACAAACTTTGTTTTGATATAGAAAATATTATGGCAGACAAATAAATTCCAATAAAGAGACTCCTGATAATGATATGTTTACAAGTCCCGGATATCTGTTATTAAATAAGTGCTTTCTGTCATGATCATCTCAAGCAACTGCAACATTTTATTGACAACGCACTGAAGCGTGGAGTCTACTGTGATCACGTTTGCAGATTGCTACTGGAGAGTCATGTGACCAGGATGTTTACCGATAGGATCTAAACGGTAATCAGAAATACGGTTCACCATCAAGTAATAATCTAAAAAAAAAGTCTTCAAAATCCAATGTCACATCAAAAACTGTCGTGATTGTCACAATAGAAAAACTGTCATCAGAAAATGATGGTCAAACATGTTTTATTTCGATTGTATTCTGTACAATAAAACCTTCTTCCTATACATTTATGTTTCTTTATTATTTTTGCCATATTTCTCTTAATGGAACAATACATACTTTTGCGTCGTCTGTGATGCTTTGCATCAATGTTCTTCTTGTAATATAATTATATTTCATGCAATAAAGGCATACATACAAGTATATAAAAATAGTACCGTCTGTCCTGTATATATATCCTCACCTCAGAGAGAATATCCAAAGAGTCAACTTCACGCTAGGGGCCCTATGAGAGGTTACGCTAACAATTCCCCTACAATTTAAAGAGCATCTCTCAGGAAATGATAACTCATGGTCTCACAGTGGCTTATAATATCTCACACCACCATTATCACAACCAACACAATGCCTCTATCTATCTCCTAGCTCACATAGATTATGACAATAAATGAGGACCAATTGTCAGAGAATTTATTTGACGTGCTCAGCTGTTCATCATATAATGCTGAAGATAATTACCATTTATAAATTATGGTCCATAACAAAGTTTTGTTTTCAGATCCTATGCATAGAAACAATTCTGGTCAATATGGGCAAAACTCTGGCTATTACTGGTAAAGGAGACTCTTGATAAATGTCTTGGTAGAACCACAGGGACACGAAAGACAACGTCCTCCCCTTACTGCAACTGGGACCCATGCAGCAGGGTGCTAAGGAAAAACAGGTCGAGACTTTGACAATTCGGCCATACTGCTGCTTCTATAAAAGTACCAATAGGAACACCTAGGATAATTCATGGATTATCTCTCTGATTTATGATGGAAATTAATGTGAAAATAAACATGTTGATGTCAAACATCATCAAAACAGCAAAGATAAATGTTTTCTTATCACTACCGAAAAATGCAGTAAAAGTTATTTATCTAACGAGATGTGAACAGTTAAATAAATAAATGAAAGTTTATAGGATGAAATAATCCAATATCCTATACCTATCACTTTTTCTAAGAACTTTTTAATGGCGTAAACTTCTTCTGAGGATCATGATTCTGTAAGTATCATTGCTCCAGAGACATTCAATGGATGATTGTCCCGGGGACGGAATTACCTGAGGAGTTCTGACTGATAAAAGTACCAAAATAATGCATGGAAGGTTTTGTTTGTTTTTGATACACCAACCAACACAATTTGTATTATATTGGTGATGTCCAGCCAGTTAGAATAGGAAGAAACTGGGAAATGCTTGGGTAGAACCACTGGTGCCCTGCAAGTCAGCTGGGGGAAGGATTAGCATGGTACAGAAGAAGAGAAAGGGCGAACAGTGGTAGTGATAGATGCCTGTTGCTGCTTGATAGAAATAGTCACCATGGTAAATGACTCATTCCTGAAACTCCCACCATCATTGCCAATACATCTAATCTAGAAGAGTATATTTCTTGGTTTCTTGGCTGAACATCAAGTCTTATATCTATAAAGACATACAGCTTTAAGCAGCAAAAGTAAAAAAATATAAACTAGTAAAATGAATCCAGGCGACATGGGTATCCTTGCTATATAAAATACCTACTTGAACAAGAGCTGTCAAATGACAGCGAGGGGAGAAGGTCTTCCAGCTAACTTAAGGTGCATCAGTGGTTCTACCCAGACATAAGTCTGTGGACTACCTCCACTAAATAGCTGGACTCAGGGTTGTCATTAGGAGGCGGCTGGCGGCCGAACCTCAAATGAAAATCGGGCCGCCTCAAATTTGAAAAAAAAAGAAAGAAAATTGGTCAAGAGCATGACCCGGACCCCCCTAGCAGTGCTTCTCGCCTTCGGCGCATGCATAGCCTAGCCTCCTCAAAAGTTAATTGAGCCTGCTCAAAATATTTCTAGTGACAACCCCGGGACTAATAGGTAAACTGTCGGATACCACCCCCACTCCCAACCCACCCCCAATAACACCATGCTATGAGATCACAACTTAAAACTTTATTAGTTTATTATTCACAGAGGTGCCATAGGAGAAGCAGAAAATTATGTATTTTAAGACTGAAGTGATGCCCATAACACTGTCTATTTTCTAGTGTAGCAGAAATCAGAATTTAGTTCTTCCAACTTATATCATCTGTTAATAATAATAATTCTTAACTGCCCACTTCCCATGTAGAACCAGTACTCAAGATAGTTAACCTACCACAGTACTAATTAAAACTTTGGTCCAATGTTAAAAATGTGTTCTCTAGGCTCATTGGTCAAAGTTACACTAAAGTTTCAAATCTGACCAATCAGATCAATGCATCAGAATGATCTCAGGCTAGAGTCATAGTTATACAATGGCTGGCCCTGGGATCCTATTCATAAAGAATCCTACATTGTTTTTCTTAAAATAAGGACTTTTTCAAATTCTGAAATAAGATTTCATCACTTAATGAATAAAAGTTAAGACATTTTCTTGAATCGAAGAAAATTTCTTACTTTAAGTCTTAAAAAAGGGAATGAGATTCATTACGACAATATAACACCTGGTCTAAGTTCTTGAGATAAAACCCAGGCATCCTCCCATCCCAAGTTCAAAACCTTTACCAGTCGAGCCACTGCTGTGCTGCTAGAGCCTCTGTTTCTGCTTTACAGAAATAATCAACTCATAAACACTTCATGATTCACCCCACTATAACCCCATTATCCCATAGTACAGCATCCTCTGTTGAGTGAGGTCAGTCAGTTATCATCTCTCTCTCCTGCCCAACTGTACAATCTACACTAATTATTTGCTGCCTAACCATACCCTGTTGCTATGGTTTCCTAGCTTAGCAACCAAAATCTTTAGTTTGGTAAAGACTATAGAAGTTAAGAAGAGTAATAAATTATTATTATAGTTGAAAGCGTCTTTTTATCTAAGATTTTTTTAGTTAGAAATGAGTTAAAAATAGTGAAGAGTTTTCTTTTAAGGCATCAACAGATACACAAGCTTGACTATTCAGTGTTACTACATTTGTCAACTGTAGGTTTATTAGTAAATTTTCTGACATCTTATCAAATTGAATGGAAATAGAATTGGCCAATCATAATACTGCTTACAAGATCCATACTCTTCAGCATGGAGACTAAAAGTATAACAATAGCATCGCCCAGTGATACAATCGAAAAAGAAACAAGCTTTATCAATGGACTGAAATTTTTTTCTGTTTATGAAGCGACCAATTAAATATCATTACCAGAAACAGCGAAAAGTGAACTCAATATCCCACGGGCGATGAATGGAGAGTAAAGGAATGGCATGGATTGGTCGTAAGTGGCCGACGATGCTTTTAAGGTAGAAAGAGCAGAGTTAGCAAAGTAAGAAAGAGTAAAGAGTTATTTATGTTAGAAAAAGTAAAAAGTAGTTCAAGTTAGAAAGAGAAAAAAGTTATTTAAGTTGGAAAGAGTACTCTAAGTTTTGAGGGATTGGGATTTGCCGCCATTTTTGCCGATACTGTGCAGTGACATTTCTATCATTATAGTACAGGCGCACTTATGAGGTACCCAGTGACTGAACCCAGCCGGTCCATTTTACTGACACCGACAAGTTAGGCGTAATGCTGTCCTGTAAGCCCCGAGCGTTAGGAGGGGAACCACTACTACCAACTTTAAAGTCTTTGATTTGACGTGGTTGGGGTTTGAACCCACAACCTTCCGATCCACAAGCCGACGCTCTACCACCTGAGCTATTCCACTCTAAATTTGAAAAAAGCAAAAAGTACTAAGTTTGAAAGAGCCAAGAGTATTCAAAGTTTGAAAAGAAAAAAGTACTCTTAAGTTTGATTGAGCAAAGAGCACCTAAATTTACAAGTTAATGATTAATATACAAAATATCACCGTAATAAATGTGTTCCTAGCAAGCGAAAGTGTTTCCAGCAAGTAAAGGGGTAAAATAATTTTGAAAAATAAGTCACTGGCTATTTTAACAATGGCAAGAATAAAAAAAAACACCATAAAAAAACCCTGTGCAGATTCAAGAATTAATTTTAATCCAAGGAATTAATCTAAAAACAACCCAACATGATTTGGATATGGTTTAAAACTTCAATTAACTAACGCTTTTCTAAAAAGCCTTCATAAGTAAGAAAACTAAAAAAAAAGAAAAAACACTATAGAAAAATGATTCCATTATCATTCATTTCTAAAATAACTTAAAAAAAACAACATTTTCTATATTTTTTGAAAAAATAAACTTTCAAACATAGGAATAGTCAAATTCGATACATTTATTGATCCTTATTTCCTTACATTAATTTTGTTTACACATTCTAATTACCTTTAGGTAAAAAGTTACAAGTCTCACACCAGAAATAAATTATCCTGTAATGACTAACTCACTTTTACTTAAATTCTCATTCATCAAAAAGTTATAAACATCAGGTAGAGTCTCACATCATCATAAATACAGTACCATGTAATTAACAATCTGGTCTTCTTATATCCTATTCTTCTTTAGTAAGTAGGATAAAAATAAGTGTGCAACAATGCTACTTAGTCACTTATTCACCTACATTCTGCTTAATCTAAAGTGCACAATGTCTCCAAAAGCAAGGTGGGAGATCAGTGGCCATGCATATAGTCGCCAACTTGTATCTTGTCAGCCCCTCACGGCGTGCGTTTGAGTGAAGGACTGCGAGAGATTTCATGTTCGGAGGTTTTCCAGCTGATCTGCATTGTGCTGGTGGCTCTACTTAGAGATATGTCTGAGGTCTTCCTCAACCAATAATAAGCCAGATTTTGTAAATTTGACCATAACTGTGTTGGTGTGGTGTAACAACAACAGAAAACCCCAACAAAGAAACAACAACATAACAAGCCTTATACTAGAATAAACAGCACAGCCAGTTATTATCAATTTTCTTTTATTTTTGTTGGTGGCGTGAGACCAAACCAAGTAATATGAGTAAGTCACTTTTTTCACTCACCTTCTGCTTAATCCGCAGTACACAACGACTCTAAAAACAAGTCATCCAGAAACACAAGTATAACCAAATTTAAGAAACTATTTTTTTTGTAATGGTGTGTGATCTAATTATTCACCTATTTATTCACATTCTACTTCATTTAATCCAAAAGGCACACTCATTCCAAAAATAACTCACTTCAGAATAACAAGTAAGGTAGTAATCACGTTTTAGTCTCCTTCCACAATTTTCCTTGAGATAGCATACACAGAGCAAGAACGTTACTTCATCACCAATTTACTCACATTATATTAAATCCAAACAGCACAACTAATCTAAAATGAATCTCACAGAAGAAATCCTTTTTTTAAGAAATAGCTTCTACCCATGTTCCTTGTCTGTTTTTTATGGAGTCTCACACCAGTATAACCAAAGTAACAAACAGTTGTTTTTTTGTGTTTTTCTTGGTGGAATGAGATAAAAACAGGTGAGCTACCTGCCATTTAACATCTCCTCATAACACTGATTACAGTGTTTAACAGAAATGTCTAAATGTATACAGGAAGGCTTGATGAAGAGATTGGTCCATAGAGGGGAGGTTATGAGGTGTTGAAAGGTGGTTGCCATTGAAAGGTGGTTGCCGTTTTCTTTAAGATATTAAATATATTTACAATTTGACTTGCAGTGTGTCGGTGGTTCTATCAAGTTATATCTTACCATTCTGGGGGTTTACCTCCACCAATAATATCTGTTCTTTTTATGAATAATTTTTATTTCTGGAATGCCTACAATGAGTTTTGACATGTATCAACACAAAAATTTATACATTTTATAAGTTTATAAACTTACACACATATATATTTTAACCATGTTCTGGAAATGTCAGTGCAGGTATGCACCAAGTGCACCTGCCACTAAATCTGCTACTGGTCATTATGACTTTATCGAGCTACTCTTATTGGAGGAAGACCCCTGCAAATATTTGGGTAGAACCACTGAGACAATGTTGGTTAGCTAGAAGGCCTTAGATACAAAAAAATATTATACAGTATATTATTATAGTATAATTACAACATATTTATGAAATTAGGGTGTGTTTCATCAAAAATCTTAAAATCGATTGGGATTGGGATTGGGATTTGCCGGCATTTTTGCTGATACTGTGCAGCGACATTTCTATCATTATAGCACAGGGGCACTTATCAGGTGCCCAGGGACTGAACCCGGCCGGTCCATTATACTGACACCGACTAGTCAGGCATAATGCTGTCCCCTTAGCCCCGAGCGTTAGGAGGGAAGCCACTACTACCAACTTTAAAGTCTTTGGTTTGACCCGGCCGGGGTTTGAACCCGCGACCTCCCGATCCGCAAGCCGACACTCTACCACCTGAGCTATTGCGGCCGGTAAAAATCGATTGAAAAACCGTCTTAAATTTCGGTCTTACGATCACTGCTAAGTGAGTTTCAACAAACCGTCATAAGTGTGATTGGTAGCAAATGGATCAACAGCACTCTGAAGATTTAAGACCGATTTTGCTCTGAGGGCGATTTCTGAAATATTAATGAAACAAGAAAAAAATTATCTTAAGATTTATGGTGAAACGAATCTATTATCTCAATAGACACAAGTATAAGCTAGTTAAATATGGAAGGTACAAAAACACTGAGATGTGATTTTTTTCTTGCTGCTGACAACGAATCGAAGCTACATGTCGTTTGTGTCAACGGTAATAGATAAAGATGGATGGCCACCAGCAAAGGCTGTGACATGAATCTACAAAGTAAAAAAAAAAAAATCGCTTCTAAATGAGATGGAATTCTTAATAAGTTATAATTTTTTATATTCTTAATAAGTTATATATTATCAAACTGTTTATTATCCTAACAAGCTTTCAATTAAAATTCATATTAGTTTAACCTTTTAGACTTTTATATTTCTACTTAGGTACTTAAACATTTATCTAGTTGTATTTTATTTATGTTAGGCCTTATCGCATCCGGCATTGTGTGGCCTATCAAGTGTCAATGTGCCATAAAACTCTAAATACCAAATACTAGCCATGAAAAAAAAAAATTGTGTTTGTTTTGTGCTTGTTACATCACACCAGCACAATCAAGTTTTATTTGTGACATCTAGATAGTTATTGGCAGAGGTAGACCCCAGACTCTTGCCTGGACTGA
The DNA here is from genome assembly GCA_007844125.1 of Sinonovacula constricta. Lineage (NCBI taxonomy): Eukaryota > Metazoa > Mollusca > Bivalvia > Cardiida > Solecurtidae > Sinonovacula > Sinonovacula constricta. The sequence goes on along the minus strand of CM017564.1, from coordinate 58,602,285 downwards.
ACCTGCGCAACTGAAAAACCCCACCATATGGCAGTTCTTGACCTGTCTGAGACTCGAACTCATGCGGTAAATTACAAGTCGGAAACAAACTTGTAAAAACGCACCGAAAAACCAAGTGTACGCTAATGATCAGGAACAAACTTATTAAACTGCAAGCAGGCCTCATTAATGGAGTGAAAATGGAATTTACCTCAGCATTTTAATTACACAGGAGCTGGGATAGATTGAAGTGAACTTGATACGCTGCAATAAATACCCATACCATGAGGATGCACAAGGGACTCATTTAACTCTGAGCCTGCTAAGAAAGAAACTGATCAAACTTAGGCAAATAGCACAGGTCCAGGTAAAGTCTGATCCGGATCTACACTATTTGATACCAAGTCTCTAAATATATGCCTATTATTATTTGTAAGTTTATTAGGAAATATGTATGATTTTGTAATGCTTAAACGTAAATGTAGCATGTTAAGGGGTAATACACTGTAGTACATACCTGGGGAGCCTAGGTAGCTATATGGTATAGTGGGAGGATTGAGGGAAGGGGTGAGGAAAATACTAAGGGGGTGGGGGGGTGGGGGGTAGGGGTGTATAAGGGCATACTTTAAAAGTTATAAAGTAAAGGGATAACAAGGGGGGGGGGGGGGGCACAAGGGCATCCTTCAAAAAACGCAAATGAATATGGATAACACTGGTATGCTGGGGTAGCACAAGAAAAGTTACAAAGGGATTACACTAGGATGGAGGGGGTGGGGGGTAGGGGTGTATAAGGGCATACTTTAAAAGTTATAAAGTAAAGGGATAACAAAGGGGGGGGGGGGGGGGCACAAGGGCATCCTTCAAAAAATGCAAATGAATATGGATAACACTGGTATGCTGGGGTAGCACAAGAAAAGTTACAAAGGGATTACACTAGGATGGAGGGGGGGGGGGGGCACAAGGGCATCCTTTAAAAGTTACAAAGTAAGGGGATAACACTAGGTTGGAGGGGGGATATAAGGTATAGTGTTGACACCAATACACAGATGTTATTTACCAAATTTCACTTTATTTAATTAAATTTATTATAATATGAAATAAACCAAAGATGTGATGAATACGTAATATTTGCTGCCTTTTATTGGTATATTGTCTATATATCAAAATTGAATTTTAAAAAAGTGGAAAGACTGTTGAATTCATGTTTAATGCCCCTCTTGCTACTCCATAAATGTGATCAGTCATTAGCAAGGGAGCATCTAGTTTCCAACCAAATTACTAGATTATAAGCATTCCCATTAAAACCAATTAATAAAACTCAAGTCAATCATGTAGTATTGTGTTTTTTTTAAATCATACAATATTGTTTTCAAACTTCAAGGAATATTTTTCCTTTAAATGTTGCAAAACACACAAAAAAACATTAACTTGTAGTTTGAATGTGCATTAAAATACCCTGGCAATATTTATTTTATTTTCAAATATCACAGAATGCTCTTCATATAAATGTTGCAAGAAAGAAGTACCTTTGAGTACCCTCTTAATTTGAAGTCATATGTTCTGAAGGTGGCAAAAACATTTTAATGGTAGCAATGTAAATTATCTCTTGTTGTAAACATTTAAGTAAAGAAAAAATGGCAGTTGGGACTTGAAATTATTAAATTAATGACAATAAAGTGTGTAAAAACATAAAGTTTATGTCTGTTTGTTGTTTTTCCACTAACTCATTTATTTCAAAATGAAAATGTAAGAAATAAACTAACTTGGAAGGAAAGCTTATAGTTTCTTTTTAGTCAACTTGCCATATATAAACAAGCAAATAAGATTTTTTAAATACAAGAGATCTCAGTAGACAGCATGCTCTACTTTTCTTTATGCTGGATAGTGTTAGTTAGTACTTAAGTTTAAACTGAACACTATATTTAACCAAACACAGAAAATTCAGTCAGTATTTGTATTTAGATTTTACGGCACACCGACACTTGATATGTCATACGGCGCCGAAAATTCAGTCAGGAAAAGGGACATAACTGTACCAAAATGAATTCAGCCTGCCCTTTTTTTTTAAACAGGCTGCTCCTTTGATAGTAAATAAGTATTTCATATTAAAAACAAATGTATTTGATGATTTTTTTTTGAGAAATGGAACTTAACAAGAGTAATCCAACATTGATGATTCTGAAAGTCGTAACAAATGCTCCTATATTTTTATTATTTTTTACATGGAGCTGAACAACAGCACTAGACTAGACAGAGGTGGATCCAGAAAATTTTGATCGTAGTGGGGTTATGATCAAGATCCATTCAACTTTAACACAGTAAATTAGTAAATACTAGATATATATATAATATACATAGTACTGGATCCTAACTTTGACCTAAGCAGTCAACAGACAAAATTTACTTTAAAAGCTCAGATTTTTTTTAATCTGACATGTATGTTTTTTCACAACTCTACTTTGTGGAGTGGGGTGGATGCACCCCCTCCCCCTTCTCTGGATCCATCCCTGCGCCAGATCTTGAGAGTCAAAAAACGTCTGTTTCTTTGGCATGGATGTTTTTGTAACTCAAGCCACAACAGAAGAAACCCAAGATTGGCACTTCCTGAGCAATATCCTCCCACAATCTGGCACAACACCTGTTTTTCTCTTTGCCTGCTATGCACTACTTGGTTAGGCATATGCAAATAGTTTAGATCAAGATCAGCCAGTTGCCAATTTTTCCAAAAAGTAACTTTACATCAGGTTTTCTTATTCCTTTTAAGGAAGAAATCACACTATTTTTCATAAAATTATAGGGCATGGTCCCCTTCCCCTGGCAGAAAAAAAAAGCCTTGCATTAGTTGTATTATTTACACTTTCATAGTGCCGATGGTTCTACCCAGACAAATGCCTGCACACTTTCTCCTCTTATCAAAAGACTTAAGTTCAATTCATGACTTGGGTTAAAGATTTTTTGAAGTCTTGCTGTAAATTTCATTCAATGGACTTGAAACATTTATGAGTCAAGCACAAGGAAGAGAATTCAGGACAGACAATATAATGAGGAACAGATGAGGCTTTTGATGTTGCTTATTCATTATAGGATGAGCTTCCTGTACAGCTGACTATGAGAATACTTTCGGATAAAAAGGACACCCAATTCATATGATGAACAGCAGCCAGTTGATCAAAATGCTTATGATGATGATGGTGATTTTAAATATGGGGATCAAGGTGAGGCAGAGGAGGATTAGACAGAAGATTGAGGAGGAAAATGGTGTTTATCATTATGATGATGAGGTCTGAAATTGATTATGGCGATGCTGAGGAGAAAGATAGAGAAGGACAGAGGAAGATAGAGGAGGAAGGCAATGATGTTTTTGATAAGGAGGTCTGAGATTGATGATGGTGATGCTGAGGAGAAGTAAGATAGAGGATGACAGAGGAAGATAGAGGAGGAAGGCAATGATGATTATGATGAGGTCTGAGATTGATGATGGTGATGCTGAGGAGAAGGAAGATAGAGGATGACAGAGGAAGATAGAGGAGGAAGGCAATGATGATTATGATAAGGAGGTCTGAGATTGATGATGGTGATGCAGAGGGGAAGGAAGATAGAGTAAGACAAAGGAGGAAGTCAATGATTATGATGGTGAGGCCAGAGATTGATGATGGTGATGCTGAGGAAAGGAAGATAGAGGAAGACAGAGGAAGATAGAGGAATACAATGACAATTACGATAATGATAGTGACATAGCTGATGTGTTGCTTGACGCTGTGTAGGTCTGATATTTAGAGTGGTCCAAGAAATCAAAGATTCAATAAAAACTTTGTAGAGAATCGTATCAGTTTTTATGACCTCGGACTAACAACACATTGCACCTCTAAACTTAGGGTGACAATGAAGCTTGCAAATGTAAAGCTGAAAGATAATGATGCTCAAAACAATTAATTTGCAAATATTTACTTACAGTTTGTAAGTTTAAAATGCTAATGAGTATAAGCTAAATGCATTGTATCAATTTTAACTTCAGATCCACTTACTTCCAGATATCTACTTATCCATAACATTTACTCTAGTAGCAGCCAAGTGGCCACTTGACAAATAAGCCTACTCAGGAACAGAAATGTCTTGTCAGAAATAGGATGTAGGATTTGCAAGTAAACTCACTTAAATATATTTTAATGTATAATAAATTGTAAATTTATTAAGTTAAGGTATTTCTAGATAAAAATAAATAAGCACACCTCCCTACATCCCATGACAAGACTTTCTAGAATCCCTCATTCCCAAGCATTCACAAACATACGGCTCTTTTTCAGATAACTGGAAAAAATAACGGCCAATACATTTTTGTGCTTAGTTTCAAATCTGTTTACATAAATTGTATTATTTAGGCATTTTCATTTCATATTAGCTGCAAAGATATTTAAAAAGGTGCATTGTTTTGTGTTGCTTGTCATGACTTGGTCATTAGTACTTTTTTTGTAAAAATGTCAAGACTTTAAAGTGTAACGCAGGCCGGCGCTCCCCAACGGTCACCCATCCGTACACCGGCCACGGTAACCGTTGCTTAACCGCGCACATCGGGAAGCCGCTTAAACCACGTCGCTAAAGAGTTAACCCAGCAGCGAGGCTGGTTTGAAGCGCTTCTATTTCTAACCCTGCGGTCGTTACATTACTCCCCCCTCTGAGAAGTCTCGTCCCGAGACTTGACCTGGGAAGTTCCGTGGGCACGCAACTCCAGTCCGGCAGTTGACTATCCCACCGCTGCCACCAAATGTAACGCAGGCCGGCGCTCCCCAACGGTCACCCATCCGTACACCGGCCACGGTAACCGTTGCTTAACCGCGTACATCGGGAAGCCGCTTAAACCACGTCGCTAAAGAGTTAACCCAGCAGCGAGGCTGGTTTGAAGCGCTTCTATTTCTACCCCTGCGGTCGTTACAAAAGTTTGACATTTTTTACAATAATATTTAGTCAAAGAACACATGGAAATATAAAATACATTTTTAATATATTTTATACTTTTATTTAATAGAAATAAACACAACTTAATCAATGAGTTTATGCAACTAGATTTGAAACTAAGCAAAAATTAGGCTGGTCGTTGTTGTTTTTTCCATTTAATTAAAAAACGAGCCATAGCCACACCAAAACGATTACCACAAGTACTCCTTTCTTCTTTGAACCATTGTACACTTGAATGCTCTAACTCCATATATTTTACCCGTCTGGCCCCGAGTTCAGTATTGTCATCAACCAAACTGAACGTGTCTGCTTAAACTACACAGGCTCTGTTTTTTTTTTAACCTATTTTAACTAACCCTCCTTCACTCTTTTTTAATATCTGCTTTTACTAATTTTCTGTCAGTTGACCTATGCTTATTTTAAGTCCCCTCCTGCGGTTTGACATTATAGAAGATAGATGGATAAATATTGTTTTTGAGATTTCCATATTTGGCAAAAATCACAATGTCAAAAAACAAATATTTCTCACAAAAATGGAAAATCTCAATTGGCACCAGTTCAAGATGTTACAGGGATAGTTACACTCAGCATTGCTTTGGATAATTGATCAATATTGTGATCGGAAGGCTATCAACCCAGATGTTTACACATAAAGCAACAGGTGTTCTCAATGGGTAATGGGGAGAGCTGAGTGAATGTGGATGTCGGAAGTTGCCAATTTTTATTTCAATGAAAGGGCTTACCTAGATCTTCCATGACTTTCTGTGTATATTCGTTATTTGTGCACATCAACCACTGAACTTCATTAGGAATTTGGGTGTGCCGAAGATGTCAACGACCTTTCAATCCTACTTTCGGGAGTTTTGGGACGTTTTCTCCCAGCCGAAATTCTTCGTAAAGATCGGCTGATTTCTATCTCACTATGCTATGATAAATTCCGCTTAAAAATAAGTCTGATCTCTGATCTTGGAGATAATGCTCTGCGGTTTATTGATAACTCGATACAAGTTTTTTGAGTGGGTTCTCCCTAAACTTAATGTTAGTTTTCTCGGCCATTTATGCGGCGTGCTCGATTAGTGAAAGCAATCACGTAAGTGTACGCTGACTTGACGGGTCATGTTCTAGAATGTGTTCTGAATATTCTCAGGTGTAATCAAGTCAGGCTTAACAAATGTTGCTGTGCATTTAAATAGAATTTGATTTATTTTTTAATGAAAAGAAAGAAAAGGCAGATCTGAGATGGGTTTATCAAAATGTCATCTTATTAAATATGCCACTTTAAACTTAAGTTTATTCCCCAGTGAAACATCTAGTCTTGACAACTTGTACTCCAGCAAAAAAGTAAATAAACTAAAATAGCTAAGTATCAACTTAATTTAGACACTATGGGATAAGACTGCTTTCAGAATATATGTTGCTTTATTTTGGGACTGGTTGATATACTATTTTTTCAAGATTTGCATGATATTTATTAGGTTATAATTAGTGGATTATTTCTAAGTTGAACTATTGCTAGTGCAACATTTTGTGTGTGGCAGATTTGCATTTGTTGATAACCTTACAATATTTTAATATAAATTAGAAGAATACCTAGCATAAAGACAGGTAAATGCAATAGTTTCCACATCAGTGAAGATCCCTTATCTTGGCAGCCATCTTTGATGGTAACTTCAATGGATTTTCATATGAATTGTATCGTAGAGTAAATTTTATTGTCTTGTAATTTCTTCATTTGTGGTCCAAACATTAAAAGCTATACACCATTTGAAAACTCCTGAAATTCATATTTCTAGAATACAATATTTTTACAATTGATAAATGCACACAGAATTAATACACAGAAATAAATAAAACTATTGGCTCATACAGTGTATCATTTTTGGTTATATTTATTTAACCTTTTAAACTATCAAAATATATTTTAGATATTTAAAATACTTTATAAAAGCTGTTGAATTTGATATAAAATTCAGTTAAATAGATTGAAAAATAAAAACACAGTGGTGAGTTTAATACAGCACATATTTCCCAATTTCGGCCTGCATTAGCTCTGCCCACAAAGATGGCTGCCTTAAGCTGTCTTATCAGTGTCAATGACATCACATGGAAACTATCTATACCATACCTATAATTCCCCTATTATACAGATAGGTAAAGGCATGATTTGTGAAGTACCTCTGAAAAGCTTTCTACTTATGTCAACTGGGTAATTATATAATCATTTTAACAGACCCTTTGTCACATTAGGTAAGACTACATTTCACATAACATAGATTTTTTCTAGGGTATAACAGCCACCTTCTGGCCTCCAGAATTTGTCTCCAGTTTATCTGTGATATACATAGTATTTTAACCTTCCTGTAAACTGGAGCTTACCCACAACTTCTAGGGTAAGGACAGGGGTAAACAATTTAAAACCATTCCAGATTTTTTGACAGATACCCATTATCAGCATCCATACTCAAGAAGATAAGGCATCCGATTTCTGATCAGATAATCATAGGTTTGAACTCCAGACCAACCACTCGGCCTTGGTCTTTAAGCAAGACTTATTAATTCACATTGCCCCAGGTGGTCACTATCAAAGGGCTGAAACTACCCAGGGCTTGGGCATGCTTAAGAGTTTACTTTAAGTTAAGTTAAAATATATCTTAATTGACTATAAAAAAAACAAGTTCAAACACTAAATGAGGGTCATTATTTAAGCCCTTGAATTCAAAGGTAGACAGAGAACCAAAGAACGAGTTTATCAAGACAAAAGTTTCACTTGAATATATGCATAAACCAGAAATTGTGGTGCTGTGTAAAATAAAATGAAACTTTTTCATACAAAATTTAATACATCTACCAGTATATGGAATTTAAATAAAATTGAAAAGCAACATAATTATTAGGTTATTCAATAACTTTATTAAACAACAAATTACAAACACAAAGTAAGGAGATTATTATTTTTCATATTATTCAATAACTTTAATAAACAACAAATAACAAACACAAAGTCAAGCATGACAAATGATTTGAATAATGCACAATAGAGGCGCAAGTTAATCATTGCATTTTTTGAAAAATGTGGCACCACTTAAGCAAGAAAAGAAGCAATTTGAAGTGAAGATAGTAAACAATAAGCCCTATTGTGATGAAACATGCAGTAAACCCTTTACCACAAGCATCAACTTCCTTTCCTGTGGACCTCTGGTTTGTTATACTTCCGGTCAGCCATGGAAAGGAAATGATTGGAATTATTGTTGACTTATGTACATCATATAATAGTACAAAGAGAACTGTCAAAGATTTATAACACGATCAATAATACAGCTCTTATTTTTTCAAGATATTGCTGAAAGTTATCTTAAATTCGGGATAAAAGTTGACCTATTTTCTTAAATAATATTCACTGGCAAACCAAGATCGATATATAGTTAAACAAGAAACCAATCCAAATCTTCTATAATACAACATAGCTCTCTAATCTGGACACTGAGTACGGTCCAGAAGGAGCCCAGTTAAATGTGGTATTCGACAGTTTGACCATTACCAAATATATGTAACAATATCTGACCTCTGTTTGAGGCTATTTGTGCATAATTTCAGCAGAAACAATCATAACTTTAGTCTAAGCTTTGACGATTTTCAAAAGTATCTCAATTTTAGGGCAGTAAAACTAGTAAATCAACGCTTCAAATAGTCCATTCTTTTCAAATCTATAAATAAGAACGATTGGGATTCCTGCTAAAGACAGTACATCGACATCACAGGAGATGACGTGGATGACTAAACATAAGTGGTCACATGGTTTTCTTAGTTTTAAAAATAGCTAACTATGCAGCTTGGCTCAGACAGGAAATGCATGTTTGTAATGACGATGGTGGCGTTATGGTTCACTTTTCAGATAGGTGTAGGACATCAATAAACAGCATATTCTGATATCTGTTCAGGTAACTATAGTTTATTAAGATGATTAATGAAAATATTTTTTGGTCTTAACTTTCGAATACCACCTTTAAGGGAGGTAATTACTTGTAGATTGGATTTTCTGGTCATGTTTGAGATTGTGCAGAATCTTCAAAATTCATCCACTTGCACAAAAGCTATGATCTAAAGATATAGTACAATTGAATACAGTAACAACAATAGCACTTGGAAAATAGATTTTATAAAAAAAAATTTCTCATTGAAAATATTTAATGCTTTCACATTGCAGCACTGTTGTATAGAATATGCTGTCAAGTTGTTGTGTTTTCCAAGGTCACTGTTCTGCAGTGTCGTCATGCCACATTTATATCTTCTTCATGTCTGTTTGGGCCAGTCTGGTGGTTTAAGAAGTCATGCAACAGCAGAATTGTTTTGTTTTTGAAATACATCACAGCTACCAGTTATGACCATTATAACAACATCCAGCCATTTTAGTGGAAAAAGACTCCGAAACAAATGTATGGGTAGAAGCGTCAGCGCACTGAAAGTCAGCTGGAAGACCTGCCCACATTAATTTTTTGCCTTCAAATGGGACTCGAACCCCTGTGGACTGAGGCTAAGCAGTCAGAGCAGTTACAAATCAGCAATTCTACCACTATGGGTGCCACACAGCAAAATTGAGAACCATTAAAAAAATAAACAAATAGCATAACCATGTTAATAAGCTGTAGCTCTTCCTTTAGTACATATCTTTCTGAAATATGATTTGGGATTTTGCCGGCATTTTTGACCGATACTGTGCAGCGACATTTCTATCATTATAGCACAGGGGCACTTTTAAGGTGCCCGGGAACTGAATCCAGCCTGTCCATTACACTGACACCAACAAGTCAGGCGTAATGCTGTCCCCTTAGCCCCGAACGTTAGGAGGGAAGCCACTACCACCAACTTAAAAAGTCTTTGGTTTGACCCGGCTGGGGTTTGAAACTGCGACCTCCCGATCTGCAAGCCGACGCTCTACCAACTGAGCTATTGTCCGCCTGTCTCTGACAACTGCGATAGTGTTAAAATCGTACTTCGACAAAAGTATGGGGTTACGATGAAATAATTCTATAAGATGTTCTATTACATGTGTATTTGATATAGGCAAACAGCTGGATACCAACTTGCGAAGGTTTCTGTGCTTCAGATGGCTAGAAATAGCAGAAAACCATTGCAATGATTTTCATTCTTAAAGTCAATACAATCTTTTGAAGGGAAGTATTTTTACATATAAACTTGTAGTAAATGAAACTATTTTAAATCATTACATATGTATGCTTTGTAGTTATACCCTTTCATCAATAGCACATGTATATGATTTTGAAAAATCAATGCATTTTGTTGATTTTATTTGAGTAAAATATTTTTTTTATCATGTATGTTACACATGTAAGATAAACGAGGCTGCAGAGATCAGAGTAATAATTGTCTGTACCTTGCAAATGCATAAAATGGCATATCTGTGAAGGAAATGGTTCACAAATATTTTAAGGCATAAAATGGCATATTCGTGATAGAAATGGTTAACAAATATTTTAAGGCATAAAATGGCATATGCATGATGGAAATGGTTAACAAATATTTTAAGGCATAAAATGGCATATCCAGGATAGAAATGGTTAACAAACATTTTAAGGCGTAAAATGGCATATCTGTGATAGTTATGGTTAACAAATATTTTAAAGTGTAAAATGGCATATGCATGATTAAAATAGTTAACAAATGAGTAAAATTAAAAAAAAATATTAATTTGACCAACTGTAAACAAGTCACTGTAAAGTTTTACTTCACCATTGAAACATTGAAAGCAGTATAAAAATATTCAAAACAAGTATTTGGTATACCGAAGTCAGACTAAAACAATAGCCAGTAACCCCTCCCTTGGCCTAGATTTTTGTTCAGTCAACAGGTATGCGCCACTAAAAATGTCAAAATCACAACAAAGTGTTCATGTATGTTGTAAAACTGCATGTAAACATCGTGTCAGTAGCAATGAATAATATAACTACAGAAATCAAGCATGGACTCCCATGCAAGCAATTCTAGCGCTGAAAAACTAAGACTGTCTTTGATTACTTTACATTTTTATCTTTATTTTTTTTCCTGGCTACCATGTTAAGTCCTAAAGTTAGTAACAAATATATTTTTTTCTTATATGTTTTTTTTAAAAATATTCAAAACAAGTATTTGGTATACCGAAGTCAGACTAAAACAATAGCCAGTAACCCCTCCCTTGGCCTAGATTTTTGTTCAGTCAACAGGTATGCGCCACTAAAAATGTCAAAATCACAACAAAGTGTTCATGTATGTTGTAAAACTGCATGTAAACATCGTGTCAGTAGCAATGAATAATATAACTACAGAAATCAAGCATGGACTCCCATGCAAGCAATTCTAGCGCTGAAAAACTAAGACTGTCTTTGATTACTTTACATTTTTATCTTTATTTTTTTTCCTGGCTACCATGTTAAGTCCTAAAGTTAGTAACAAATATATTTTTTTCTTATATGTTTTTTTTAACCATAGACCATTTGAAGGTCTTTTTTTATTTTACCCATCCTGTGTAGTTGCAAGGCTTAAAGTTCTGTATACAAAAATTAAAGTGATAAAAATACAAAAACAGATGTTAAATAATAAATCAGTATATGCCATTGTTTTTAACACACTAAATAAATAAAATATACATTAATAAATAAGGTCTTTTCAAAATTTGACCAGTTAGAATTAAAAAAACACATCCAAACATTTGATAAAATCTTAATATAAAATCTCCTCCTATGATAGTAATGAGGTGGATTTAAATATCAATAAATGGTATGAGCAAAATAAAAAAGGAAGTTAAAGCATCCCGCATAAAAACAACTATTTTTTATTGCATGTAGGACATTTGCGCTGATCTCTTAACTAAATATACACGATGTAGAGTTACAACAAAATTTCTTCCTAAATTACAAATAAACAACTAATTAGTAGTAGTTGATGAGGAAACAAGAGTTTTTAACCAATAATAATCCTTCTTCACTAGCAACTTCGTGATAGAACCACTACTCAGGTATTGACTAGCTTGAACAATGCAGATCAGTGAATAGTTTGTTTGCTTGGATTCCTCGTCCCACCAACTGTATTTCAGTTATCTAGAGACGGTGTTAACATGAAGCAGGTATAGTACTGCCGTTCACTGTATTTAGCATGCCATGAACACCTAGGCACGATACCACACCCAGTCACATTATCCGGACAGTGGAGCAACCAGTTGTGGAACTACCCTTATATTTGCTTGAGCATTTGAAAGGGACCTATAATACTACCAATTTTTATGACACTGGTACGTCATTTCTGGGTTCAAACCCAGTGCTTCCCATACCTGGAGCTACTAGGTCCAATCAGTGACTAGACTTGAACATAGACTAACAATGTATTGAGGGTTTAGAGGTTTGAACCTGAAAACCCTCTGTTCAACATCTTAACCACCAGTCCACTGCCAAAAAATTATCTAAATAGCAGCAACTGGCAACAAATACTGATCTTGAGCTTAACGCTTTCAAATGGCATGTACCAGTAAAAAAAAAAAAGCAAGCAACAAAATTCCTCTCCATGCCTTGTTTTGTGTCACAAAATGTAATGGTTAAAATCAAGGGCCACGCCAGAGTTTGAAATTACTGTTCCAGATAAAACAAATACACACAAACAACAAGGTATTATTGTGTTAAAAAAAAAAAAAACAACAAAAGAAAACAGCTTATTGCAAAAAAACACACAACACAACCTGATTTGGGAATTTAAAAAAAAAATCTGTATTAAAGAGTTGATATCTTCTTTATATATCTTTGCATATAAATAACAGATGGTACAGAATATTATACAAAAAAGCTGTTTTTTGATTTAGGACAAACAATCTAAAATGTTGTTTTGCTGCTGTTGTTGTTAGTTTCGTTGTTGCTGTGATTTTTTGGGGGGAGGTGGGGGTGGTCTGTGAGAATTGAATTTCTTATTCAGACATACTTAGGAGCGGAATAGTCCAGTGGTAGGACGCACTGACTCCAGATCACGGGGTCCGTGGTTTGAACCCCAGTCAGGTCACCTGCTAATTTCCTTGAGCAAGAAATTTACCTCCAATTGTTCCACTTCATCACAGGTGTATAAATGGGTACCTGCGAGGGTTATTCAGGTCAGTAATATGACTTCCCAGCGCCATGTGTCGGCTGCCATAGTATGGGATTGACAAATATCAAATATACCCAATGACCAGGGGGTAAACTGTAAAGTCGGCTGAACGAGCAATAGCTTGAAAGAAGACTATAACTTGGTATTACCTATTACTTAAATATTGACTGGTCAGCCAGGCCTCACCCTTATTCAAGACCTATAACATATAACTAACCATATCACCACATGTTCAAGAGTAGATACTGCTTCAAATATGAGTACATGAACCCATATTCCAATGTCTCAAAATTAGCTTGAATGACTGTGACATAAAGAGGATCAGCTATACCTGAGTATGACATAAGTGGGTATATAATTACATTTGCCCATGGGGGGGGGGGCGCTAGTGGAAAAAATCTCATTTATATTTATTTGTGTCAACAAAGCTTTGACATACTGCGTCTGATTGTGTTTTTGAGTGCTTCGCTATGGTCACTAAGGAAGTCAATGTGCAAAAGGTTCAAATGTAAAGTCAAGGGATAAAACTAATTAAGGTAAGAAAAATTGTTAATTGTTATACAAGGTCTGTCTGTACTGGGTTATAATCCATATTGCCTTGCTAAGGAGACATGTTGTCAAACTGTGGAAGTGGTCTCCATGTCCTAACCTAACAGCTGTTGCTATGGATAGTAAATTTTGGAGAGCAGCCAAGGGAAAATGCAGGAAAATGGAAGAATGACTATATTTAAATGTATAAATGAGTAGGGTGTTGATAATGATTATAAGATGCAAATTTTGGTTGTAACTTGCAGATAATACATAACCAGTCCATAATAACAGTTCTTTTATTACAAACATCTATCAAACAGATGGTGAAAACAACAACAACAATGAAATACACCAATCTGAAACCTGGGTTTGCTACAACACATTTAAAACTAAGTCCACACAATTTTATTGTAAGACCAGAAATATTGATAAAACGACACCAGAGAAATCTGGTTTGTCAATGATGAGTAGAGATTGACATCGTTGTATGACAGCAACATTGGTGATTGCAGTTCTTGTTCCAAGGCTTCAAGGTCGATATTCATGTTACCAATTTCTTCCATCCAATCAGCCAGTAATGATGACGACAGCAGAGGTTCCACAGAAGCACTGAAGTGTGAAAATAAAATAAGAGGTCAGCTTCACACTACGATAGATTATATTAAAGGCAGGTAGCTAGTCTTCTTGATTTGCCCTGTCTCAACATGTAACCATGGTTGAGCAGTTAAGAGGCACTCACTTGTAACTCCTCAGCTCCTCAGTGCGTGGGTTCGAGTCCTGGTCGGAGTGAGCAACTTTCATGCGGGGAAGTTTTCCAGCTAACCTGCAGTGCGCTGGTGGTTCTACCCAGGCATAAATCTGGGGTCCACCTTCACCAATAATTAGCTGGATGTCACCAATATGTTTTAAAGAGGTCGGTGCTATGAAGCAAAAAGAAATAAAACAACTCCAATACAATATGTAAACTATCATTTTGGTCATCCCTGTTATTATTGATGGAGGAAGACTTTAGATGAATATCTAAGGACAGGCATTTTGTTGAATATCTGAATCTATTTAGTTGCTTCATAAATCCTTAAACATGAGATTTTAAAGAAAGATGGAGGGGGATTTGCCTGCATTTTTGCCGATACTGTGCAGCGACATTTCTATCATTATAACACAGGGGCACTTATGAGGTGCCCAGGGACCGAATCCGGCTGGTCCATTATACTGACACTTACAAGTCAGGCGTTATTCTGTCCCCTTAACCCAGAGCGTTAGGAGGGAAGCCACTACTACTAACTTTAAAGTCTTCGGTTTGACCCGGCGGGGGTTTAAACCTGCGACCTCCCGATCCACAAGCCAACGCTCTACCACTTAAGCTATTGCAGCTGCTATAGCATACTTGGTTCTTTTTCTCGAAAAAAGGTCTCACTTCAGAGCTGCATTACCTTGTTATTGCCAACTACAGTATTGTGCACATAAAAATGTACATTCCAGAGAAACACCAAAATGAGCCTACCTGTCATTGTCTGGTCCAGCCATGAGGTTATCTGGGTCACACCGACACCGTACCCTTCACCTGTCCCCCGTGGGGTCAAAGCCAGCTGGGGGCAGATATCGTCCACATTTGACTTAGAGAACTGCTTTGTGAGGAGGGCCACGAGGTCAACCTGGGTTTGCTGGAATACAAAAAAAAAGTTAAATTTAACATTGCAAATAATGTTAATTTTATCAATATTTACAATCTAATTTAATACTAATGTAAATAGGTAAATAAGAAAAGGTCCTATCAAAATTTTCACAGATATTTAAATTGTATCTACCTGTAGACAAAGGCAAAGAAGGTAAATGTAAATGTGACAAAAACACAGAGACGAGACATAACACACAAAAAGAAAAACCATCAGTTACCACCTTGGAACGGTCAGTCGACAAAAGGGCCAACTGGGGTGCTTAAACATTGTTTAAGATATATTTATTTGGAAAAACTGGGAAAACATTAAAGAGATTCTTTACTAAGGCTAGAGTAAGATAAGAGTCATTTCAAGAGGGTAAGAATAATTTTTCTGTATCATGTTAGGTTTTGATTTATACTTTCCTGTTTGTTTGTTGGGTTATCATTATATCTAACAGAATTCCAATATTTAAAGATAGTTGAAGCTGTTTTCATTGTGTAAAGGATGCTGTGAACACCTGGCATGATACCACATTTCTTGAAATTATCCTAACATTGGGCTGACCTTCATGGAACAACAGTAAATTATCCCTCTATTGTGACCACCTTCCATTCTGACTCAAAGTGGTCATAATAGAGAGTTGGTCTTAACAGTGAGTTTGGGTGAGCAAATTGTTTATTTACCAAAGTGTCCACCTTATACACTATTGAAAAGGGATGTAAAACAAAAAACAAACACACTTCTTTTCAAAGTGTTTTTTTAAACATTGTTATGCTATGTAGTTTATGTAATGCAAATATTTTCATACATGATTCTTATGCTGATCATTAATGTAATGAATAAACTTTGTAAATGTACAAGTCATTGATGCAATGAAATATATATCATTTTAGTGAAGATTCAAATGTATCATACTATTTGTTAATCGCACATTTCTTTAATGTTTTATTCCCATTCTCACCTCAAGAATGATTTTTTACAAGATTAAAGAGCTAAAAATCTGTATAAAACTGACTAATCTCGCCGACAAGTTAATTGTTTTTCACACATTCTTTGATTGATCCAAATTGAAAACGCTTGAATGTTTCTCTATATCAGTCAACAAGAACATAATTGACAAACATCACCATAATCTTGTGTGAACCGGTGTCCTTGATCATAAATTGAAAACATGCTGGACAGCATCCATTTGCCGATTAGCAAGTGTAAATCGTATCATGGGTGTCTTGCTGTTCCCATCAAGATGGTCGCAATTGAGGTCAGTGTTTACATAAGAATTACACATGTTCTATTAGAACTGGTTGTTATACCGAATTAGTGACGTGACCATTATTGTGGTCAGGTTTCATAGTGAACAAATAAGCCAAATAGTTTGTACTTACAAACATTGGCCTTAACAGAGATGTGGTCGCTTTAGCAGCGCGACATTAGGTGACATTTTACTGTACTGATACATTTGCTTGAATTTGGAATGGCCAGAATCAACAAGGCTTTATGTAAGTGACTCTCGTGCGTTCATTGTACCAAGTCTGGGGCCACTTGCCTGATTTTGTTTGCTGAGAATATACTAAACTAGAAAGCTATAACATCATGACAAGGTAAGCAGACACCCCTGAAAGTTCTCATATGTTTCTGTAATAAATGAATGGAGATATACTTTCTGTTATAAAAGTGATCCAATCTGACGACTAGAGCTCAAGTAAATAGGTACTATATATATACCTGATTTAATGCCAGTTCCAAAATTAATTCTAAGATAAAAAAAGAACTTACAGTCATGTCACCAACACCCTGGGATGGTCCTGGCATTGTCTGGAACAGTTGCTGGTACGAGAGCTGAGCTTGTCTTGTGTTGATCGTCAAAGGAGGTGGGGAGTTGGAGTTGGAACTGGAGTTGTTTAGTGACTCCTGAACTTCACTTCCTGTCGTCTGATTCCTGTATGGAAACTGTGTTCCTTGAGCACCAGATGACTGGTTATTTTCTTGTTCAAGCTGGTAACCAGCTGATGTGCTGCCAAACTGAAAACTGGTTCCAGGCTGGGGATTAGACTGGTTTACATTTTCTTGACTCTGGTATCCAGTTTGTGAGTTGGTAAAAGGTAGAAAACCAGGAACCGACTGATTTGTATTAGGCTGGTTCTGAGTTTGGTTGGTGTTCAAATATATTGATCCAGTCTGATTTTGTGACTGTGCAGAATTGAGGAAAATATTTGAATTAGATTGGTTTTGCACAACAGTATTTATTTGGAATGGTAAAGCTGAGGCTTGTTGCTGCTGATACTGCTGCTGCTGATGATGATTATGCTGTTGTTGATGAAGCTGTTGTTGAAGTAATAACTGCTGCTGTTGCTGGTGTTGTTGTTGCTGCTGATGATGTTGTTGCTGAACATTTAGCAGAGACTGGTCATAAAGATGACTGGGCGATGTACCGAGGTTGGGAGAAACACTGTGCTGAGAACTGGGAGAGTGGGTGGAATAAATACTCTGAGGGGAAACACTGTTTGGGTAACCAGGCGAAACACTCAAATGGACTTGAGACTGGTGCTCCACTGATTCTTGTGTCTGGAACTGTGTTCGCAGTCTGCAATGATGGCTGGGACAGGGCACTTTCTGCACATAATCTCTGCAAGAAAGATTCACTATTCGACCCTGACGAAGATTTGTTGAAATCAAAACTGCCCGGTGCTAAAGAGTCCTGAATACCCATATGGAGTTGTGCGTTAGGTTGAGTCACTGATATATCTTCATTTTCATTGCTCTTCAACTCTGGACTATTGACTAGATTCAGAAAATCTAGATCTCCCAACTGTACTGAAGAGAAATCAACAGAGAAATTCCCAGAGGCTAAGTCAGATGGATTCTCCGAACAGTTGCTAGCAGTATTTGCTTGTGAAACAAACTCCTGGAAATTATTCTGCAGCATGGGATTCACAGCATTTGCTGTGCTTTGATTGACTTCACTTTCAGCAACAGGTGCCTGACTTCCAAGTTCTAAGTTGTTGTTATTATTGCCATTTCTGTTGTCATGGATACTGGAAAGAATCCTTTGTTGTAGTAGGTTTATTGTCTCTTGCTGCACTGTCCTATTTCCGTCACATGGCCCTTGACCTTCACCTTTGTTCACCTGACCTTGATCTGTAAATTTAGAAATGTCATTCTGACTTTGATCCGGTGTTATTTGTAGATGTCAGTTGACCCCCTGTAGCAACCATTGACTGACTGGCTATCAAATCACCCTGAGTTTGACCTTTGACCTCTGCTGGAGGCTTGGGGGCAATGGGTACATTAACCTTCTGCATCTTAGCCCAGCGTTCCAGAAGTTCCTTATCTTCTGATGTCAGAATCTCATCAGGAGCAGCTGTAAGAAAATATAAAAATTAAATAAAAGTTTAAACACTTTATTTTGAACATCCTTTTTTTAAAAAGCTTAAATGATAATTTAATGCAATCCTTATTTACAGATGAACTTCGCCTAATGTCTGAGAGTATATTGTAAAGCCACTCCAGATTTATCTCTAACAGACTTCAAATATTACCTTGGAAGCCCCCAAAAATGTTTGATACTTTCTCTCCAGATTGCATTGTATGTAAACACATTCGCAAGCAGATTGGCAACAGATCAATCACTGCCATGCTGAATTCCAACATCACAGTACCATGTGACACAGTGGGCTATTAATTTATTTACAATTAAAGTATTTACAATTATTTGTCATTTGGAGACTCAAACCAAGTGGTGAAATAAATAAATGATGATATAGCTCTACTAAAGCTATTTGAGTGAAACTCAACTGGCAAAGATCTCCTCTAGATTCAAATGAGAGCAAGGGAGATCACTAAGAAGGCAATTCAGGCACTTCAATGGCAAATAATAACAAAAATTGTGGCCTAAATTACATACATGTGGCCATGGAAAATATTTTTGTTATGTTTTTATTATATGGAATCAATGTAATTATAACCATATTGGCAACATTCAGCTAAAGTGGCAGACCCTTGACATATGTCTGGGTAGAACTACTGGTGCATAGTTGATGTGCTGGAAGACCTCCTATCATAAAAGTTATTGCAGTGACCCGGACTCGCACCTAGGTGAGGGGCTGGGGATATATAAGTCAGTGACTCAAAACTCATTGGCCACAAATGCCCATAGCCAAAATATGAATACACATTATGTATGAAAAGTTGAACCTCTATCAGAACATAATATTCAACTTCCAACTTATGAGTTCCTGAGCTTAAGGCTATTTAAACATCCAGCGGGTAGAAATTTGGCTGCTTTGCACGATGTAATCTGATAAAAACAGTGTATGGACATCAACAACATAAACAAGCCAGTTAAGGACCTTTCAGTCGACAAAAGGAATTGGTTAAAGTGGCGATAGTGAGAAAGAAATGAAAATTCAACTTTTATCAGTGCAAATGATGTTAAGATTGTGTACCCAATGTGTCTAAGGATGACTTCAAATGCAAAAGATGTCAATATGAGAAACAACTTTCATGATTTTGGATGTAAGCATATTTTTTTCCAAATGCATCGCACACACACACTTTTCAAGCAGAAAATAATATGGTCTATTTTTAAGACAGGTCAAAGAAAACATACTGTTCTTTTTCTTTTCATTTTTCTTCCGTTCAATTGTTCTTTTCATCTTGTTTTTCCTTCGATCTTCTCTCTCTTTCTGGCGCATGGCGGCTGTAATAGGTTTCTTCCGATCATCATCACCAACAGAATCTGAAAATTCAAGTATTTAACCTCTAAACAGTAACTCAAAATCAGTTGCTTTCAACCGGGTGTGAAAGTTAAATGAAGTTAAAATGAATTCCAGTCAAGGATGGCAAAAGCACTGCACAAAGTTGCCACTTAGATGAGTTTGTTTGTTTGTTTGTTTATTGGGTTTATCATCCCACCAACAGTATTTCAGTTATCTGGAGACGGTGTCCACTTGAAGCAGATATAGTGCTGCCTTCACTGTGTATAGCATGCAATGAACACCTGGCATGATACCACACCCAATCACATTATCCTGACACCAGGCCAACCAGTCGTGGAACTACCCTTATATTTGCATGAGCGTTAGCAAGGGAGCTATACCACTACCATTTTTAACGACTTTGGTATGTCGCGGCCCGGGATCAAACCCGGGGCCTCCCGTACCTGGAGCCTACGCTTTACCGATTGCGTTACCAGGTCCGGTCGATGAGTTTGTTCTATCATAAAAAGAAATATTGTTTATTGCTATAATTGCTCTTAGGGTTAAAGACTGATTACTGGACATTTGCAAAATAAAAATAAGCCTTCTTAGGGTCATAAATCAATCTCATGATTTATGATGAATGCATTCCTAAATATACAACTTTAAACCTTGCAGCTGATGTTTTTAGTACAAACTGTACAAAGTATTTGAAGCATCAAGTTGCTTTTCTCCCCAATGGAAATAATATATGTTTATCATCAAGCATTTCTCAAATGTTAATCAATACCTTTAAGACTTCAAATGACCCTTCAAATCAAGCAGTTCTAAAATGTTAATCAATACCTTTAAGACTTCAAATGACCCTTCAAATCAAGAATTTCTAAAATGTTAATCAATACTTTAAGACTTCAAATGACCCTTAAAATCAAGAATTTCTAAATGTTAATCAATACCTTTAAGACATCAAATGACCCTTCAAATAAAGCATTTTTAAAATGTTAATCAATACCTTTAAGACTTCAAATGACCCCTCAAATCAAGAATTTCTAAAATTTTAATCAATACCTTTAAGACTTCAAATGAAGCATTTCTAAAATGATAATCAATACCTTTAAGACTTCAAATGACCCTTCAAATCAAGCATTTCTAAAATGTTAATCAATACCTTTAAGACTTCAAATGACCCTTCAAATCAAGAATTTCTAAAATGTTAATCAATACTTCAATGCAGCATTTAATCAAGCATTTTTAAATGTTAATGCTACAGATACTGACATGACCTTCAATTAAGCATTTCTAAAATGTACATCTTGTTTTTTTCTTATTTCTCTTCACATTATTAGACAATATAGTACCTGTTCTTTTTCTAAAACTGGCATTTTTCAGTGCTGCTCTTATCTGATTCTTTGTGTCTTCTGAAATTGTTTTATTTTTATCATCTTTTCCCGGCTCTTTATTCTCCTTTGCATTTGGCTCCGACACGACACCAGACATTGGCTGTTTCCCATCTGTAGATCGTGCGCTCAGCATCTCAACATCATTGGAATCCAGCTTGAGTGCTGTCACTTCTAGCTTTACTGGTTTGTCATCATTTTTAGCGCTCAGTGGACGCTTGAATACCCCATCATCTAGAGTCTTGCCAGTCTGAATCACCAGGCTCACCATCATTGTCTTTACCATGACTGTTTTCAGAATCCAGTTTTACACAAGGCATTGTGTCACCTGGTTGAGTTGAATGGAGTGACTTCCCCTGAGTTGGTTCTATTTTTAGCTTGCTAGTTGTTACGTCTGGAGATTTTGGAACAGGGCGCAGCAGGGCATTGAAACTTAAGGTTGGTGTCCGGGGCTGGTGGTATTCCATAATCTCCTTATGAATAACTTCCCTGAGTTGAGGGAGATTTAAATCCTGCAAAAGTACAGAAAATCTTCCATTCAATTACAGCTCACATTGGACAAGTTAAAGAGACTGTTGCCAGTAAAGATTTAGATGAAAAATAGTCCAAAAAATGAAATGCAAGTTAAAATGACTAAAAGGCAATACTTGTGTGTTTGAAACACTAAGTTTTAAGTTTCTATTGTTTTTTCTTGGTTTTTTTTTTTTTTAGTTTTCTAATTTTTAAGTTGTCATACTGTTGTGACTTTAGCAAGGAGCATGATGACCAAGACCTTTGAAATATTTTCCAAGTTAGGTTTACATGGAAACATGTCCTGCTGCAAAAGACAGGTATGAAGACGACTTTAAACATTTGTTGTGATTATGAATCATATCTAATTATCTCCATATCAACAGAAAGTAAGGCTTCTTTTTAAAGTTAATAATAGGTCTTCATCCAGTATTTATCACAATTTGTAGAAAGAGAAGTTAAATAAAAAAATATGGTATGGAGATCAGTCACTTTAAGGAATAAATCAAACAGCTTCAGTTATTCAGACTTAAACAGTCATCGAAGTACAAAAATCTCTTGTAGTACCAGCTTGCTACCTGCACTTGCTTTCCTCTAACAATAGTAAAATCATTTACAGTGAACCTTGACTTTTAAATATTTCACTAATGTCTCACCTCATTTTCAAAATCAAAGTTGAACACAGGAACGCAGATTGGCTCATCATCGGGATCATGGTATTTGTTGAGATAAGGGTGAACAAGTGCCTGTTCCACCGTGATGCGATCCTTGGGGTGCAAAACAAGCATCCGGCTAAGAAGGTGGATCGCCTTCTTGCTTGCCTTCGGATATAGCCTACTCCATGGAATAGGTTCCTTGCGACCCATCTCTGAAATTTTCAATTTTCCATAGCAATGAAGTAAGGATACAAAGCATAATGGGTTAATTTGTAAAAAATACAAACATTTATTTAAGGAGATAAATTGCATATGTGATGGCTTGTGGATATTACTCCAATATATATATATATATATATATATATATATATATATAGCTTGGTTACCTTCTTCACACAATTCGACCTACGAGACTCAGTAAAGTGCAACAAGCAATTTGCAAACATTGATACATGTTTGTTAGCATGAATCAAGGGCATTTGTGTTTATTTCAATGTCAATTACAAACACAAATGTAGACATGATTCTATTATGCAATGCAGATCCGCCATTTTGTAATTCATTAACGTAATTTAACCATAACCTTAATCTTTTCCATTAAGATTAAGATGGTATAGTTTTCGCATCATGTTGCGTTTTTTTTCTTAGCTGAACTTACATCAACATTCCTGCTTTACCTTGAGTACAGAGTTGAATTTAGCGAGTAGAGTCCAAAATAAGCGCAGATCTGGTTTGGTTAAAAGGTGTGAAGAGAAAGTGATACTTCAGTCAATTATGATTAGGCTGTCGTATCTGATTGGCGTCGACCTTTGAGGGGTTGTCTATTGGGGTTTAATTAAGGCATGTTTGACAGGTTGTTAGGTGGTCGCTGGGTGCAGATAACAGGTGGTCATTTACTATGTGTCAATTTAAGAACCAATTTGCGTGGGTGGCTCTGAAGTGGTCGTATAGAGCATGAGTCACATGGTCAGGTTTGACTGTGTATAGATATATATTTATACATATGCAAATGGCCTAAACAAGCCCAATCCCCTCCCCATCACCCGCAAGATAAACCACGCTGTGAGATTGCACTTAATTTGTGTATTTTACCCAGGTATGTTACGGGGAAGAGGTCATGATGGCTGCCACTGGCCAGTCAGTCAGCAAAGAGATTAACAGATGCTGATCGTCTGCCAGTTGTTGTCTGTCAGAACCTCCAATAACTTGACCCGACCAGGTCTAACAATAAGGCATGTTAAGCTGAGATAATTTTAAGAGTAAAATGATAAATCATAGCTAAACACTGTCAGAAAAAAAGACAAGGAAATACATATAAAGACAATACAAACCTTGGATGAATTTCCTGATGATAGGTGAGTGACAAAGTTGCAAAAGATTTTCATCGGGGCTGCCAGCAATACCTATGATGAGCTTTATTTGGGAAATGGCG
Source organism: Sinonovacula constricta (assembly GCA_007844125.1). Taxonomy (NCBI): domain Eukaryota; kingdom Metazoa; phylum Mollusca; class Bivalvia; order Cardiida; family Solecurtidae; genus Sinonovacula; species Sinonovacula constricta. Next base: position 58,578,351 of record CM017564.1, on the reverse strand, counting down.
TCTTTTCCTGTTGTCACAAAATTGAAATAACTCAAATACATGTAAAGGGGGAAATATAAGCAATGTAAAAAGGTGTATGTGTATTTTTATAGTGTTAATTGTAAAAATGCTTTTGGATAATTATAATTATTATTTTTATTGATTTGACAAATATGAAGAATTCTTAAATCTAAGTCCTTCGATGTAATGTCTACATATCTGTTTAACTGCTATGTGATTTTGTTCAATGGCGTTTTATTACATACCCAAATAAAATAGTTATTCATGCAAACATTTAGCAACCATCAGATGTCAACAGCAAAACATTATATTTAACCCTAAATCACATTACTTTATATACTATTTAGAAATAATTCTGTCAGATATCATGCTTATTCAGTGTTTGATCATAAATTTAAATAAAATCATTGCAAGCACTGTGGTAACCACTGCTTCAGATAACAGTCATGTAGCCATGACAACCAATGAGATATTCTGACTGATGAGAAACTCTGAAAACACAATTTTTTGTCACAGATAACTATCCTGTCTCAAATTATATAACTCTGGTTTTAATGTTTTTGTTCTTGAAGATACATCGCAATGACCAATTTTAACGTTTGCATTCAGCCCCACAATCAAACATAATCCTAATCAGAGCTGCATGCCAAGGGCTAAGCAAATACTCCTCACCTGAAGCCTGATATATTGTTTTGTTTTCTTGAGATACATTGCAGTGACCAATTATGACAATTATTGCGCTGTCCTGCTGCTTTAGTGTTGGAAGACTCTAGACAAATATCTGGGTTGAACCACTGGTGCACTGCAGGTCAGCTGGATGACATTCCCACATAAAAGTTTTTTCGCCCCAAACGGGACTCTAACCCCACGCTGGGAGGTTCATCAGTCTGCTGAGTTACAAATCGGAGATTCTACCACTACACTACGGTTGCCCCATTGTTTTAATAAAGTGGACACATAAGAAAAAGGCTAAGGTTGCAAACCAAGATTATGACTAGTTGACTCACATTAATGCTGAAGAGTCGGCCATAAGTATAGGCTTGTTACAATAATAGTCTGGAGACTGTATTCTTACACAGTCTGGAGAGGGGTTTATTTATACATTTGCAGTACCTTTAGTGCTGCATGTTATAATCACAGGTACATCTATTTTAAAACATTATGTAAACATTTGATGAGTTTGCTGAACTTTTTGTTTCACATTAAATAATGGGAATACATATCTCTTTTGTGTTAAGCTGGAGACAGACAAAGACTATATATTAGGTTTGCAGCTTTCTGTGTAAAGCTGTTGAATCCCCTACGAACTCAGTAAATACAAAATGTAAAAGTATAGAATATACAGGAACATACCTGGAAAAAGGTGTTTTCTGCCCAGCATCTCAGCAAATATACATCCGACAGACCACATGTCAACAGCTGCGCCATATTCTATCAGAGAGACAGCATGATCTCTGGAGCCCTATACCATCGTGTGGCAACATACTGAGTCATGAAGAAGTTTGGTTCAGTGGGAGAGGATGAAAACCCTCGTGCCATCCCTGGAACAGAATGTTTTGGGCATATGTGCTTAGGTCAAAATATACTGTAAAATCCTGACATAAATTTTGATACAACATTGCATTTGAAATTCAAATTAAATTGTAATCACTATACTTAAGATGACCTGATGCATTTGTTTTACAGCTTAGCGCATGGGTAAAATTTACCAAGAACACCACTACTTGATTTAGTTTAATGAAAATATTTCTTGTCAAAACTGCTGGTCTAATAATAAAACTTACTTGCTTCATTTATTTCCAATTGCATGCACATTTTTTAATATATGTGCAAGAACATTTAACACTATATTTAACAAAAACATGATATAAGCTGATTCCAGTTAATCGAATAACGGTTATATGCATATGTTTATCAAGGAAATTAGACAAAAAGTTATAAGTTTTGAAACAATGATGAATGTATTTGTTTAGACACTGGTTTCTTTGACAACTTTTTCATCTAGACACATCTTCCATAACTGTACGTTGAAGGCACAAGCTTTTGTCTGTGACTTAATTTCTTTCATTTCAATTTTAGACTTACCAAAATCTCCAATCTTAAGTTGACAGTCTTCATTCACCAGAAGGTTGCTTGGTTTGAGATCTCTGTGAATAACTTTAGCTGAGTGTATGTACTTCAAACCTCGCAGTATCTGATACAGGAAAAATCTAACATGCTCCTCTGTTAGTTCTTGCTTAGAGTAAATAATTTTATGCAGATCACTTTCCATGAGATCAAACACAACATAAACATCTCTAAATTCTTTTAAGGACTCTTTCGGCTTTAATGCCTCACGAATATGAATGATGTTATCATGCTTTAAAATGTTTTAAGATCTTAATTTCTCTGTATGTGCGTTTCGCAATATCTTTCACATCAAACACATTAGGAATCTTCTTTATTGCCACTCGATCATTATTTTTCTTATGAATAGCTGAGCACACAACTCCATAAGCCCCAATGCCTATATTCTCAATTGGTGTGTATTCTTGTAGGTTGAGTTCGAACTTAACATCAAAAGCTCTCTTCTTTACTTGGAGAGCTATCGCCTTTGCAAATGTCTCGTCACGTGGTTTAGACTCTGCCATCTTGAGAGAAGTTTGAAATGCAGTCTGAAATACAATGATAGCAATACAATTTATAAACTTTAGATTTGATTGGGTCTTAATCACACTTTGTTTTGTTGAGATGTACGATATTTTGGTCAATGTGGTGACATCTAGTCAGTTTTGTTTTTTGTTTTGAAACATATTGCAGCAACCATTTATGATCATTATAGCAAAATCCAGCTTTTTGGTGGAGAAAGACCCCAGACACTCGTCTGAGTAGAACCTCCGGCACATGGCAAGTCAGCTGGAAGACCTTCTCACATTAAGTCCTTTGCCCCGAATGAGACACTAACCCACGAGGAGTTACAAATTGGCCACTCTACCACTACGCCATGGGTGCCCCTGGTGACATTTAGTAATAATTGGTTGATAAAAACATCATCAGGATATAACACCTCAGACAAAAATTACAGAGGGCCTGAAATCTGTCTAACACTTCAGTAAAATATTGAAAATATTGAAAATTTTCACATACAAGGTAATTTAATTGGATAAAATGCCTCCCTCCAAAAAAAGTTGAATGGTTAAAATATAGACTCTTGATTGTAGAAGGCTACCTATAAGTTAAACTTTTAAAAGGAAAAAAAATAAGACTCTTAGCATCTTTTTTTGTCTGCATTTGAAATAGTTTGTAATTTTCTTTAAGATATAAAAGATACAGCGTAGTCTTCAGGTTTTAAGACTTTGTTTCCTGAAATATTTCTGGTCTTTTTCATGCAATTTTAATACAAATATTTGAATAACAATCACTAATACCACAATGGGCTTTGGTCAGCTAAAATATTTTCTTGCACTATAAAGGGCAATAATTTCATTGTCTGAAACATTATTTAAGATCCTTAAGTTAACACTAAATAATTACAGCAGAGATATTAGGATTTTAAATTTTATGATGGTTTACCTCAACCACGGCAATATTAACCATGCTCTTTAAAGGCATTTGATTTCAAACTGCCTTCTTTATAGTTTCTCTCTACACCCCCAATCTCAAACTATCCAAAATATAAATAATAAATACATGCTTATTTAAATAAGATAACAAAGAGTTTTGGACAAATACTGGTGAGGGTTCAAATCATTTCATATAGTGGTCCACTTAGTCTCTTAAGAAGTTACATGATTACAGATCACATAGTCTGTTGTTCACATATCAAATCCACACTGATTAGACCTTGAAACAGCATGATTAGGGATGGCTTGGCTTTAGGTGTTCTCTGTGCATGAAACACAAATCATAGAAAGATGCGATAGCTCAGTTGGTAGAGCGTCGGCTTGCGGATCGGGAGGTCGTGGGTTCGAACCCCGGCCAGGTCTTACCAAAGACTTTAAAGTTGGTAGTAGTGGCTTCCCACCTAACGCTCGGGGCTAAGGGGACAGCATTACGCCTGACTCGTCGGTGTCAGTATAATGGACCGGCCGGGTTCAGTCCCTGGGCACCTCATAAGTGCCCCTGTGCTATGATAGAAATGTCGCTGAGCAGTATCGGCAAAAATGCCGGCTAATCCATAGAAAGATGCATGTGTGACAAGTGAATGGTACAGTAAGCAGGGGCAGATCCAGACCCTATATCTGACATATGCACAGGTACACAGGGGAATAATGTAGCCAGTCCTAGGTCACTTATAAGTAAAAGAAAAGGTTTGTTATAAGAAAACAACTACTGTTCAAATGACACATTCTGTTTCCAAATCTAGTAAACATATGAGCAACATATGCACACACAACCACATTTCACTGAAAATAGTAGTATAAATACAGGTATTAAGAATCTAATTGTATACTTTACACCCCATTAACTACAAATGTTGCTCATAACTGTGCATGGTACTTAAATGTACCTATTACAGACACTAACATGTCAGAAGTTAGAATATCAGAGTTAAGAATACGGGCAACTTCAAGTCTTCTGGAATGTAGCTGCTAGAATCATATGTGTTTCAATGTCAATGTTTTGTCATGATGTACATACATCAGTGCAAGAGCACTGAGTCTGTCTAGTGGCATGGTGCTTCCTGTGTATGTTTTATATAACCTAATGCCAAACTGATCTCTCACATTTACAAATGCTGACAGCGGAAGGTGCACAACATTCTGACAGCCACAGTGATATTTGGAAACATGATGGAGTCCACACGGCTGGCCAATGACCCAATGTGTCTTTGTTTAGCAGTGGTTGTCATCTGGGCATGAAACAAACTATTTGGGCCATTAAAAATTCTGTGGGAATTTTGACCATTTCACATGAAAAGATGTGAAGTGGTATGGATCAGCCATTGGTAAGAAGGGACACTAAACACTGAACTGAGTCTGAAGCTTTCACCTGAGCTGTCTGCCTGGGTAGCACAGATGAAAGATAACAATCGTGGGTTCGAACCCCGTCCTGGCTTGCCAGTGTAAATGACTTTTACTGCTTAGGTTAAAAAAAATGGTATGAGGATAATATAGTATGTGAGTTTGCCACCAGGTGGGAGTGCTAACAAGCTAGAACCTGGTGATTCCTGTCCACTTGATGCCTGGCTCCAAAAGGTTAAAGAGAGGAGTAGTGTAGTGAATATGTCCCCCCTTGAGCTGTCTTCCCAGCTAGCACAGTTAATAGAGGACCAGAGCTAAAGGTTATGAGTTCAAACACTATCCTGGGTAAATGATACTTGCAACATCAAAAATTAACTTAAAATAATTTATTGGGCATTGCTAAAATTAGTAAGAACTTAACAAGCTGATGGTGTTATCTACTAATGACATTGTGCAAACATGTTATTTGCAACATGAACAACATCATCACACAATAAAATCAATACAGACCATTCGAGTTTAAACCTACCGAAGGATCTCTGTTAACAAGAGTTTTGTCCGAACATGCGTATCCGGCTTTTCTTCAACTAAAGCAAATTTTCTAGACTTTCAGGGTTAGTACTGAGTAGATTCATCTCGTTTCTGGATAGTCTTCGAGAATCAAATATCATATTCATAACCTTTGTCTTTCTTTCAAATTAGGCCGATCAAATGATTCATGAGGGTCTACGCACTTTGTTTACTCAAGCAAACACTATATTTAGTTGTGACCTATTTCCGCGATCTCTGTTAATCTCAGCTACTCGGCGAAAAATGAATATAACAAGTACAGGAAAATAAGAAAGAATTCCAAATGGTAAAAAATACGTTGAAGGGAGATAATTACCGCAATATTTACCTGCCTAATATTAAAAACATACCGCGAAATAGAAATAACCAGTTTGTCAGGGAACTATGGTAAAAAGGGCTAAATACGTTATAGAAATGTATTAATAAATCACAATACAACATGAACTTAAAATAAATCTAATCAAACATGCTTTGAGTTTGACTGACGATTTAAAAGCGCTTTAACTTGATTCTGTTTCGTCCCTTAGTTAGTTCGGTACTGTTGTGTAAAGTTACTTTGTTGTGCATACATGGTAATGTTTAACCTCAAATAGTTAAGAGCTGAAAAGCTTTCAAATGATTTAGTTGTCGGCCAAGATTTGTTTCATGCACCCACCTCTGCTGGCGTTGTTGGCACTGAACCTCACACATGCTTCAGAAATCGCCAAGAACATACCTTTGGAGGGAGACTCCCACTTTTAAGTTTCAAAATTATTTGAAAATGAGATGTGTTATACAGATTTTCAGAAATCTCGCTACTCGGAAACAAATATTTTCCTTCTTTGTTTATGTGAAAATAACAAATCTCCCACTGCAAGTGAAAATCTCCAACTTAAGCCAATTTGCACTTTTAAATAAATTGACTTGATAGTTAAACACATATGCTGACACATGGAAAAGGGTCTCAGGATGCTCAAGTCCAGTGCAGGCTGCTCATTCATACTGCACTCACAGGGTCATACAAAACTGGCCCTTGTTGTGTTGACATTTCAGATGTCTCTGACAATTAAAAATCTTGATAAGAACAAAAAGATATTTTATCAGACAAATGTTAGAAATATTTCGAATTATACAAAGTCAAATACTATATCAAAACTGAGCAACTAAATGGCACTTTTCTGAAAATGCCTTAATTTTGTTATTACAGTCCAAAAGAAAAGGCTTGAGTGTAGAAGAGAAAAGGTCTCGAATGATGGACTTTTTTTTTGAGAAGGTAAGTCAACCTTCTGTGCATCTACACCCAATTAATCATCTTAGGGAGGTATAATATGCACACTAAATTGAAATTAACTTACTGGAATATTAAAAATGTTGTCACAATAAAATTGTAAATTTAGCTTTTGCAAGCATATATATAGCAATAAAAGTTATATAATTTAAAAAGAGAAAAAAAAGATAATAAGTTACTATACTGAATCTATTATTTATCACAGTTTAAAAGTCAGATATTTTCTATATTGGCTTTAACTATGCACATCTTTATAAAAGTCTGCTGTAGCTTTCAACTGTCTTGACAACCTTTTCACTCTGAAGCATGTTACAGGCCTTACTCATTTCTTGATAGGCATAGGTCTATGTATATAACCAACTACTCCAAGGCGTCGACTCTTCGGATCGGACAAAATCTGCATAAGGGGAAGAGCGAGAGTAAATACAATCATTCGATGACGTTGAGTCGACTCTAAGCTCAGTAGGTATAGCATTGGCTTCTCACTCTGTCAACCCAGGTTTAATCCCAATCAGTAATGAGACTTTGTTGAAGCTGTGCTTTGTTACAGCTGAAAGTTGTAAGGGGAATATGTTTGTTTATTTTTCCAGAAAGATTTCTTCCAACTGAAGGAACTAGAGAGGATGTGTCAGAAGGAAAAAGGAATCACATCAATGTCAGTGAAGGAGATCCTTACAAGTCTGGTAGATGATGGGATGGTAGATACCGACAAGATTGGCACATCCGTCTACTTCTGGGCATTCCCAAGCAAGGCTAGCCAAAATGTATGGCTTCTTTTCTTAAAAGTCATATAAAAATACATTTTCATTTTTTTTTATTGATTTCGATTCAGAAAAAGGGCAGTAACTATGAATACTATAATGTTAATTTTAAATAACAATTTTTTGGTGCAACAAATTTTAGTAATATCTGCTTAAATTTGTTAATTTGACCAAACCTGTTTACCAAAAAGAGAAAAAGCCCTACTAGTGTCAGATGTCACACAAACTGGTCAAACAACAACCCATGTCATGTGGGGTTTTTTACCCAAGTTGTCTCAAATATGTATCAATGGCTGTTTAAAATGATCAGGCTGTGTAGGAGTTGATGAGGGTATATTGACAGAGGTTGTAAATCTGCCACCTTTGTTTGTGGCAAGATGTGTCCAATCTCTTCTTGCCTCTGTTTTCTGCCCAGAAAATGCTAAATGCTGGTGACATGTTAAATAGCATATTATAGGGTTATAAGGACAAACATTTGTAATAAAAAAACATAATTCATCAGCACTTAATATATTGGCTAAATCGCCATTCCATGAATATACAGTTATGGAAAATGTTTCCTTAAATTACACAACTTAAATTCATTCATATATGACTTAACAATTATTCCTTGACATGCGATTTAATCTGATCATGAAGAGATCCATCAATGGCTAATTGCAAATTCATTTAATTTCATGGTGTGTCAATAAGCAGGTTTTCCCATCTGGCTAAACAGACCAATGTAGCAGGTGGATCAGTCTACACGTCACAGTCAGGAGCACATAATCATGTCAGACTTTAAACACAGTGATTTTTCTGACATATTTATGCCTATTATCACAAAAATTAATAATTGAAATTGTGTGTGAATACTACTTTTTACTTTATTTAACCACATGGGCATAAAAAATGTATGAACTTAGATTGTTTTAAATGACCTTTAAAGAAATTTTTACTTTACTTTTTATAAATCATCTCCATTCTAAGCAAGCATCTTATACAATCTTGTGCATTGACTTAAGGGGTGTTTTAACTCCGGATGCAGGCGCTTACTATTAGTTGTTTCACTTTGATGGGATATTTTTATTTACACTGTTTGTTTGATAGAAAAACCTTCAGGAAGTACGATGTTGGAGCGCTCCTCAAACCAGATTTAAGCACCCCAGTCAGTCTTTTTTCAGACTAAGCATTTTTTGTCACATTTACATTTACCCTGTTTGCCTTTGTCTAGAGGTCGATTAGATTTAAATATCAGTGGAAAATTTTGGTAGGACCTTTCTTATTTACCTATTAAGACTCACTTGACATATCGAGGTAGTGCAGCTCAGTCTACAGCATTCTTGAATTAGTAAATATGCTTTTTCCCAGACTTGTCTGCCCATGTAGCTCAGTTTGTAGAGCACCTGACTCTGGAGAGGAGGTTGTGAGTTCGAACCCCACCCTGGGTAAGAAATTTTTTGCAGGTTGGCTTACTTGAAAGGTGTCAGAAGTGGTTCTTGATGGAACTCTTGGGATACGGGCTATTCTCAATGAATAAGAATATATGACAAAGTCCTATGAACATTGCAACATATACCAAACTCCGAAAAGGCACAGAACAAAGGTATTTCACATGCAAGCCACGCGAAAAGCAGGAGCAAATCTGTGATAAGTCATTTAACGAAAAGAGAAAACCCGACAGTTACCGCCTTGGAATGGTCAGTCAGCAATATGGACTGACTGGGGCGCTTGAACTGGTTTTACAGAGCTCTAACCTCGCACTTTCTGACGAGTTTCTCAAATGCAAGCAATGAAAAGAAAAACAATCTATTTAAATTCAAAATGTCCAAGCGCTGATATTTTCTATAAGTTATGACGAAAGTAGTCCATAATACATTTGATACTTGGTTTCAAAAAGGTTAATTAAAGAGGGATAGAGTGTAGAAAATACGCTCTCCCCAGAGCTGTTTGCACAGGTAGCTCTGTTGGTAAGGCAACTGATTCCAGAACAGGAGATCATGGGTTCGAACCCCATCCTGGGTAAAAAGGTTTTTGCAGCTTAGTTTACTTTAATTCTTTACCATGTGGTCACTGGGTGCCTTTAGTGTAGAAGCCTTCAAGAATGTTTATTCATTTCAAAATCTAATCCGAAAGATGTTTTTGGGTGAGATTGTAGATTTCTTTTATGCATTATACGCTCATTCGCTGCATAAAAACTGTTTACTGTTTGAAGTTAAATAAGCAAAAGCGTAAAGGGTGCATGCAACCCCACTTTCCTCAACCTGGATTCGGGACCAGTATGACTAGAGTTTTAAATGGTTCTGTGAGATTAGAAAGTTTTGATGTGATGGATGAAATCTTATCCCACCTCCTACATGGGAATTAAGATTACCAAAACTTAAATAGTTTCATAATGCCATAAATGGGGTTCTTTAATAAGGCCAGGGACAGATTTTAAAGGCCTTTAGTTGGAGTTTAAATAAGCATGTTTGTTTGAATCAGTTCACATCTGCTTATCAATATGATTATCCCCCACCCACTACTAAAATAAAGAAAAACAAAACAAGAACAAACAAAAACAATCTAAAAAAAATATAAGAAAAATTCCCACGGTTGAATTACATTACAACATGGCTTGACAGTTTGTCTCTGATGACATCTCATAATGTCAGCTGATAGATTTTCATTTACCCTCCTTTGGGATCAAATGGGACAAGTTATGATGCGCAAAGTATTTGGAAAATTGATTTTTCCATTTATTTTTAGCCCAAAAGTAGCGGGGCAAATTATGCTTGAGTGCATGTTTTAATCAAGTGATTACGGTATTGATCTCTAGTGGTTGTTAAATTATATTGTTATTTTCTATGTACTGTTGTTTATTACATTCATTTTTTGTCTTTTCAGAGAAAGAGGAAAATCGATACATTAAAAACACAGGTGGAAGAAATGGAAGGTAGAAAGAAGTCATTAACAGTGTCGGTTATGAAGGCCAAAGTTGGCAAAGAAGATTCTGTAAGATACTTTTATTTTTGGTTATTTAAAAAAAGAACGGCTAGTTTGAGATACACTGGCTGCAATAGAGGGCATCAATACATTTCACTTTTCAAAGTCTTAAAAATTGTAGAATAAAGTTTCTTTTAACTTACACTTTGTACTTAGCCAAAAGTTTTTGGTTTTTGTTTTGGTTTTTACTCAATCTCATTAAAATCATATCCTAATTTCCCTCATCTACTGTCCGTGATTAGGATCTGACTACATCGCATAAGAGGTCGTGTCAAAATGACCTTTGTGTAATTGAATATGCATAGACAAGTGCCCGTATTTCGACCAATGCAATCGCTCCTTTCAAAACTACTATAGAATCCTTCCCGATACAGCAGTCAACACATACCACTTTTTAAACCGCTGAATCAGCCATCCTTTCTATTGGCATGCATTAATTTTTACACATTTTGTTCAATCAACAATTTATCTATCGGTATCTACCATAACATTTCATAATTCCATTTTTAAGTAGAATACGAAAGGATTTTCAACGCAACCCACTGCGAAAACGCTTTCGTTATCCGCCATGACGATTGCAGCGAGCGAGTTGTGAATGTATTTACCAGTGTTACTAAAATAAGGATTTCTAGTTCAAAACTTCTTTTTGTTGGATGGTTTATACATATTTGTAGAGGTTATATATGTCTCTTTTGAAATATGTAAAGTTAAGTTTAAGAATGTGTGTAGATTGCATGCAATCACGAGTTAAACGCGACCCTTTACCATTAAAATTTTATAGCGTGTAGAATGTTGCTCGCAGTATACCACAAGATTTTGTTGCCGAGAATTTCATTGGCTACTGAAAAGGTCAATTTGAGGTGAACCGTAATGGGAAGTCATCAGATCCTATTACGCGTAATACTGGAGCTGATTTTAATGAGATTGGGTTTTTACTTTAAGCTCATCATATTAGGAATGTTTGGGCACCCATGGCTTAATGGTAGAGGGGCCGACTTGTAACTCTGACTGCTTAGCTTACCACTACATGGGTTCGAGTCCTATTCCGGATGAAACGCTTAATGTTGGAATGTCTTCAAGCTGACCAGTGATGTGCCAGTGGTTCTATCCAGAAATCTGTTGTCTTCCTCCACCAATATAGCTGGCAGTCACTATAATGATAATATTTGGCCGTTGCGATGTATTTAAAAAACAAAACAAACATTTGGACCGGACCTGGTAGCGCAATCAGTAGAGCGTCGGTTCCAGGTACGGGAGGCCCTGGGTTCGATCCCGGGCTGCGACATACCAAAGTCGTTAAAAATGGTAGTGGTATAGCTCCCTTGCTAACGCTCAAGCAAATATAAGGGTAGTTCCACGACTGGTTGTCCCAGTGTCAGGATAATGTGACTGGGTGTGGTATCATGCCAGGTGTTCACGGCATGCTATGCACAGTGAAGGCAGCACTATATCTGCTTCAAGTGGACACCGTCTCCAGATAACTGAAATACTGTTGGTGGGACGATAAACCCAATAAACAATTATCACCATCACACACACATATGATGTAAATAAACCATTGAATACAACCATTAATGTCTTGGTCAGTCATTTTTTTATAACTTTTTTAAGTCATGATCCTTTTCTCAAAGTTTCTAATGGTCAAGATGTCAACTTTCAATTTTGTTCCAAGTGCATCCAATTAGATGCTGGTTTAGTGTATTAGAAGAGTTCTGAGCTTTGTTTGCCTTTGAATCTGGTCTCATTTTTTTCCAGGAGGAGAGAAGTGAGCTTCTGAAGCGCCTGGGTGAGGCACAGTGTGAGAAGGCGGAGTTAGAGGCGGAGCTACAGCAATACCGAGAATGTGACCCTGAAGTCATTGAGCAGGTGAAGCAGGGAACCATACAGGCAAAGGAAGCAGCCAATCGGTGGACAGGTACATATGTGCGTGTGGGTGTCGTGCATTCATTTGTAGTGTGAAGGCATGATGCTCGTCAGTTGCATAGCTTGTGTTAATTAGTATGAAATGTTGGCTGTTCTTAGAACTCTACAGAAGAATGTCATTCACATGTCCATTACCTATATTAGAAACATATAGTATACATAGATAGCCCCCATATGGCACCAAATACAATAATGTTTAACATAAATAAAGTATCAGTTAGTTTAAACTTAATACGTTAGCAGAAATGTAAAAATCTTAAGGTAAAAATATCAAGTGTTGAATGTGCAGTAAAATGCAAAATTTAAATACATAAATTGTCCCAAAGACAGTTTCGTAGCAGACTTTAACTAAGCGAAACTTGCAAGCAGCTGAAGTAGATGGGCATTATACTTTGTAAGTTCGTTTTACGAGACAAATCTAAGACTTGTCTATATTTTGATATAAAGAAACTGTATTTAGTTACAGAGACACTGAACAAAAAGTCATGAGATATACTCTGCAAAATACAGTTACAGTGATCATTTTACTGTTTTTTCTTATGAGTCCATTGGATGCACATTTTCAGAAATACGGTAATGGGTCCTGACAAAAACTAACGGGTCCCTGTATATACAGTATATCGCTTATAATTGTGCTATTGCCTCATCTACCAAATTCTTTAGTCACCTTTACAATAATTCAATCACAAAGAAGTTTTTAGCCAGTGTTGTTGAAACATATGTGATTACTTAGTGTGTGACAGTAAATCATTAGTATCATCGCTTACATCAGGGTTCCTTGTCACTAATTTTGCTTAAAAATGTTGTCAGCGTTTGCTGTCTGTCATAAAGTTGTGGCAATATTTCCTTTCTTTGGGGTGTCACGAAAATATATCAGTGACAGTTTGTTTATGAAAATATGACAACATGTCTTTAATACGACCTTCTTTATAGGCCTGTTTCCACTCAGTGGATAATTTACAAATGTGTATGATGCGAATACAGATTTTTATGCGGGGAATATATAATTTCTACCAAAATGGTTTTATCATATTGTAGTATGCAAGTTTATAATGCGGATTTCAGATTGATTTTTATGCTCCCCAAATTTGGGGGAGCATATAGTCGCCGCATTGTCCGTCCATTAGTCTGTCCATCCATCTGTCTGGCCTGTCCATTCATCCTGCATTCATGTCCGGCCAATAACTTTGCTATTTGAAGTCGCATTTTAAAATTATGAAGGTCAAGGTCACAGCATGAATTTGAAGCTAAATTGTGTCCGGTCGATAACTTTGTTATAAATAGTTGGACTTTAAAATTATTTTACAGAAATGATCACCATATCGAGAAGACGCATTGCATGCAAAATTAGGGTTGCTACCTTGAAGGTCAAGGACACAGTGTGACTTTGAAGCAAAGTCATGTCCGGCTAACTTTGTTATTTGCGTTCACATTTTAAAATTTTTTTACAGAAATTTTCGTGATACCATTTGCATTCACATTTTTAAATTATTTCACAGAAATTTTTCGTGATATCAAGACAAACTGTAGTGCGTGAAATTTGGGTCGCTACTTGAAGGGTCAGGGTCACAGTGTGACCTTGAAGCAAAATCTTGTCCAGCCAATACATTTTTCAGTCTACATTATTAAATACAATACACAATAAATTGTATTTCTCGAATTCCTTGCCATTGTTAGCATGACCAGTTCCATTGTTCCCCAAGTTAACACAGTGGTTGAAACAGCCATTCCCTTCAACCTTCATAGGTACAGGTTTGATCATGTCTGATTTTATAGCACTACTCCAGTTCACACAATTCACCTTCATAGTTATACAACAAACCATTTTTGTGACAAAAAACCCATTCGGGGAGCATCACCTGTCTTCGATGGTCACTTGTTGCAGGAAGTCTAAATTACATGCAGCCTTCAGATGGACATATTTATTTTTCTTGTGTCTATGATAAAAAATGTGCGCCAGAGACATGGGACACAGAGGAAAATTGATCACTGCAGTAATATGTTGTGTATTTTTTGGGGGGTGGGTGGGGGGATGGAAACACAATTGACCCCTTTCACATAAGATACACCCTAATGATGTTTCAAACATGTAGTCTACTGGGTTAGAAAGCAAGTTTATAGTCAGTTAGCAACTGAACATGAGTATGTTTTGTTTTGTTAGTTGCATTGCTTCTTATGGAAACTGTATAGCTGTCAAGCCTTTTGGCGCTAACTTTACTCTCAGGCATACCTGAGAAATCCTAACCCAATTAAAAAAAAAGAATATCGGCATCTAAACATGTTTTTATTAATTAAAGAGTTTATTGTCTATAAATTTAGCCTTTAGGGTTACATGCAATGTAACAAAAAAAAACAAACAACAACAAACAACATATTTTAACTGTTCGACTGTTTATGATCTAGCTAAAAAAACACAACAGATGGCTTTGTTTTAACCTCATTCTGTTGATGACACAGTATGCTGTTTTTTACTAAAGATTATGTACAATAAAACCTTGCTAGAGGGACACCTGTGTTTCTTTTTTAAAGTGTCCCACTTAGCAAGGTGGACCTTGCTGTACATTTTTATATTTTTTTGCATTGATGGATTCCATATGTTATGAGATCAGCTGCTCTTTTAAACCCAACTCATTTTCCCGCAAATCTAGACCATGACAGCAGTGAAAGACTGAAACTGTTCTGTTTATTTTAGATTACAAATCACAGTGACTCAATTGCTGTTATAATATTAAATATTCAGCTATTTGGTCAATAATAACTTCTCACCAAAGGTTAGCTGAAGAATATCCTCACTTTTCACCTTGACTGGGATTGAAAATAAATTTTCTGAGGAGCAAAGGAGATAGTTGTAAGAAAAATATACAAATAACATACACTTCAATCTGAAAACCGTAACTATTTTATCTTGCAGATAATATATTTTCCACAAAGGCATGGATAAAGAACAAGTTCTGCATCGATGAAGGGACAATCAACAAACAGTTTGAAATTCCTGAGGATTTGGACTATGTTGAGTAACCCTTGCATAAATGTTGGAAAAAATGAAATTTGTGTCTGTTCATATGTTGTTGTTGTTTATTAAGTTTATGATGTTTAATTGACAAAAAAAATAAAATAAAATAAGAATGTTGAAAATGTGTAATTTTTTAACATACCATGAGGAATCTAAATTATTGGAAAGATAATTAACTTTAAGCGGCTAGGAATAAATTCACTCCACAGATATCTGACAAAATATAATGAGACCAAATTTGGACAGAGGACATTACCTTGCCACTCGTACCAACGGAAAGGTTTGCCATACCCAGCCTATTTTATTGCTGTAGGCATGTTGGACTTTGCCCTCATTCTCTACCCTGAACAAAAATTTGGGTACAAGACTTACAAAGTCTCAAAGAAGAGATGGCCAACCAAGTAAAACATTAAATAATGTTGCCTAGCATCTGATAGCAATTTGCTTCCTCATAAATTGCCATTCTATACAGCGAATTGTTAAATTAAAGGACTTTAACCATGAAACTTGAAAGTTTAAAAGCTTTTTTTTAGAAATGTATGCAGTCTCGCTTTAAATTGGATTGACTTTTACTTTTGTTTTATATACATGTACTTGTTTCAGGTTACCCCCCCCCCCCCCCCCCCCCACCCCACCCCCAAATTTCTGTCTGGATCATAACAATAGTGAAATGAAGAAAATTTGCTCATTTTATTTTTTCCTCTTATTCAAAACCCCATACTTTCAATACAATATCCATGAGGTAATAATTAATATTGAAATTTCTGGAAACACACAAAGCATCTTAATTTTTTCAAAAGTTTTCAATAGGATGTTTAAAATTAACCTGGATCTTTTTTAGAAAGCTCTATAATAGAATGGTCAACATACAAAATTATAAATCTTTGAGCGCTTGGTCAAGATTATTCCCAAGCATCTGATTGGTAAGATTTCAAATTTCTTTAAAATTCAGTCGAAGACTTGCGCATAGTCTCAGGCACAAGCTTTATAACTGTGAGCCCATGTCTCAACAAACATTAACCCACATCTAAAAATTTAATAGAGCAAAAAACTTTTCTTAATAAATAAAAGCTGACAGAAAGCTTCAACAGATAAGGATGTTTGTTTTGTTTATTAAATACTACAATAAAGTATGGTCATTTTTAATGACGTCCACCTGTTTTGGAAAAGTAAGATCCCACCATCTGCACTGCCTATTAATTAATGCAGCGCTATTGAGCTAATGGGGAACATTGGAAAAAGAAAAATTGTTTTCCTTGCTGGATAATATCTGAGGTAGTCTAAATAGTTGGTAGGTCCTTGTAGTTGGATTTCTTGGACTTTATTGCCTGTTCTTTTGCAGGTGGAGCAAATTCAAACAGTAAGTGTTTGTTGTTAATGGTCAACTTTTGTATCATAAGCAAGGCATAAAATTCAACACACGCCAAAGAGTACAAGCATAAAAGGCGAGTAATCCACATAAAAGGATCTACATGTACTTGCATGTTGGAATTATTCAGGGAAGACTATCTACTAATGTTTCAAATGTACTTTTTATAACCATGGCAAACACATATTCTGGCATGCATAGTTCAAAGCTAAACTAGGTTGCTATACTGCAATTTATGGATACAATAGTTAAAAACCATAGCAATGCTTTTGTTTCACCCAAATTAAAGGTCAGTCTTTTGAATGACAGCATGTTAACATAAATTTAGTAAGAAGTGGCAATATCTGAATCCATTATTTATTGTTTTAATAAAGTTTTGCTGTTAAGAGAATTTTTTTTCAACTTTCTCACTTTAACATCACAATTCAGCCCAATTATCGAAACATATTCTTAATGAGAGCTGCTCATCAAGGGCTAACAAGTACTCCCCATCTGAAGTCTGAAATGTTATTGTTTTGTTTTTTTAAGATACATCACAGTGACCAATTATGATCATTATAGCAACGTCACACTGTTTTAGTGGAGGAAGACCCCAAATGTCTTGGTAGAACCACTGGCACACTGCAGGTCAGCTGAAATACCTTCCCACATTTAAGTCCTTCGCTCCAAATGAGACTCAATCCCACGTGGTGAGAGGCGATGCAGTCAAAGGAGTTACCAATTGGCGACTCTAGCACTGAAATATTGTTTAATGAGAAAACAGCTCCTGAAATTTTAAATTTGGTACTGAAAAAAGCAGGTGCACAGGTTCCTACGATACTAAAGAAAAGTTTTATCAAAATTGATGCAAAACTTGACAAAACCCGGACAAAATTGTTCATTCTCAGGAATGGACTTTATATGTGGCTACAATATTGTTCTCTTTTATTCTCTTTGTCACCTAACAGAAAATAAAGCTATAAATACCACACGATATTTGGACAAGTCCAAATAATGTCAATGTGTAGCACAGGTATAAATGAAAGGGGCTTTTACTTTAACATCCAATCAATAAAATCCTCAGTGGGAGCAAGCGTAAGAATGCCATGTCCACTGAGTAAATTGTAGATTTCTTTTGCTGGAAGTTCTTGGTTCGAATCCGAACGGCGACACTGTTTTTTTTTCTCGGCTCGGCATTTTTCTTTTCGTTTTGCTTTTGAGGTATATTTTTATGTTTCTTTGATTTTTTTTTCATATATATTTTTTTTTCATTTATTTTCATTAATACAGATGCATAAAATTGACAATGATGTCTAATTTTCTAAGGAACTGTGTCGGAATAATCAGTCATCAACTGTATCTGTCCCCTCATTGAAGTAATGGAGCCTTTAAAAGTATATATACTTAACTTCAATTACCTTTACAATATTTCTGATTATTGCTTTCGATTTATAATCTGTCATATTTGAATGATGCATGCACAGTTTCGAAGAAGCCGTATGTCAAATGTATTATATGTAAATTGTTTTAACCATGTAAAGCAAACCAATTTTTAGGTTTTTAGAGCACACCTAAACAAGTCACATATTCTAAAAGATACTTACCGCTTTTGAGATTTGATCCCCCATCGCCATATTAATAGGCCATGCGCTTTACCCCTTGACCATCATGAGTACGGTAAACTGTCCGCATAATTTTAGTAAATACTTGAACATTAAGGCGCCAACTACCTGATACCCTTGCTTATGATTGGAATCGACTGTTTTGTTATGCTTATATAACAAAATAGCGCGTTTTACCAATACATTGCTAGGGGAACAATGGCACAAAAGAACACCATATGTTCCATTAACCTCCTAAGTGTTCATTTGTGTGCTCGGACAGACACAACGGACAAATGTATTCCAGTATATCCCTCAAAACTTTGTTCAGGGTTATGATAATACATATGTATGGTAAAACAATAAAAAACAAAACACGAATCACATTTAATTTCAGTTTATTGAACGCTGAAATTGTGTTATTTTTCAAGTCGTAGAAAAGTCGACAGAATACGACCACAATTTTGGGGTACTAAGAATGACCATTCCTTTTAAGCACACGCCAGCAAATGATCATTTTTCAGTACACAGAAATGTTTTTCTATGACCTTGCAATGTGCACAATCTTGTCCAAGTCGCAATCTGCTAGCATTGATTAGTGTGACACATGTTTATCATGGTCTACTTGTAATCGACTTCTCAACATACATGTAAAACTTTCATAAGCAATGCATTAGTAACAGTAGTAACGGTATATAAAATACCTTGTATTAACATGTACTGTACACTGTATTTATTCTTGTTCTTCATCACAAAAGCAGTCAACATTTTTTTTTTGTGTAGTCATTATGAATGTTATTTGGTTTTCAGATTATTTCTGTATATCTTTACTTAGCAATTTTTTAAAAAAATATTTTTTTGGGTTCTGGAAATGGAAAAAGTCATAATCAGCCAATTCTTTTTTATAAATTATTTTAAAAGAATGGTTAGATGATATTCTTTGGCAATGTTCAGTACATGTTAAGTAAAAAATTGTAAAATCCTAGATGATACTGAAGCACAATATCAAAGAAAAAGTTTCAAGTATATATGTACTGAAGGGATATTCACATTCTACTGGTCAGATTTCAAAATCTATCTTGCAAGATATTTTTTATTCGTCATAATTACTAATATGAATCATTTTAATATTTTATTGCATTTCTTACAAACACATTAGATTTAGCAAAAATATACCGATTGCATAAAAGGAGAACAATCTTGCATGAATTTTAAGGTGTTTCCTGTTTATAATATATACTGAATTTTTATCTTTTATTATTTATGCCTCAGTCTTAGTAATTGAGCCACAACAAATAGCAAAGAACAACTTCCTGTCAATAGAGCAGGTACTCGTAATGTTACCTTTACTGTCAGCACTTTTCTGTTCCTTTTGGGAGACTAATTTTCATTTCGTCAACAGGTGCTGTACACATTTTTTTTCCTTGAACATTTAATTATCAGTGTGTAACATTTTATGTACTGTTTATAAAGAAGTATACAGATTATATCAATAGATAATTGGACACTGATAATTACTTCTACAGAAATTATGGCAATTAGAAGCACAAGATTGTTTTTATTAGCAAAAAGTGACCTTACAACATTTTTTTAAACAGCCCTTTTAACCTGCAATAGAGCAATGAAGCATTTACAAGCATTAATTGTAGATTTTTTACCGATTTAAAAACAGAGTCCCAGACATGGCAACATCTTTAATTGCCAAAACTTCTCCAAACCCTACATACCTGGTGTGGTGATTCTAATGAGTACCAACAATATAGTGTTTGGTTGAGAATTATGGGATATATCCCAACAAAAAATCAGATTTTCACCTCTGGTGCTCTGAACAGGATGTTGACCAAGAATGATTGTGCTTTATTGTTATGCTATGATAACTTGCAGGCATTGGGTTATGAAAAGGCTTGCTAGAGGTTTTACATAAATATGCTGTGAGATTTGTATGAATGGTATTCATAACAATACCAGCAATGGTGTTCAATTGTTATGCAATGATAATTCTTGCAAAGTGCTAACCAGACAAAAAAAAGATCCATGGTCATATTCATAAAGATTTTTAGTTATTTTTTTTACGACTTAAATTAAGAAGTTTTCTTAAATCTTGAAATATTTCTTTAGATACAGGAAAATGTCTTAAATTTTATTTATAAAATCATGAATTCTGAGAATTTCTTTGTATATTTTTAAATTTAAGGAAATTTCTAGTTCAAGTCAGGAAAAATAACTAAGATTATTTACAAATACAAGCCCCGAACTCACTGTGCTAAATTGTTTCATTGTCTATCGTAAGTTGTGACTCAATTGAGAAATGAGAAATCCAGCATTCCTGCCAGGTAAATTTCTCGATGAATAAATATGTATTCATAAACTGATTCATACAGCATTAACATATTTGCAAAAAATGTTGCACACAAAAAGCCACATTTATAATCGACTCCCACACTCGAGCAAAACATTCATAAACACATTTGTTTCCTGCACAAAAATAAAAATAAAAGTGATCGATACTTTAAATACAAAAGTGACGGGTTAGATTTTCAGGTTTTGTTTTTTGTAACACACAACTGTGTGTGTATTTGTAAATGATCTAGCAGAAACTATAATAAAAAGTTGAAAAGAAAAACAAATGAAGCATTCTATATTTAGTATATAAAGAGAAAATAATTTACTTTTCAGTAAAATATTCAGAACATTTTTCTTATTTTAATACTACTCAGACCTGAAAATAGGGTACTATTACATATACTATTTTTTTTTATGGTTATTTGTCCCTCTAAATATATATGTAAAAAAATTACATGGAACGCAACAAACAATATATAACAAAAATACTTGGTTTACATTTTTTTTAATTGCACCTGCAAGCTGTAAACACTGGTATTCCCCAACTGTATATTTAGCCTATTTCATGTTTCTATCATGTTACGCTGTGCATGTTAAGTAGAATTGTTAAAGTTAATTTTAATTCAGCGCAGAAACCAATTATGGTCACAGATGATGTCCAGCTATTTTCGGTGAAGGAAGACCCGGGACAAATGTCTAGGTAAGATCCTCCGCCCCACAGCAGGACTGTCAGACTTTCCCACATTGGGTCCTCTGTCTAGAACAGGACTAACATGGTGAGAGGCAGTCAGAGAAGTTAAGTGAGAAACTCTACCACTATGTCACAGGTGCCCTGTATACTGAGTGTTACAAAAACATGCCAAATGTCACACCAGTTACACTGAAAAACCTAAATATATTTATGCTTTTTTAAATTTTTAATTATTTCTATGATAATAATTATCAATAACCTGTAAACAGTAAAACTGAATTAATATCAAATAAGAATTTTTGCTTATTAATTTTTAATTATTGTTTATAATAATGTTTATTTATATTTGTTAATACCTTTCTATTCTGAACTCTACATTGCTTGTATTCATTTGTCTCTTGACGTGACAATGTCATTGTGTACCAGCAATACAGGGTTCAGTTAAGAATTATGAAATATACAATTCATGCCACCGGCACACCGCAGGTCAGCTGGAAAACCTTCTCACGTTAAGTCCTTCACCCCAAACGGGACTCGAACCCACACAGTGAGAGGCTAAGCGGTCAGAGGAGTTACAAGACAGCAACTGTACCTCTATGCCGAGGGCACCCCTGTATTTCAATAATAAAATTCATCATTTAATTGTATTTTATGGTATGCCTTACAATTTAGAGAACTTTGTGATAGTTTACAAAATATATTTTCAAAAGTGAATTCAACTTTCAAAAAGAAGTCATGATTTTTGGCAATTCAGCAACGATAAAGGAAAAAATACACAATTCATAGTATAAAGGATGATAAAAAAAAAAAGTAATTGGTATAATAAATAACCTTATAACATATTAAGAGTAAAAAAAAAGAAAACATGATAACCATAAGATTAATAATGCCCTTACTGTTGAAAGTCAGTTCAAATTATTTTTACTATTTTGAACTATTTATTAATTCTTTTATTATCCCTTCATGTTTATGGGTAAATTAATAAAACCTTGTTCTTTATCTAGCACAAAACAGCATATTTGTAGTGATATACAAGTTGCAACAGACCTTATGCAATTAACACTCTAATGCAACTGTAAATCTCTTAAAACACATCTTTTTTGCAATTAACAAAGAATACAACAACACTGGAATTCAAACCCCAAACAGAAGCATTTGTAATTAACTGAACCAGCCAATCAAAAGATGAGTTGTAGCTTTCCTTATTATTCCTATAGATAAAGAGTAATAAAAGAAAACAATAAAAAAAAAATCATCAAAGTTTGTTTCTATCATAGTATTTCAGTTACAAAACATATTTATGCAAGGCAAGTGTATGTTTATTAAGATGTGGCAGATATGTACAATCATGGGTTAGAGACGGGCCATTGAAAAGAAATTGTTGACTTGGTCAGGGGGATTGGACAGAAAGAAAACAGATATGGCAACATCTGAAAAAAGTGGGATAGAACCAGAAATGATTGCACAAGTTATCAGGGGAAAAAAAAAATTTTTTTGTGCTTCATAGAATCTTAATCAAATGTTTTTTTTATGGCATACATCACGGCGATAAGGATCATTATAGCAATGTTTTGGTGGAGTCAGACCCCAGACAAATGTCTCAGATTCTTAGTAGAAGCATGTACATGTGCGGTGACATGATAACCTATTACACTATAGTTGGATTGAGATCAATTTTAATTACGTCTTTGGAAACAGTAGGGATTATACTGACAAGTACTGGTAGAAAATGACAGCTGGTATAAAGATAACGAGTGTGTTTCATCATAAATATTAAGATAATTTTTCTTCTCTTTACAATTGTTTTCCTTCTTAAGAGCGCTTTGTTAACATTTCAGAAATTGCTCTCAGAGTGAAATCGCTCTTAAATCTTAACGAAGTGCTGTTGATCGATTTCCTACCAATCGGCACTTACGACAGATTGTTGAAACGCACTTAGGAGAGATCGTAAGACCGAAATTTACGATTTTTTTCAATTGTTCCTAAGATTTATGATGAAACGCACCCAACACTTCTATCTACACCCTGAACCATGACAAGGTATGACAGGTCATAGAAAAGAGAAATTAATAGCTGTGGATTAACATAAAATAATAATAAGTCAACTCTTATTTCTGGCTTTTAAATACGAACACAGAATTTTAAGACTAAGATAATCTTTTCTACATAGTTAGAGTCTTAACAAATCTTTACAACATATTTGCATTCTTAGGCATTTTTTGTTGTTTGTTGTTTTTTGTTACACAGTTGGATAAATAAGCAATTTAATTTACATATATATAGATTTTGAACCATTTTTGTAACACAGGATTCATCATTATTCCTGGAACAACATACTGGCTGGATTCTTAAGCCAATATGAACAAATAGTTGGATTTTTAAGCAATGAAAAACAACAACTGCTGCCTAAAAATAAAGAAGAAAAACAAGACATGGAAATAAATAAAAATAATTGGGGCAAATTATCATGCATAGTTGAAACAAGATTCTATCCAAGAAAAATATACAAATATAGTAAAATTTAAGTTATATGAATCTACAAGTGACTGTAAAGGTATTATATTTTTCATCTATCTGGTTGTCATAGGACACAGATTTTCATATATAAGGAACAAGTTCAATAATAATAAAAGTAATGATATCAATAGCATATTACTGCAATAGTATTTTGTACAATGGAAAAAAGAAGCCCCTCAAAATGGTTAATTATAGAGATAGTAAGGCTTCTAAGAATAACAAAGTTTTGAGTAAGAAGATTTAATGACACGAAATACTATGATGCCATTTTCATCAAAGCTGAAAAATTTTGCCATAATATTCAGTGATTTAATCACTTTAAAGAGAAGTACTGCATAACAGCGAAGTTAACTCATCTTCTACTTAAAAACAGGAAAGGTAGCCATGCCACAAAACCAGACTTTCAACGATTTAACACAAATTATTAATCGGGAACTGTTTTTTGTTCTATTTTTAGTAACTGTGACCTTGAACTGTCCGGCCCCAAATCCAATACCAAGCTAAATCTTTATGCAAGCTTGATATATTCTAAGTTTCAGCAAGATTGGTTTATTCAAGCTAAAGTTATTGACCGGAAACTGTTTTTCTATTTTCAGTAACAGTGTCCTTGATCAGACTGGCCAAATTCCAATACCAAGCTAGGTCTTCATGCAAGCTTGCTATATCCAAAGTTTCAGCAAGATTGGTTTATCCAAACTTCAGTTATTGACTAATTCCTCTGTTTGACGCAGCCAGCCTGCCCACCATACCCCAATCTAATATCCAGGATTTTTGTTGAAAACCTGGTTAAAAAAGCTGCCTGTACTTTTTTTATAGCCTATTAAATCATTCAATTATTATTAATATAAATAACTATGCCAATGACCCATAGAACAATCATTGTAGTATGATCAGAGTTTATGCTAAAAATATACATTTTGCCCAATTTAAGATCACTGTTGGATGTTGCTTAATTTTTCATTTGCCAAATTATAACATGCAATTTTATTATTTTATATTTTTATGGAGATGGCAGAGAAATACTTTATAAACTAAAGCTTGAACCCATTTGCAACATCAAGTTACTATTTATGGAGGAGGGACCCAGACAGAAATCAAACCGTTGTATTTTTAATTTGTACCCTCAGCACGATTTCTTAAGCAACTTTCGTCTTCTGTAGACAATGTCAAAATCTTTTCCCCCAAAGTATCCTCCCCTTGCTAGTTCTTGAAGTATGCAATTACGCATCTTCAGATAGAACCAAATGAACAAATTATTGTTATCTTGTTTTTCTTAATTACAGGTGTAGGTGTAAACATACCACAGGACCACTGATATTCCAATAGCTTGGTGGATGAAGTGGTTGTTACTTAAAAATACCGTAATGACTCGGTTATTTTGCGTACTCATGTAATGTGCGCATCCCTAGTTTGAGTTGGATTTTGTGGGGTGGTGTAGGCAGTTGAGGCCAATAAAGGGGATAGCGAGAGTTAATTTCTCTTTCACTGTGGACATTTCCACTTGACTCTCAAGATGATACTGGCAATATGAAACTAGGGCCTTAAGTTGAAATAATCAAAACCTAATATGTACACATTACAATCACTTTTCAGAAAAATTGTTCAAAAACTCAACAATAAAAAAACTTATCTTGACAAGAGCATTTTATTTCTATTACTGACAAAAGAAAAAACATCTGAAATCATTATAGCTCTGAAGATGACAAGCCTATTACTTAGCTACATATGAGAGCAATAGAACAAAAGAAAAAAAAAAGAAGAAACAAAAACTAAAGAAGTCAATAAAAATATTTCTATCATAATAACATTTACAATAACACTAGCAAAACAGAAAACCCCAATAAGCATTTAGAATACATTTAGATCAAAATCTCATGTACACATCATTTCAAACTCAAACATTCTTTTCAAATTCACAAATTCACCACCAAACACAATTACACTCCCACTTTTGAATTCCCTCTGGAAAATCACGCAAACAATTGGTTGTAGTCAATAATGAAGATGTCTTTTTATTATTTATGTAAGACAAACTTAAAAAAGAAATATATTTCACATCATATTTTTTTTCTCAAAATTCTTTTTAAATTCATTAACATAACAATACACAGTAACAACATGATAACAGGCAGGATTATCATAACAGCATAATCGTGACTATTCCGTAGAAATCTTCGACAGAAAAAAAATGTTTTTTTATAGATTATTTGTATAGCTTATAAAAAAAATGTGTGGAAATGAGTCAACGATTTCCAAGGTGCAGATGCAGAATTCAGCGTACACTGTACAAAAGCAGAGACTGAGCGCAGAATCGCTTGTAGATCTCCTTTGTTTAAAGGGTTTACAGTAAGTGTTTTCTCCCAGTCTGCACAATTTGGTGAAAAAACGTCTGCAACCAGTTAGTTCTTGAAACATCTCATGAGGACTCCCTCTACCAGAGTGTGTCCTCACTTTGGATGTGTCTGAAAAAAAGAGAAAATATGTCACTGAAAAACTGACAAAGAAGCAACAGTATCTCAAGTCTGTTCTGGCTTCAGTTTGGGGAAAAACTAAAAGGAGATAAATTAGTTGACTACAAACCCAGTAAAGAGCCCCTGCTGGCTCTAGGTGTAGGCCACCTTTAGATCATGAAAAGATTTTTTTTTTAGTTACCTTTCCTTGTGGGACGGTATTTTCATATACTTTCTATAAGAAATATCATAAATTTAATTTTTAATTTGCCTATTTTTGTTTTAGAAAAGCGCTTAAACCTTTTAATAAATTCATATCACAATCAACAGGATTCCATTTTATGCGTATGCTTCAGTCTTTAGTGTTTTTCAAAAGTTTAAAAATTGGTAAAATCTATATACTAAATACCTACTCACAAGGGAGGTACGAATATAGTTTTTTTTAATAGTTACAGTCCTTCTACATATGAAAAGAGGGAATAGTACTGACATAGTCTTTAACGCTTAAACTCAGCTTATATGTAAGTCTTTAACCCTAAATGCTTAAACTCAGCTTATATGTAAGTATTTAACCATAAAAGCTTAAACTCAGCTTATATGTAAGTCTTTAACCCTAAATGCTTAAACTCAGCTTATATGTAAGTATTTAACCATAAAAGCTTAAACTCAGCTTATATGTAAGTCTTTAACCATAAATGCTTAAACTCAGCTTAAATGTAAGTCTTTAACCCTAAATGCTTAAACTCAGCTTATATATAAATCTTGAACACTTAAACACAGTTTTAATGTAAGTTTTTAACCCTAAACACTTAAACTAAGCTTAAATGTAAGTTTTAACCCTAAATGTTTAAACTCAGCTTAAATGTAAGTCTTTACCCCTAAACACTTAAACTCAGCATATATGTTAAGTCATTAACCCTTAATGTTTAAACTCAGCTTAAATGTAAGTCTTTGACCCTAAATGCTTAAACTCAGCTTAAATGTAGGTCTTTAACCCTAAATGTTTAAACTCATCATATATGTAAGTTTTTAACCTAAAACACTTAAACTCAGCTTAAATGTAAGTCTAACCCTATACTTGCTGGAAACAACCTTTAACAAAAACCATACCCTGGCCCTAATGGTGTTTCCAGCAAGTAAAGGGCTAGTTGTATGACTGGTTTGATGCCATGTAAAGAATTTCAATACAGCATGCAAATACTGATAATATATAACCTTAACCATGCTATGTTTTGTAAAAGCTTGTGCTAAATTTTTATTGTGTTTTTTGAAAATATGATACATATTATTTGTAGAGATTAAAATACCTTTCAATGGACAAAGCAGCAAATAGTGTAGATCCTGATCAGACAACTTCTCGTTGGATGCTGGCTGATTTGGATCTACACTATATACCTAAACCTTGTAATTGATTAGCACACCAAAAGAAAAATGTCTATGCAGGTAGTTTCAGAGAAGGCAATGCTATGTTTGATTTAAGTAAATGATGCCTTTTGATAACTGAGAGCCAAAAAAAAGAGAGAAATATTCCAAAATATATTGAAGAAAAAAAAATAATGTATCTTTAGTTCAATTGTACATGTTCAGTAATGGGTGAATTATTTGAACAAAACTGGCAGAACTAATGAGTGGGGAAAGCAGTGAGAGTGGTTCTGAGTTTTTCTAAATTCCCCTACTGCTGGAATACCGTGACTACTGCTGGAATACCGTGACAAAAGAGACCGAGTACTGTACAATATGCAAAGGCATATTGATCAACCCAGAGTGACTGTAAGGTCCAATATAACTTGGCATCCCTGATTCCTGTCTACAAACTTATTTATCAACCTATTGATTCCTTGCCTTTCTGCGCAGGGACAAATTTAACCCATCGCCTGCTGAATTTAGTATGTGTAACATATTTGATATTGATATACTATTTTTTATTTCTGTATACATGGCACCAACCTAATTATAATACCACAGGTCACGACAAGCTATTGAGCATTGGGAAAGACCAATGTCTGGGTAAAACCAACAGTGCACAATAAGTGTGGGGAAAGATTTCCCAACAAGACAATTTTACTCACACCTGGGACTCAAACCCACGCCATGAAGTTATAAAAGAAATTGCAAGGCTGTATCAATGGCACCTGTACACATATGATATGAGGTTGTTTTTTTCCTTGTTTACAACAACGATGATGACAATGAACTAGAAGCAGTCTTCTGCAGCTGTCTGGTGGACTGTGGCCGTCAGTCCATTGAATTTTATAAGTTGAAAGGACTGATGGTCCGCCAGAATTTTCAGCCAAATCATTTTCAAAATTCTGAATAATTATGAAAACATATATACTAAACAAGGCTTTTCGTAACATAGCCGTTAGCATACCAAATTTCTGTGTCATAATGCCAAAATAATATATGTCCCGTGAAAATTGGTCCGGTCCAGTAGATATTGCCAGTTTGGTTAACAGAAGGTCCATTGTTTTTAAATTTCTTCTGTGAAGACTGCTCGAAGCATGCTTAAGACTATACAGCAAAAGGCGTAAATCCTGATCAGACAGATTCCAGTGGTTTGCAGATCAGGGGTTTACATAATTTGCCTTGAGCGGATCAATCTGTATGTTGCAGGTTGTGAATAAAGCTATGACTTAACTATAGATACAAAACAGTCCAAATTTGTGACAAAAGCCATTTTTTGTTTACTGTGTTTATCATCCTACCTACATTATTATTAAAGATAGTGTACACTTGAGGCATTTAGAGTACTGCCTTCCCTGAGTATAACATATTGAGTATAACATGCCATGAACACCTGGCATGATACCACATTCAGTCACATTGTCCTGACACCGGGCCAACCAGTTGTGGAACTACCCTTATATTTGCTTGAGCATAAGCAAGCGAGATATTACTACCATTTTTAACAATGTATGTAGCATCCCCGAGATTGAACCTGGTGCCTCCCATACTTGAAACAAGCTCTTGAAAGAGGGGTTGTATTCATTAAGAATCTAAGTTAAGTTTTCTTACTCAAACTAAGTAATTTCAAGTTAATTTTAAATCTTCCTAAGAAATTTATATTTAATGTGAATGCAATTTTAGAAATTTAAGAAATTTCTGTATATATATGAAAATATCTTTCTCTACGAATATGATGCCAGGGCTTCCGTATAGCAAGACAGTCGTTCTTATACTTTGTTTATGCTACATCACACAAGGCATCACAAAATCTTGGTTATTGGCTAACAACTTCATGCATACGTGTACGAAGAGACAACATGGTGGCCATAAATGGTTCTACAACAGGTTAACGCTGATAATGCTAAATACAGATAGATTAGGCTTAGGTAAATAGTGCAGCTCCAGGACCTAGTCAGCTTCTAAGTGTAAGCACTATGATCAAGATCTGCAATATGCAGCTGATATTTTTATACATATTGTTACCTATGTGTGGAAGTCAGCGAATTTAGTATTGATTATTAAAATTGAAGCAAATAAATTGCTTTGAGAAAACACATGTATGTAACCCATCAGTAAGCTGTGGAAAAAAAAAAAAAAAAAAAGATACACATAGTGTACATGAAGGTTCATGTTAGGTTAAAAAAGGCACAACTTGATTGCATTTCTGGCACATGTTCTGCCACAGATTAAGTACACTGACAAAAAAAACCTCAAGATAACATGAACCTTGGCAAAAACAAAATGGCCTGATGATATCTAAGCTGTCTTGACTCATACCAACACATAAATAAGTCATGCTTGTGTAGAATTGAGAACTCTTGACTTTAAAGGTGGTATCCTACAGTTTTGGATGGGATGGGATATCCCGGCATTTTTGCCGATACTGTGCAGCGACATTACTATAATTATAGCACAGGGGCACTTATGAGGTGCCCAGGGACTGAACCCGGCCGGTCCATTATACTGACACCAACGAGTCAGGCCCTACAGTTTGGACCAGATATTTTCTCTCTCTAAGAATCAAATAAATTATTGTAACCTGAAAATATCTAACAAACTGCTAATTACTGATGTCCTTCATCTATGGGAAATATAAAGCATAACACATCACTCGTCATTACAAATAGGTATTTCCTATCTAAGCCAGGCTGCACTATTAGCTATTTTTTAAACTAAGAAAACCATGTGACCCGTTACTTTATATAATAATTCGGGTGACATTTATGTCTATTTTTTTTTGCAGATATCATGCTTATTTATAGTTTTAGAAAGAATGGTCATGTAGAGTGAGCGAATTCACGATTTCTACTGTCTTACGATTTTGGCAATGTTAAATGTTTTGTTAGACTTAGGTTTTACTTTTTGCAGAAATAATGCCCTAATTGCCCCAATCCAGGGTTACGAGTATTTGTTGAAGACAAACTGTCAAATAATTAAACTAGTAAGACAATTTCTAAAAGGTAGATGGCATTCTTCCCTACCCTGAGACAAAAACGTCATTGAATAATTTTTAAAAGTAAAAAAGAATGTTTGGACAATTGGACTTACCATTACTTTAGCATAAAACATATTAAATATGTTTGATTTGTTAAACAATAACATCTCACCAATAACCCTTCAGTTGTCTAGAGATAGTGAAGCCTTGAAAAAGACACATAGCTGCCTTCACTGTGTTTGCATGCCGTGACATAATACCACCCCAGTCACATGATGGAACTACCCTTATCATTGCTGAGGTGAACTCCCTGATTAATCTTTAGATAGAATCACCAGCACACAGTAAGATCAAACATTATATAATGTACTTAAACGGGGTATCTGAAGTAAAAATGAAGAACTTCTAACATGAAACTGTTTGCCTCTTCTGGAGGACACATCCACACATGGGAAGCTGAAGAGTCAAACGTATGACTCTCACCTGTTGACCTTGACACCTGACCTTCTTATGGTTTTATGGTGACCTTGGTTTTGAAAATCACATCCTCTTAACTCTTTTGTTTGTGTCTATGTCTGAAGGTCTTTAAATTAATCTGATTGGTGCCGTTGCTTCTACCAATACATTTAATGTAGGGTCTCTTTTTAAGTAACATTAAATCACTCAGAACTTTTAGCAAAACTTTGACCTTTGACCTTTTAATTGTGATCTTGTATCAGAATCATCTTTTGATCCAGGCAATAATTGACAAGCACTTGTAGGCCGAACTCATGCAAGAAAAACATGCATAATAGGATAAAAGCATGTATGCAAATATACTGAACACATTCGAACTTCTTTTGTCCAGCTGTCTGCATTATATACATTAACATAACATTATTGTTTTGCTTTTTTTTCTTGTAGAAAATCACACTGATACAGTTTAAGTCAATATAAAGACATCCAGTTATTTTTATCTTAGAAGACACCAGACAAATGTTTAGGTAGACCTGCTGGCACACCGCAGGTCAGCTGAAAGTCCTCCGAGCATGAAGTCCTTTGCCCTAGTGAGGACTCAAACCCAAGCAGTCAAACTAAGGATTTAAAGATGTTACAAGTAGGCAACTCTACCTCATGACCTTGCCGGCTGCTATAGCTCAGGTGGTAGAGCATCCGCTTGCGGATCGGGAGGTCGTGGGTTCCAAACCTAGCCGAGTCAAACCAAAGACTTTAAAGTTGGTAGTAGTGGCTTCCCTCCTATTGCTCAGGGCTAAGGGACAGCATTACACCTGACTCATTGGTGTCAGTATATTTGACTGGCCGGGTTCAGTCCCTGGGCACATCATAAGTGCCCCTGTGCTGTAATGATGGAAATGTTGCTGCACAGTATCAGCAAAAATGCCAGCAAATCCCAATCCTACCTCATGACCCCAAGCGACCCACCATACATCAAATTTTCTAAATCAATACATACCTCCTTTTGATGTTTCAGGGTACGATTCCATTCTGAAATATAAACAAAGACATCTTTTTTAAAAAGCTTATCACCAGAGACAAATAAAAACATATTAATTATAAATGTTTATGAATGTAAAATTAACCCACACATGTTGAAAGTTTGACTTATAAAAAAAAGAAGAAGAAAATAAATGTGACTGTAACTGATAAATGACCCATGATAATGCAACAACCTATTATGTAACCTTAATGACAACACTTGTTAATGAATATCACAGCACAACTTTAAGTGTATGTCAATAAGATGGTAAAGTTTGTTTTTGTTTGTTTGTGTTACTTCTGAGACATATCGCAGCGACCAACTATGATCATTATAGCAACATCCAGCTGTTTTGGTGGAGGAAGACCCCAGAAATTCCAGGTCAGCTGGAAGACCTTCCCACATCAAGTCCTTCGACCCAAATAAGACTCAAACCCACACAGTGAGAGGCTAAGCAGTCAGTGGAGTTACAAATCGGTGACAACCACTAGGCCACGGGTGCTTCAATGAAGTAAGATTGCTGTACTTTTAATAATAAGAAAGTTGTGGCTGAGATATAGAAATCAGAAGGACTGACAAACGTACAGACCAATGATCAGATCAAGTCCCCATAAGATAAAAGACCGATTTTATATTAAAAAATTGTGGCAAAGTTCAGACATATAAATGCCATCATGTTCATTATACAGGATTTAATATCCTAACATTTCAGTTAAATGACATTTTAAATGTTGAAAAAACAACAACAGATTTAGTATAGTGACTCATAATATATGTATGCTGGATGATTATAGACAATATACAGAATATGAAAATCAACTAATGAGTTGTATACTTTAATGTTGACGTGTCATCCAAATTTTCATTTCAAAATAAAACTTAAACTTAACGTTTTATTCTGCATCTGGTAGAGTGATGCAGAAAAAAATGTCAAAGTGAAAAAGTGGGAAGAGAAAAAGTTAACCATGTGTGCCCATACGGGATTCGAACTCCAGCGCATAGATTTGAAGCATTATAACCCTAATTTTGATACTCTTCAATTGGAGGTGCAGCATTACATATGCTCTACCTTAAATAACACAGTGTGCCTTTGTACAGCATTAAGGTTGCAATATTTCGTTTTTGCTGAACTTCTTAAAATCTTTTTCAAAATACATAGACATAAAACATCAAATATTTTTATGTTTTGGACAAGAATTAAGTATTGAAATATGCACAATTGTTTGGGTATGATAGATTATCATTAATTATAGAATTTTTAACATTTTTGTGGAAAATATTTAATAAAATAAAAAAGACTAATCTGTAGCATACATTAATAAACAACACTACCTGTACATCATAAAAAAAATATTCCCATTGTAAAAAAAATATGTCACCATTTTCCCCTTAAGATTTAATTTTAGCAATCTGTAACCTATCTGCTTTCAAATCAATGATTTCTCATTTCTATTGTACCAAATCAGTGACCACATAATGAAACCCTACAAAAACCCATTTGGATCGGGCATAAGTCTACATTCTACTCAGCCAATGTTGTAAACAACAATCTCATCTGATGGAAGGAAGTAATCAATAAGAGCAACAGAATATTGGACTCCAAACCCTACGCAAAGCCACTTCTGTACTGGGCCTTACTATTAGGCTACAAAGCCTGTATTGATCACTCTTAGGCAAAAATTGTAGACCCAGATCAGTCAGCGCTTGCTGGGAACTGCCTAATCAATTGATATCTGCACTATTATCTAGCAATGCCTGGGCACCTAAGCTGGTAAATGTTTTTTTTTTTTTCATTTATCGTCCCACCAACAGTATTTCAGTTATCTGGAGACGGTATCCACTTGAAGCAGATATAGTGTTGACTTCACTGTATATAGCATGCTGTAAACACCAAGCATGATACCACACCAAGTCACATTATGCAGACACCGGGCCGACCCGTCGTAGAACGATCCTGGTGAATGTAATTTTTTTTTTTTGTTACATCACACTGACACTTTTATGGTCACATTAGCGATGTCTAGCTAATTATTGGTGGAGGAAGACCTCAGACTAATGTCTAGGAAGTTCCAGTTCACCACAGGTTAGCTGAAAAACCTCTCCACATGGAAGTCCTCGCCCCTACCTGGACTGGAACCCATGCAGTGCTGGGCTAAGGAGTAACAAGTCAGCGACTCAAACCACTCGGTGATTAGTCGTGTAAGATAGCAATAGCTCAAATGGTAGGCTTGCCGATTGGGAGGTCGCGGATTCAAACCCCGGCCGGGTCAAACCAAAGACTTTTAAGTTGTCAGTGGTGGCTTCCCTCCTAACGCTCGGACCTAAGGGGACAGCATTACGCATGACTCGTCAGTGTCAATATAATGGACCGGCCAGGTTCAGTCCCTGGGCACCTCATAATTGCCCCTATGCTATAATTATAGAAATGTCGCAGCACAAAATCTGCAAAAATGTCAACAAATCCCTTCCCATCCCCCGTGTAAATGTAAGAAATTGACTTAAAACATGCATGCTTACGGATAATTAAATTAATTCTCATAACATGGATTAAAGTAGACAGCATTGTTGGCATACCTCCCAAATTGTTTTGTTTTTGAAATACATTGAAGTGGCCAATAATGATCACTAAAGCAATGTCCAGCTATTAGACAAATGTCTAAGTAGAACCAATTTCAAGTCAGCTTGAAAACCTTCCCACTTAAGTCCTACGCCACTAATGGGACTTGAACCCACATGGTGAAAGATACGCTTAGCAGTCAGCGAATGTCTTAACTGTGTAATGCAATGAAAAGCAGTCTTATGATGCCAAATAACAAGCTGTTCTAATTATAGATTATGTATTGGGACAAAAACTATAATACAGTCAATAACATCCAATTACAGAAACTTATTATATTAAACATTTACACCTTCCATGATTGTATTTAAACTAATATTAATTCTAAAATAAATGCTCAGGGACGTGACCAAAATATGCAGAGTTCACAATTAACTCCTAGTTAATTGTATTTCAGTAGACCAACTATAGTAAATGGCAACAATTGCTTTAGTTTATGTTACCAATACTAAACCCCTGTGATCTGAATCTATTTCCTGATTTCAAACCTGGTATAGAGCCGCAGAAGGCAGTGAGGCCCAGGGCAGGATAAATTAATTATCTCAGCCTAGTATATAATACATAGCTAGTGGAATACTCATTCTAATAACATTCATTTTCCTTGGTCCCCTTTAGTCAATGAATGAAAAATCCAGTATTTAATCTAATATTTATTCATAAATCTACATTTTTTTTATATCTGCATTACAAAATAAAACCACTTGAACATCTAGTCTGAACAGATTACAATATTAAGGTTAACCATTAGATAGGCATCGACACAACGTGTCTAGTCTCCTTTGATATACATATTAGTTTCTGTTCATGCACTACCTTTTATTATACATGGAGAGTGACCAAGAGTAGACAAGGTAATGCAGGGTCAATCCTTCGTGTTTCCAAATTTAGCTTTCTCATAACTCTGGAATGCTGTCACAATCGACACTGTCTGATTGAGATTAAACGCCCACAAACTTACTTTTGGTATAGAGATTATTTAAGCTAGGGAAGCAATTTATTTACATCTTTACACTTTGGTAAGTTACAGCCCAGAATTGAACCTGTGACCACTTGGGGCCAACAATCTACCATCAGTCTTGAATAAATTGAAGACTAGAGCCTTTGCTGTTATTTCCAACTGCTTCAATTCCTTACAAAAAATAAAACTTTAATTTATTTTTATCAAAGTATAAAAACGGTCATAAAGGTACCATCTGGGGAAGAGACCTTAGAACCACAGCTCTAGTCAATTAAATTAAAACAATTAAATTGCTGTTTATAATTCTACAATAAAATCCTTACTAAAATTATGGAGATAGTACATAAACTTTATGAAGCATATGTATGTAGAAATTGTGATTAGTCAATATGTAAAAGCTAGTACAAGTATTTCAACACATGTGTAGCTCGACAGAGAGCGACCTTGAAATGGCCATTCCCACCCACCCCTTTATCATCCTGCTGGTGTAGCGTGTATAATTATCATGTGACACCCACTTGTCCAATCTCTGCTTTCACAGCTTCTGCTTTCACCTTTATTGTATGACACATTGTTTGAAGCTCAAACTAATTTGTAAGGCTTACAACTATCCCTTATAGTACTTGCAATAGATGGTTATCGATTTTTCACCAAGGTGCGCGCGCACCTGTTTGTCCGCCATCTTTGTGGTAAGGTGAAGCAACATATCAGTACCGTGAAAGCGCAGGTTGTTTTTTTTTTAATTGACCTTTTCAGGCAATGAAGACGATGATTAATTCTTGTAGTGTTGTGAAATGTCACAAAATATATAATCCGGGTCAGAAATATTTTTTTCTCATTACCAGCCGTCAGTACAAACTAAGGGAAAAGGACGAGAGAACTTTCGGACGTCATACTTTCGCGCTTGAACGGAGCATTCATTGTAGCTAAGCGTTTTTAAGTGTTTTGGATTGCATTAAAAGTCGAAAGAAAATATGTATATTATAATGTTAATTGCTATGTTGTTGTTTATTTTATTGTTTTTATTAAGATACAGATAATAAACAAACAATAAAGAAATATATTGCTTATTTACTGGTCCTAAATAAACTAAAAAGCAACCAACAGTATCGATAATTTCCATTAAGGTCAATTTTAGACAAAATGTTGTCATCAGTGACATAAAAATATGTATGTGCCCCTCACGATGCTCGATGCACAAAATGTACCCCCAGATATTTAAATTTGACTCTTGAAAATTTTGATTGAGGAGTCAATGACCATTGACGTTCAGCAATTATAGAACGCCCTGTATTGGTTGTAATGTGGTATCCGACAGTTTGCTCATATTGTACCCATGTAACAATATATGTTACTACTATTCTGGAAAATGTATACATAATGCTCGAATAAACTTTAGTTAAAGTGAAGACTGTTATTACACTAACTGTATTGTTCGACAGTGTGAATCTTAAAAATATCGCATTAAATGTCCATTATTTTTAGGCACGTGGATGATTTCAGGTTATCTCAGATAGGAAAAACCCTTTATATAATAATGACAGGCAATGTGTTATGCTTTACTTTTTACATGGCTGTAAGAACAACGTTTGGCGGTCAATTCAACCCCCGGTATTTACCAGTGGTATTTACTGGTATAAATTACCTGCTGGAAAATACTCCCCAAAGTGGCAAATACTACTATGATTTTTTTTACTCAAAATACTGCAGAAATCTTAATTAAGTTAACTTGAAATAATGTATAATCATATTGATAATTAAATTACTCAGATATTTTAATTAACATTCTTTTTTAACCTAAAATACACGTGAGAAAGTAATGCTAATCCACCTGCACCTGGCCTTTGACACTCAGGAAGCAAAGCCATATGGTCTAGACTACTAAAACAACAAGTTTCAGACAAGGGGCTGTAAAAAGCCGGGGCAACATGGGCAAAAGTAAAGTGTCATACATAACCTAGACAGTTTGTATAATTGGTACAAGTAAATGGTTGTGTATTGGGTATGGCATGAGCTAGAGTGTCAACTGTACGGCTTCATCCCTGAGTAACTTTTTTAATTTCTCTTGTCATCACCACTTCCATAACTTCACTCCACACCATTACCAAGCTACTATTCACCATAAAGCCAAAGGATCCAGTCCGGAATATAAAACAGCATTTTGCGGGATCTTTACAAGCAAAAATCATTTATTAGAATGCATGAGAGAAGATTGTTTCGTCCAAACTGCCAGCTACCAGCTCTAATAAAGTGTAAGAAACAAACTGTTCTCAAAACAGCCTGAACGAGCTGTTACAGCTAACTATTTAAAATGGTTTTGCTTTCACATTGACATTTGTCAATAAATAATAGCACATAGTGTTTTTATTTTTATTATTGTCCTACCTTTCAGCAAATTTAACAAACTTACATTATATTAGAATAA
This sequence comes from Sinonovacula constricta, assembly GCA_007844125.1. Taxonomy (NCBI): domain Eukaryota; kingdom Metazoa; phylum Mollusca; class Bivalvia; order Cardiida; family Solecurtidae; genus Sinonovacula; species Sinonovacula constricta. The sequence goes on along the minus strand of CM017564.1, from coordinate 58,540,102 downwards.
TAATTTCACAGAAAATTTAATTCAAGTTCTAGTACTTCTTTTAGAACCACACCATTTTTGAATTAAAAACAACACATTTTACGGTAACAAATATTTAATGACAGTAAATTCATCGATCAATAAACAGGAAAAGCAAAAGCAGTTAAGAAACAAACAGACTGCTTAGGAAATTGGAGCATGTAATGATATTCGATTTCATATAATAAATATGACAACCATAACATGGGTTTTAAGGAACTTAAAGCAATGAAAACATAGTATAACATGATGTAAAGAATTGAAAACAGTACACATAATAAATGACCCTGTTTTAAAACCAAAGTTTAGCAGTGCCCTTGTCCAAGCGGTTGCTGGCTTGTAACTCCTCAGCCTCTCAGTGCAATAGTTCGAGTCCTGGTCGTGGTGGTTTACCAGCTAACCCGCAATGCGCAGTGGTTCTACCCTTGCACAAGTCTAGGATCTAGCTCCACTAATATTTAATCGGATGTCGCACTTTGCTGAAACACTAGATAGTTTACTATGTCTGGATATGCAATGTCCGACTGCAAGTCATCAGGCTGTCGTCGAAGACGAGTACGGATCAAAACCGATCAAATTAATCTTCTAGTCCTTTTCACGCACAATAGCTCCAGTGTATTAATATATAGTCCTATTGCACTTTGTAACCATTACACACGACATCTTTCGCGAAATAATTGATTTAATCGTCGAATTGTAGGGACCTTAGCAGACATTAGTAAACAATGGCTTTACCACAAATATGGCGGACCGCATTGCATGCTGGGAAATGTGTGACGTCATACGATAACCATCTATTATTAACAACTAGCATGCATAGGTACAATAGATTGCTTGAGACCACACAGCAAATAGTGCAGATCCTAATCAGACAGGGGGAGTTACTCTATTTGCCTTAGGCCACTATATTCATTCATGCCTGGTGAGATGAGAGCTTTAACAAGGTAAAAAGGACTTGGGAGTTGTGCATGAAATACCACATCGTACATGTAACATAGCATGTTTGTGTAGAAGAGACTGGCTCCAGACTAGGGTAGATATAACCTACCCTAGAGCCGCCTCCATGCATCTATGTATCATGTTATATACATTTCAAGATAGTGGTAACCTTGGAGGTAATAGCTGTCATTGTATAAAGTTTTTATGACAACAAATGGAGTGCAAGTGGTATCCCAACAGTTTGGCCCAAGTTGCTTGTTGTTTAATGGTTTTATCCTCCCACCTACAGTATTTCAGTAATCTGCGGACGGTGTTCACTTGAAGCAGATATAGTGCTATAGTAGTCTCACCAACAGTATTTCTGTTATTTGGAGATGGTGTCCACTTGAAGCAAATATAGTGGTGCCTTCACTGTGTATAGCATGCCACGAACACCTGGCATGATACGACACCCAGTCATATTATCCTGATACCGGGCCAACCAGTCATGGAACTGCTTATATTTGCTAGAGCATCAGCAAGGGTGCTATACAACTATTTTTTACGACTACGATAGATTGAGGCCAGGGATTGAACCTAGTGCCTCCCATACCTGGAGCCAACATTACTGACTGCACCTGTGTCTATGCATTCTCTATATACTCAATGCTTTGTGAAACAACATTTTATGTCTGTAGCTCATAATTTACTATGGTAACATGAGAAAAACGTTCTCAGCTTTCCCCGTCCTTAGTGTTTTGTGTGATAAAACATTGTAGCTCAGTGATTTGTCTGTGTCATAGTGCTAAAAAAAGGAGCTTCCCCCCTCAGTGTTAAGTGTACATGTGGACTGAGTGAGACTCAGCACAACTCATACACAACAGTTTATGCCATATTCCCATCAGTATGCTGGTATGATCTACAGGTAGGAATGTACTAGATTGTACAGGGACAACAAGAAACACAGGTGCCAAGTGTACACCAGCCTACATAGCTATATCAACCATCATTATTATGAGGCACAGCAGTGATGCATTTGGTTTCTCTTATCTCCACAATACAAAAGAAGATTTCTAGAAATAATTTAAGAAATGTATGTTAACTCTTAACCTACTTATCACATATTTGTAAGATTTGACAAATGAAATGTAGATCCAGACCAGCCACGTCCCTGTCAGGTCCTGTCTGTTCAGGATCTACACTATTTGCTGATGAGTCTCTAGCAATATTTCTAGTTAACTTTGTATACAGCTGTTAGTTTGTTTATTGGGTTTATTATCCCACCAACAGTATTTTAGTTTTCTGATATACTTTATAGTGCTGCCTTCACTCAGCAAAGCATGCCGTGAACACCGGGCCAACCAGTCGTGGAACTCAACTTATATTTGCTTGTGCGTTAGCAAGAGAGCTATACCACTATCATTTTTATTGACTGGCATGTCATGGCCCAGGATCAAGCTTGGGGCCTCCTGTACCTGGAGCCAGCGCTCTACTGATTGTGCTTGCAGGTCTGGTCCTTTAAGGAATAGGTTGTTTTGTTGATCCCCAGGTTATGACATACCAATAAAAAGACAATATCCCCATCAAACTTTCTACCAATATACGTTACTATTTCATCATAATCATAAGTAGATTGCATGGAGTGAACCCATAGCCGCAAAGAATTTCTACCAATATGTGTCACTCAAAAATATATCAAGATTGCATAGATCAATGGACACAGCCATTGTTAACTTACAGAATTTCAATTATGCCTTACCTGTGGTTAGATAAGTAGCTGCCTCCGCTACGTTGAAGTTTGATCTGATCTCCTTCTCTTTGAGAAAGATGACCAGTCCACAGTAGCGAGTGGGGCCATTAGTTTGACTGGGTGCCAGCAAGTCACCCTTGCCATTCGTGACCCCTTCCCCGTAGTAGACCAAAACCCCACCTTCAGGAACAGCTGGCACCACCGACACATTGTCTTGTGACTTTGACTGCTTGTCCACCTCTACTACCACCGAATCTGCATGTGCTGAATCTGATTTCTGTTGCTTAATGCCACTTCCTGTTGATGCGTCGCCATGTTGACCCTGAGCTGGAGGCACCACACCGTTCAGACGCGTCAGCTGAGAGAGATGCTTAGTAGAGACAGGAGTGGTAGTTGTGGTGGTAACAGCAGCATTGGCAGCAACAGCAGTATCATTGTCTGTCTGGATACTTACTTCACTTTGAGTTGAATCAGTATTGGATAACACTACTTCGTTTATCACACTAGACTTGGAAGAAGAATTTTGACACGGTTTCATAACACTTTCAACATCAGTGAACGAGACAAAACTCTCGGAACAAGACGTGTTAGAAGCACTTATAGGTCTACTACTCGTACTCATTGATTGACTATGTAAGTGACTATTCATATTTGACCCTCCATTGTCAGAGGGGTTGATATTATCGACATCAGTTTTGTTAACATTATTAACAATAGGCTCCATTTCGAAACCGAAAGATATATCCAGGTGGCCTGTTGCCTCTTCCACCCGCTTATCTAAAAAGATCACAGACTTTACTTTTTTATTATTATTATTTCCAACAACTGCCTTAGTTTTTGTCGTTTCTGGTTGTTTTTGTACACTAGAATTAGAATTAGCAACAGTAGTACGAACTGAACTATTATAACTACTGGAATTCGGTTTAATATTATTATTAGATGATTTTGCACCTGTTTTATCTGTTTTCGTCTGGGAGATTGAATGTGAACCCACTGAACTAGAATCATTGGTAGATAAAGTCACTGGTGTAAAATCCATTGGCGACCTCACATTAGCACCCTCAACTGCACTTTTCATCACTCCTGACAATTTGTTTACTTGTGCACCTTCACCAACACTATTCACGCTCTCCAAATGCGCACCACTTATATTGTTTCCTGCCTCTTTCCGCACCATCCATGCATTGGGTATTGGAACTGTGTCACTATCTACGATTAAGGCTTTCACTTGTCCTACGATGTTTTCCTGACTGCCTGCCTTTAAGTTGGCAGTAACACAAGCACCTGCAGCATTCGACACTACTTTATTGGCAATGATTACACCTTCTGGACTAGAACCGATCGAATGTCTCCGCTCGGTTGGACTGCCCTTCCATACAGCCTTCTTTGGATCAGTCTCATTGTCCCCTGATCCTGGAACTGGAGTAGAATTATTTGTGCTTGTGGCAGTGTCTGTATGCGTGCTGGCAGCTGCCATCTTGGCATAAGACATATTCAAACGCGGCGAAACCATCTCCCCAGCCAGATGCCCCTGAATGGCTGGAAGAGACTTCACAGATTCAATATCACTGTCATCTTGATTTTTCAAGTTGCTAGGAACTGTAACATCTCCGGTTGAATTCCTTCGACCTTCCTGAACAGATTGTCTCCCTTTGCCACTTCCAAGAGCAGGGAACGATGAAGGACTAAGATCACAAGCATCTGTGTTGTCTGTCTCAACAGGTGAGGTGTGAACCAATTGCGGATTTGGTAATATTTTGTTATTGGCATATGAAGAGTTATTACTAACACGAGGTTTGTCGTCGAGGCGACGATTCTGTTTAACACCGTTGCCATTGTTCTGATACACGTTTTGCTGAGGCGGTTCCTTGGTTGTTTTTTTCTTTTTCTTGCCGACTACCTGGAATTCATCCTCTTTGGGCACTGCAGGTGTGTCAAAATCAGTGAAAATGAAATCATCGTCAAGATATCCTTCCCTAGTGATACTGTTATACAGAGGCTGGTGATTTTGAATCTCTGCCACCTTTGCCGTCACTAATGGGGCCGGTAGTTCAACAGCTGTTTTCACTGTGGGACTGTTAGGCTTAGATTTTTTATTCTTGGCGTTCTTCTGTTTGACAGAGACACTATTTGCAACACAATTATCACCCTCAGATTTTGACATTACCATGTCAACCGAGTCTGGCATGCTGGCCTCGGAAGCTGGTTTTGCTGATTTGTCTGACTTCTTTTTAGTCTCAGCACCTACTAGGTGTACACTGCCATCCACAACTGCCTCACGCTTATTATTTGTCCTTGACGTATCCTTCTCCTTCACAGTTTCTCTGCAGACAACTGGAGGAGATTTATTCGAGTGTGCTATAGTGGCCTGGCTGGAAATATTAATAGAATTACAACAATTGTCTGGAATAGGTTTATCACTGTCCTTGAGCAAAGATTTGGATGATTTAAGCTTTGACTCCTTCTTAATGAAAGGAGCCTCTGCCTCACTGTGTTCAACTGCTATATTAACATCCCCTTTGCCACTTGAATTTCCCATATCTCCTTTTTGCACCACAGTTTCCAACGATTGAGCACTGTTGCCCCCTTTCACCGCCAGTTCATCTAGAGAGTTCGAAGGAGTTGGTGACTTTTGTTTTTTGTCTTTATTTTTCTTGTTTGCTTTCTGTGCTTTAGAAACGTCTTCAGAGGCTGCTTTTTTAGATTTCTTACTAGACACATCCTGACCTGTGATAATTTCTACCAACTCGTCCACTGTCTTGTTACCAATGTAGTTCTCAATCTCTTCAGCTTTTTTCACCGCCTCCTTTTTGACTTTCTTGAGTTTGTTGTGAAGTTTATGCTTGCTCGACAATTCATCAGAGTCTTTGTTCGAGCTGGAAAAGTCATAGCGCAGGCTTGGGTCATTTGATTGAAGACTGTTCGTCACAGAGCCGGCACTGGGTGATTCTCTCATCTGTAGGTACGATGTCTTGTTCAGCTGAATGCCGTCCGCTATAGGGTTCCCGTTTACGTCAGTGTCGTTGGCATCTTCTGAAGCAAGACAAAGCAAAGTGTTAGAAATTTTGTATGACAGATTTTGTAATATTTGGTTTAAAATAGGCATGAGATCATCACTGAAAACAAAGAAGCAAACTGTTTATCATTGTACACTAACATTATGTTTATCATTGTAAACAAGGTAACAAAATATTTCTCATCATAAATAATAGACCAGAACAAAACAGGAAAAATGTCCATCAGTGTAAAATTTTAACAAAATGTTTACCATTTGGTAACTTGGGAACAATATGTTTATCACTGTAAATAGGTGTTCATCATTGTAAACAATGAACACATACCATTGCATACATATGTTTATTTGCATACAATAGAAAAGAAAACATATATTTCATTGTAAGCAATATTAAAAAACGTTTTTTTTCAATGCTGATGGATAACTGTTCATTTTCGCTAACACAGGACTTTCTTTGGAATAGATAAGCACATAAAATTTAATTTTATATCAAATATATGATGAAAGTCATGATTTCAGGTTGATCAAAATGATGATAATGATGCTGGTGTTGATGAGAACGATGTGGTGTTTGTTCTATGATCAAAATCTGCTGAAAATTATTCTAATCATAACAGTGCAAATTTCCCCCCCCCATAAAATCAACTTTATCAGCATTAAATGAAAAATTTAGCAAGATGCTAAAAATGTCTCTGGAGAAAATTAGAATCTATTAAGCTATCAGGACATCCTACTGTGTTGGAATAAGAAAACAATCTAAAATATTAACAATCCTGGGGGAAATATGCCTCAGAAAGAATGCTGAACGCCAGAAGTATTTCCCAGCCTAGTAGGCACCTTGGGCTGAAAATACCAATTTTACGGTGCGTCATCTTATAACCCTTATCAGGCCGTTACATTTTTTTTTAATAACACACACAAATTATTAAATCCTCTATCCTATATCAACAAGCAATCGTGCGTAAACCTATCAACTGACTCGGCACCAAATAGTGCAGATCCTCATCAGCCGGCTTGAGGCGCATCAGCCAGCTCCCACTTGCTGCCTGATGTGGATTTGCACTTTCTGCTAAAGTCTTATAAATGCATCCCAAGCAGGCTTTAAGTTAACCAGAGAATGTTCAATACCATAGAATGCAGACACAACTCTTCACCTTTTCACACACTGCGAACAACCACCAAATTGCAGCAGTGAATCAATTATATGCGAGTAATGTCAACAGCGAAGTGACTGTGAGCTCAAATTAAAGCATCTCCCAAGGTTTTTGTGTTATAAATTAACACATCAATGCCAAAAAAATGCATCGTTTATGGGAGTTTTGTACGCCTTCTTATTCAAAAGGTAGGATAAGGCTGTAAATTTTATGACAATGATATATTATAAAGTACAACTTTGAGGTATACAGAGTCACATACAGCCTGTTTCTTCATTTCTTTTAGCTAGGTTTATCATCCCACTATAGTTGTTTGGAGATGGGTGTCCACTTAAAGCAGAAATAGTGCTGCCTTCACTGTGTATAGCAGGCTGGGAACACCTGGCGTGATACCACACCCAGTCAGATAATTCTGTCACCTGGACAACCAGTCATGGAACTGCTCTTATATTTGATTGAACGTTAGGAAGGGAGCTATACCACAACTGTTTTTAACGACTTTGGAATGTCGCAGCCTTGGTTTGAACCTTAGGCCTCTTGTACCAGGAACAGATGCGCTACCCGGTCCAGTCCATTTACTACATTTTCATGGGTTATGAATACCAAAGCTAATACTACCGACCCTGGTAAGATCCTATTATCAAGGTCTTCTCTGTTTGTATATACAGTTCCAATAACTAGGAGAATAGATACAAATATATAAAAGCAATCTATCCAATAAATTTTAACCATCTACACATCGTGCCTACACAATTATGATCATATTAGATAATTTTTGACGTCTGCTTTTATTGACTGAGAAAAGCTGCAGGCAAATGTCTGGGTAGAGCCACTTGCAGACAGCAGATCAGAAAAAGACTTCTTTGAATGAAAAGATCTCGCCCTGACTGGGAGTCAAACCCACACTCTGAAGGGTTGCAAAAATTACCAGTCAGCGACTCGCTCAATCAAGGAGTCCTCAACTTGGGTAGAACCAGTGCTACTAGTTTAGATTAAAGAAAAACATACCTGCTTCCTTTGAATGTCCCATTTTCTGTTCTATTTGAAACTCAACAGGTTATAAGAATTAGGATGCTTAGTTACAACACTTCTGGTTTCATTTCTTTAATTAGGTTATCAAACAAAAAATCTATCAGTTATACATAAGTTACCACAATACCACACCTTACATCAACAAATAAAATGATGAAAAAATTCACATTTAAATCCCCATGCCAGTCGTGAAAAAGCAATAAAAAATCAAAAATCCCATGCGACTTCACAAAGTGTATTGATTGTAATTAACAAATTGACATAATTGTATTCCTATCAATTAAGCTTAAAACACTCTTGTAATTGGAATAATAGTAATGAACTCATCAAGGATAAAACAAGTTTCACAGCAATTTCATCACAAAACACTAAGTTTAACTACAGATAAAGTAAATATGGCATAATTTTGTCAAAATTCCATTATTAAAAATCCTATTTCTCAATATGTATGTCACCAAGTCAATTTTGATATCTACAAATAAACATTTTCCCCAATAAAGTGTCCTAAACTCTGACTTAACTGTCTTTTTAAACAACACGAGTAACAATTTTCAGGGTTGTCATTAGGAGGCGGCTGGCGGCCGATTTTACCACCTCAAATGAAAATCGGGCCACCTCAAATTTGAAAAAAATCCCTGACCCCCTAGCAGCGCTTCTCGCCTTCGGCGCTCGTATAGCCTAGCCTCCTCAAAAGTTAATTGAGCCTGCTCAAAATATTTCTAGTGACAACCCTGAATTTTCTTCTCGATTAAAATCAACAGCACTCGGACTGAAATCTTAAATGACTAAATCTTTCACATTCTTGTTCCTTAAATCCTTTCAACACACACATTGAACATGTCACTAACATTTTTCCATAATTTATTGCAGCATAAAAACAACACAAATCATCCAATAAATCTGAATTAAACTTTATATGTTTCCCCCACAATACACTACTTCAATTAAACTGATGATAATTGTTTTCTTTCCACAATAAATTCAATGAATCCACATTTACTCTAGCTCAAACAGGCATAAAAAGTTGCTTTTCTTGCTAGTGTATTTAAATATATACCAGACTCCTGCCTTTTTCATTCAAACCAATCATTGAACAGATCAAAGATAAATATAGCTATGTCTCCATTATTTCTTGTGTACAGTTTATCATAGCTATTTAAAGCTCCTTTAATTCAACGTGGCTGTACTGACTAAATGTCTTCTGACATAGTTGTGCTGATTAAATATCAAAAATGTCTTACACGCCAAGGTATACACAAATACTAGGATACAGCCCTATAGCCTAAGGTAATTCAACCACAGCTTTTTAATGGTATGGACCAAAATATAGACATGTACATATTAGTATTATGACTGCTTCAAAACAACTGAGTAACAGCTATATTTATTTACACATTGAATTAAAAAATGGTCTCTGAATTATTAATTGGTGTATAATGAGTGTTCTGGGTATCTTTAAAACAAGTTAAAGTGGTTAAAAAAAGGTTGTATTTAACTTTTTTTATTATTTTTTAATGATTAATGCATCTTTACATGAAAAGTATTACACTGTATGTGTAATTGTTCATTTCAACTTTTCCAAGAGTAATTAATTACTTTTTATAGGGTCTTATTAAAATTATCACTGTGTGTACATGGTTTCTGAGGTGTTATCCCGCAGTTTGGACCAAAGTTTGATTGATAGAATAACCAAAAAGAGTCAATGTTACATGGAAAGGTCCTGTTCACTAGTGCCTTAGATTCATGTGAACAGCGAAATATAAATCCCCACTCCTCATTGTGAAGGTATTTCCTATTTGAGCCAAGCTGAAGAGATAGCTATTTTTAAACTATGAAAACCATGTGATTACTTACTTTTGAAATAATGTTATATCATCATAAGTGTAGTCTGCTCTGACACAGCAACTAACCCATGTCAGAAAATAGATATTCCTAACTAGAACTGTGGTTATCTAGAGCATTGTATACTAGAACAACATTTTTCAAATAGAAACATATGGGGGAAAAAGGTGGCTATAGATACAAAAAGTTTAGGGATGGGATTAGCCGGCATTTTTGCCGATACTTGCAGCGACATTTCTATCATTATAGCACAGGGGCACTTATAAGGTGCTCAGGGACTTAACCCGTCTGGTCCATTATACTGACACCGACGATTCAGGCTTAATGCTGTCCCCTTAGCCCAAGTGTTAGGAGGGTAGCCACTACAACCAACTTTTAAAGTCTTTGGTTTGAGCCGGCCAGGGTTTGAACCCGCGACCTCCTGATCCGCAAGCAGATGCTCTACCAATTGAGCTATTGTGGCTGGTTTCCTAACTAGAACTGTGGTTATCTAGAACATTGTATACTAGAACACCCTTTTTCAAATAGAAACATATGGGGGAAAAAGGTGGCTACAGAAACAACAAGTTTAATCCTGGGAGTGGGCACTCTTTCTGCTGCTCTACCTGGGCAGATCTATCAAAGGGTCACATTGAGTCTGTTCACAATCATTAATTTCTAATCCTTATTAAAATGACGACATAGCCATGACAAAGATTCTAATTTCACATTTAATTTCAATTCTCAAACAGTAGCAGAACCCAATCTTACCCCCATTCCAATGATCCAATGTGGAAAGGTCTTCCAGCTGACCTACAGTGCTGTTGGTTCTACCCAGACATTTGTTAGACGGTCCTCCTCTACCAAAATAGATGAATGTTGCTATAATGATCATAATTCATCACCGCAATGTATTTCAAAACAAAACCAAAACCATGTACCTCAGTATAGACCACTCTTATAAAAACAACAACAACCTATATAAATACTTAGCGATGTTCAAGCAAAGATTTCTCAACATACTGCTAGAGGACAAATAGTGTAGAACATGATTAGAGGGAGCTGGCTGAAATGGATCTAAGCTAAATGTATTTGCCTAAGCCTGATCAATTCAAGCTCGACAGGAAAAGACCCATACATAGACAATGTGTTACACAAATTGTGTATTCTGTCCTCTTGTTACCAAGGGTTAAAACGACCTCCAATATATTTCCATCATCTAGTTCAGACAGGCAGGCAAAGACTTTTTCTTATGTCATGGTAGACAGACACAGATTAAGGAGACTTTGCCCTCATAAATACTCAACAAAACATAATAATGAGAAGGTCTCAAAAACTGTTTTTAAATTATGCTAAAAGCATACAATATTATTGAGTGAGATGGGGAAAAAATAACACAACTATATTATTCACTTTTTTGTGAACAAACATTTTAGTAATATTTAAAAAAAAAAAAAATCTTGGATGAAGAATCAATAGTACAGTTGGTTCAGCATAAGGTTGCCTAATATGAAGTCCTGAGTTTGGGATTATACTCAACCCTTTTTTATTTTATTTACCTTTATTATTTTCTGTTTTACTTGCTAGCCAGGTACAATCTAGACAATTTTTGGTGGGTGGGTAGGTATGCATCAAGATCCATTCAACTTTATCGCAGTAAATACTAGATATATATACACAGATAAAATTTACTTTAAAAAGCTTAGTATGTTTTAATCTTACATGTATGTGTTTTCACAACTCTTCTCTTTTACCAGGTTGGTGTGTGAGGGGATGCACCCCCCCCCCCCAACCCCCCGCGCCTCCCTGGATCCATCCCTGTTGCTAGCATAGTTACAACTCCTTGCATCCCCCCGTCTCCCTGGATCCATCCCTGTTGCTAGCATAGTTACAACTCCTAACTTTGTAACAAAAACAGTTTTCCACTTTAATGGTGAATACATTGTTTTTTTATTGTTACATTGCACTGATACATTTATGGTCATGGCTCTTTTTCAGATAAATGGAAAAAAGTAATGGCCATCACTTTTTGTTGTTGCTTAGTTTCAAATCTGGTTGCATAAACTCAATGATTTGGTTGTATTTATTTCATATTTAATAAAAAAGTAAATTATAATTAAAATGTATTATAAATTACCATGTGTTCTTTGACTTAATATTTTTTTGGGAGTCAAAAATGAAAAACTTTGAAGTTTTGATATTTTTGACAAAAAAATACTAATAACCAAGTCATGACAAGTAACACAAAGCAATGTACTTTTTTAAAATAATATCTTTGCAGTTAATATGACATAAAAATACCTTAATACAATTTATGCAGATTTGAAAGTAAGCACAAAAATGTAATGACCGTTATATTTTCCAGATATCTGAAAAAAGCCTTATATTAGCGACGGCCCAGGGTTTGATCCCAAGTCAGGAAACAAGGTCATAAAATTTAGAAGTTGATAAGTTGGCTGAAACTCAATGAACAAATAATATAAATTAAGTATTAACTCATTTGACATCATAGCTTATCAATTTTTTAAATTGCTATTCAGCTTCTGAAGAATGTTATTGATATGCTTATTTTTTTATATACAAAAACCTTCATATATAACCAAGATCTGAGATTGGGTCCTTAAGTTAATCCATCCTCCATTATTCTGACATGTCTCGCATATATACCCAAGGGAGTTATAATTCCAGACAATATTTTAACTCCTAGCCTGCTAAGCACGTTTTTTGTTGTTGTTTTTTGTGTTGTTGTTTTTCACATTCATTGCATCGACCATTTATGATCTAAGGTCTTAGATCTTTATTCATAAAAATAATACCTGCTTTACAATGACCATGATGCCATCATTGACATTCATGTTTTAAAAAACAATCAAACTTTATTTTTATTTCTGACATTCATGTTCTTCAAAAACAACCAAACTTTATTTTTATTACTGACATTCATGTTCTTCAAAAACAACCAAACTTTATTTTTATTACTGACATTTATGTTCTTCAAAAACAACCAAACTTTATTCTTTATATCAGAACTCAGATGAAAAGTTGAATGTTTTGCGGTGGTAACATCTTTATAATAATTTATGCAACCAGGTGAACAGATTATGAGTATTAATGAGGTAGATGAATATTTACAACATGTTCTAGCCACAACAATTTAGGAGATGAGAATATTGCTATCCTTTAACCTGTTGCAACTGTTAATGGTCTATAACAATTCTTCAGCATTTCCTTATAACAATACATGTACATGTAAGAAGGTATGTTGCTAGTAGCAGTAAATAGTTTTGATTCGGATCAGACAGCTTCTGATGATCTAGATCTTAAGTATTACTACTTAAGTAGTACTACACCCTCTGCACTGGCTTGATTCAATCCTACCTAGCAGGCTTGGTGCTAGCATTCCGTAATCTTTATAAGTTGTTGTTCTAGACGCAGAAATAGCATTTAGACCTTTGTGTACCGACATAGTTTGTCTCATTTGTGGTTTACATTCTCCAGTGTCAATGATAACTGATGCTATGCAGACCTAAAGAGTGTGTAGGGCTGCTTTCTCGGAGATAGCAAGATCTGCATGGTCCCCCTTGATTTAACATGTTCCCTAGATGTTGCTGTAGATTATTCTGTTGTCCTTGGAATGTATGCTTAAAGGTGCTATCCAACAGTTTGGTTCAAAAGATTTTTCTCAAATAACCAATTAAGCCATTGGTAACAGAAAAGGTCTTGCAAACTGCTGTTCATTGATGCCAGAGATCATTGTGAACAGTCTAGGATAAATCCCCTCTCGTCATTACAAACAGGTGTTTCCTATCCGAGCCACACTTCAGAGATAGCTATTTTTAAACTAAGAAAACCACGTGACCACTTACTTTTATATAGTCATCCATGTAATCTACAATCTGTTTTTAGCAGTGACCACTATCACGCTTTTTATAGGTGGAAATTTTTTTTGGCAATAAGTAGAGTCTTAGATCAAAGTTAGTGTTTAAAATCTTATTTATAACAACTAAAGTATGGCTTTATGCAAAAAGTATGACCAAATTCCCATAGCAGTTTTCAGATATTGGTATGTGTATTTAATATAGGCAAAATGTCAGATACCACCTTTAATGTACAATCAAGTATCATAAATTGCTGCTTTTATAATGAAAGCATAACATGATTTCCCCTAAAGTTAGTATCATTTTCTGAATCTTGTTACTTTTGTAACCTCCCTTGGTTATCATAGCCAAGTGGAAATCATTTTTTTACTTTAAGGTGATAAATGCTATAACACCGATTTCTTAACATGCTTGTATCCACACCGCTGGTTTCATACCCCGAATCTTGTTACTTTTGTAACATCCCTCAGATAGCATAGCCAAATGGAAACCAATTTTCACTTCAAGCAGATATAGTGCTGCTGTTTAGTTACTGTGATATAACAAATATATCCATATTTTTTAATCTCATTCACAGAATGATATACTTTTGTAACACCCCCCTCCAGTCAGTTATATGTAAACAATATTCAATTGAAGCAGCTGAAATGCTGAAACTGCTGTTATAGCAGGGCCTATATAACAGTGCTTAGAAATCCCAAAAGCCATATAACACACAATTCAGCTGTCTCAGTTACTGTTCTAGTAGGACAAGTTGATAAAGCTAAAAAAATGTTACAAGAGTGCATTAATAAACGGGACTATTTTTTGTATTATTTTAAATATATTGCAGCAACCAATTATGATCATTTCAGCAATGTCCAGCTTCTTTGTGGAGGAAGACCCCAGACAAATGTCTGGGTAGAACCACCAGCGCATCGCAAGTCAGCTGGAAGACCTTCCCACAGTAAGTCCTTTGAACTGAACTCGAACCCACGCTGTGAGAGGCTAAGCAGTCAGATAAGTTACAAATTTGTGACTCTACCACTATGCCATGGCGCCCCCTTAGAAAAAATAAAATTTACTTTTAAAAGCACACAATCCATTCCTCCGATTGTGAGGTTTTAACAGTTTAATTACGGTATAATCAATAGTTTAACAACGTGTTTTATTATCCAAAGATTCTAATCAATAATGCTACTGCAAAAGTAGGCATGGATGGCAGGCACTGGTGGCTTGTGGCAACTAGCCAATGGATCTCCCAAGAAAGATGTATACACAAACTTCCCCGACGACTACATCATAGTATATGTCACTTTATATATGAAACATCTAACAACAGTAATGCGTGTTGTGGATTTTTTGTGACATTGCACCAACACAATTCTATACTGGCAATGCCCGGCTTATTATTAATAAAGGAAGACCCCAAACATGAGTCTGGGTAGAACCACTGGCACACCAAAGGTGAGCTGAAAAGTCATCGAACATGCAAGTTGAGGCCAAGAGCAGGACTATAATCTATGTGACGAAGGGCTGACTCTTGCTTGACCAATTTGGGTGCCGCTACAATAGAACTGTATTACTAATGTTATGTGATCATCATTAATAGGCGTATTCTCCTTTTGTCTCTTAATTCATTTAGACCATGCATTAGGGTGTTTATACCTTTTAACTGAAGAAGATCTCATCTCTGGAGGCCCATCAACTCATACTCTTATGATGAACACATTGACAATAAAATAAACATCTCTGGCCTTACCTGAATACCTGTATGCTTAATCAGTTGGGAAACAACTTTTATTTTTGTTATTATTTTTCTTCCCTTTCCACATGATGAAGTTTCGCGAAGGGGGAACAAAACAACAAAAACAATGGGATAGTGTTTTGTCTTTGCCTTTAAAATACATTGAAGGAGGAGGAAGACCTCAGACAAATGTCCAAGTAGAATCACTGGCATAAAGCAGGTCAGCTGGAAGACCTTCCCACATTAAGTCCTTCATCAGGATAGGGTTTCAAACATACACAGTCAAAGACTATGTACCCAGTGGAGTTAAGTCCGCTTCTCTACCACCAGACCATTGGCGCCCCCTACAGAATAGTTTTGATCTATACATTGCATGTTAAGGACTGCTGGCTAGAGATAACTGAAAGTACCATTCAGAGAACAGTGGCTTGTGTGTTGGTGTTTGACAATGTACAATGTGCGTTTAATCAATCATTGAAAAGTGTTTGTATGTTGACTAACATGTATCTCCAATTGAGGGAAGTTCAACATATCTGTTACAATAATATCTCCCTAAATTCGTAGCAAATTCGAGTGTCATGAAAACTAGGGCAAAACAGATTTAGGTGATACAATTTATTCCATAAGCCAAATGAAACCCTAAATTGTTAGGTTTGGTCTCAGCTCTGACTATGCTTTAGTTAAGGTGAAGTAATACAAGATCTTAGTTAATAATTAACAAATAATGCAGATCTTGATCAGACAACTCCATTTTATTAGTCTCTGCAGGAAATAATGCAGATCTTGATCAGACAACTCTATTTTATTAGTCTCTGCAGGAAATTATGCAGATCTTAATTAGACAACTCCATTTTATTGGTCTCTGCAGGAAATAATGCAGATCTTGATCAGACAACTCCATTTTATTAGTCTCTGCAGGAAATAATGCAGATCTTGATCAGACAACTCCATTTTATTAGTCTCTGCAGGAAATAATGCAGATCTTGATCAGACAACTCCATTTTATTAGTCTCTGCAGGAAATAATGCAGATCTTGATCAGACAACTCTATTTTATTAGTCTCTGCAGGAAATAATGCAGATCTTGATCGGACAACTCCATTTTATTAGTCTCTGCAGGAAATAATGCAGATCTTGATCAGACAACTCCCATATTGTTAGACTCAGCAGCAAATAGTGCATATTCCCTCTTGGAAAATAAGCCTAGTTTTCCCCTAAAAATAAAAATTCTACTTTAATACATTTCAAAAATGAAGTGAACTGGACTGATATCTAGTTGAGGAATTCAAGAACAAGAAAAATTGAGAGATGGCCTTGAAATAAACATAAAGATATCTGACAGCAAAGAAACATTTTAAACATGCAATTTTTTCCCCTTTTTTAATAAAATGCCACAAAAAATTTCCCCTTCTCAATATATATATATATATATATATATATATATATATATATATATATATATATATATATATCTCATTTACATAGTGTTCTCATCATAATATACATGTTCCAAAGCGCTTAAAAAATTACATAATTTTTAAAGAACATAAAAATCAATGTCAATTTAGTATTAAAACAGTTATTTAAAATAGTCCATAAAAAAAACACACAACTTCTTACTTATAGACAAACAATAAGAGATGCAGAGATTAAAATGAAAACTAAACCAGAAATAATTAACAGATGTCTTCACATTAAATATAGAAATGATGACAGGGTGTAAGATCAATTTTAAGATTCACGCTAAAATGTTAGATGACGTATGATAGCTTAAAAAGATGTGTCTTAAGGCGCTTCTTAAAAGTTACCAATGTTCTCAAAGGTCCATATGATACATTATTTGCACTAGTTTTAATGATTAAAATCTAATCCATACAATTATGACTGTCAGCCAACTACTAACCTGTAAGTAGACCATTTACATGTACACAATCCTCCCCCGTGTGCCTTTTCTCCATTACTAACAGGCAGAACCTGCTGATGAGCCTACTAATGCCACTGGGTTATGGGCTTGAACCTACAACCCCCTAGTGGAAACATAATCAGTCCCTGTATAACACTATACCTGATGTAACAATCCTCAAAACTCCCACACACAGATAAATATTTCATCACTCAAGTCACAAACAGAATAAGTGGGAGACCATCCAAGATATTTCTCATAGACACTTGTTGTTCTGCATTGTGTATACCATCCAGTGGAGATAAAAAAAAAAATAATGGCGGGGGATTAGGAGATAAAATCCTACTGCATCTTTCTGCAGGATCAATGCTGAATGCATTGAAGAATAGGCTTAATGCATTAAGTAGGATTAACACATTAAAGAACACGCTTAATGCATTTAAACATGAGCAGGTTCAATGCATTGAAGATATAGGCTACGAAAAAAAAAATGCAGGAGAGAAAAAATCTGAAACAGATCTTTCACATCCACAATTTTCACTTTCACTTTCGACACTTTTTCTCACTATCCTGTTTGCATCTTCTATTTTCTCTCCCTCTCTCCTGTCTTGTAGAATCTCTCTTTTCTCAGCTGACAAGGTAGCTAAAAGGAGGGTGAAATGAAGACTTGTGGTACATCATACCTGGCTAGCGACCAGGCGCTGAGAAAGAGGGGAGAGAGAGTGAGCTCGGAGACACTACTGCAATATAGTAGGGTAAAGCCTAGTGTTGTACATGTAGCTGGTATGAAGTGCAAGGTAACTATGTGTAGTATGCTTATGCCAGATGAATTTTACCCCCCCCCCCCCCCACACACACACACCCCACAGTGTTATTTTAAGAGGGAAGTGTGCCCTTCTATTATTGTTTGTTTATTGGGTTTATCGTTCCACGAACAGTATTTCAGATATGTGGAACCTGTGTCCACTTAAAGATGACATAGTGCTGCCTTCACTGTGTATAGCATGCCGTGAAAACCTGGCATGATACGACACCCTGTCACATTATCCTGACACCAGTCCAACCAGTCGTGGAACTACCCTTATATCTACTTGAGCTTCAGCGATGGAGCTACCATTACCATTTGCTTCGACTTGTTACTTATTTACTAATCATGTTTAGAGTTTTGAGTTTTACACCAAATTAACAGTACCCATCACAATTTTTTTTTTTAAGTATGACAGCGACCTATTATAGTCACAATAGTGACTTCTGGCTGTTTTGGTTGAGGAAGACCTCTAGACAAACATCTGGGCACAAGCCAGTGGCGCATCACATTTAAACAGTAAGACCTTCTCATATGTAAGCTACTTTGCCCCGAATGGGCTCAACCAACCCCATGAGCTGAGACGCTAAACAGTCAGGTGAGTTACAAGTCAGGGACTCTACCATTACACCATAGGTGCCCCTAGTATCACTTACTCAGTGATTTATTTTGCTATTTTAGAAATGTTCCATGGCATTCAAGTTGGAAAAAAAAGTGTTCAAGGTCTCAAAACTGGGAAAATGTTCAAAACAGCTTTACTATGAAAATACAAACAGTTAGACTAGTTTTACACAGCATAGCAGCATTCCTGTGATAAACAGTATGAATAGCTAATAAAAATAATTTCTCCTTAACAGAATAAGCATCTTTTTTATTCCAGTTTTTTTTTTTACACATGTAGTATCGCAAATTATGCAACATTTTGCTTCAAAACCAAAATGCTTGCAGTAGACAAGCTTTCTGATCACACTGATCGCTTTACTAAATGCCGGTATTGGGATGCGGTCGACATCAGCATTCATTGGAACGAACAGAAAATGCCACTGATAGCTGAATTTTTTTTTATCGTGTTGTGTTTTCTTTCCACAATAAATATTTTTATACAATGTGATATTGAAATATTTGGGGGTTGTTATAATTTTTTAGGGGAAAAAACTGTTGATGTCTCGTGGGAAAAATGACGATACTCGGCTAAAACTTTAGGCAAAAGAAAACAGTGCTTACTTGGATTTAAAGGGAGTAGTCTCTATTGCATGTTTATACATAAGATTTTTTACCAGATTAAAAGAAATAAACAAAATTAACACAAGGTTTCCAGGAATGGTTGTCTGTGTGACTGTCTTTCCCTTTAACTCTCTCTGTAAAAAGAAAATTGTCAATTCATACAGTCAGTGATACTCTGTCCTTCAACAAATTTCTCATCAGTGATCTCTCTTCTTGTTTGACTGTCAGTGTATCTGTGTCTCTCTTCCTTTTAAAGGTGGTATCCAACAGTTTAGGCCCAGAAGATTTTTCTCAAATAACCAAAGAAGTCATTGTTACTAGAAAAGGTTTGTTTTTTAAATACATCACAGCGACCAATTATTATCACTGTAGTGACCATCCCACATTTAAGTTCATTGCCCAGAATGGTGTTCAAACCCACGTGGTGAGAGGCTAAGCAGTCAGGTGAGTTACAAGTCGGGGACTACTACTTCACCATGGGTGCCCCTCTTATCACTTAATGGATTTAAAGGGAGGTGTCTCTACTGCAAACTAAATGAGATTTTATACCAAATTAAAAGAAATCAAATTTTTTAAGTCAGTAATATGCTTGTCCTTCAACAAATTTCTCATTAGTGTTCTCTCTTGTTGTATGACTGTCAGTATATCTCTGTCTCTCTTTTAAAGGTGGTATCTGACAGTTTGGACCCAAAAGAATTTTCTCAAAAAACCAAAGAAGTCATTGTTACTTGAAGAGGTTTTGTTTCGTTTTTGAAATACGCTGCAGGGACTAATTATAGCAACTTCCAGTTATTTTGGTGGAGGAAGACCCCAAACAAATGTTTGGTAGAACCACTGGCGCATCGCAAGTCAGCTGAAAGCCTTTCCCTCGCCCCGAACGAGACTCGAACCCACGCAGTGAGAGGCAAGGCAGTCAAAGGAGTTTAAGTCGGCGATTCTACCACCATGCCACAGGCACCCCCACCTGAAAAGGTCCCTTGATCCCCTATATCTGTGAACAGTGAAGCATCAACCCCACTCATCATTGCAAACATGTATTTTCTACCTGAGCCATGCTGCAGAGATAGCTATTTTTAAATTAAGAAAACAATGTGACAACTTACTTTTGATATCAAGTTCCGTTGTCATTCAGATTGCCTGCCCTGTTGCAATATCTATTTTAAACAGGGATCACTACTTATATGCTTCTTCATAGATTTAGAAAGAATGAACATTTAAAGTGATTTTTGTTGCAACATGTACTGTCTTCCAATATAGGTAGTGTTAAAAATTATCTTTTTTGAAGCCTATTGTATGAATTCATGCAGAAATTATGCAAAATTCCCCGAAGCAGTGAAAAAATATTTTTTCATGCATTTGATATTGTTAAACTGTCAGACCCGCAATTAATTTAATGTGACTCTATCAATACATTTCACTGAGAGTCAGACTGCTGCCTCTCCTGTACTGTACATCTGTAAATCAATACTTTCCCTCATGCTTTCTTACTGTCTTGACCCATACACTCTCCCATCCCTTCAGTCAACATTGTAAACTCTGCCCCAACTGAATCAAGCATACACCCCCTGATAAAATCTCCCATCTTCATCCACCAACATTGCCCACATCATTCTAGTCAGCCATCCACACCACCTCCCTCTCCCCTACATTTACAACTCTGCTCTACACAAACATAAAACATCTGAGGTAAATATCAAACATATTTACTTACAGCTTGAAGAATCCAGTCTTGTGTTAGTTACTGGCAGGTTCATTAATTCCTAGTAGTAAAGGTGTAACATGTAACAACCTCACCTCATTTAGCCAAAGATCACACCAAAACAATTTTTTTTTTAAAGAAAGTGTCCAAGTGTCTTTGTAGCATCAAAGCTCAGCTGAATGGTCCTATCTTGATATAAATGAACTCCTCATACAATCTAAATATGGGTCCAGTGGTGTGAGACCATGAAACCATGTGACTAGGAGTGAGATGTCACAGCTTACAAGTCTGTGCACCACAGATTTACTATGGTGAGCCGTTAAGGTCAAAAATAAGTTGTTTGATATTTTTTGGTTTGTTGATGTTGATGTCATACACGATTGGGATTTGCCGGCATTTTTGCCAATACTGTGCAGCAACATTTCTATCATTATAGCATAGGGGCACTTATGAGGTGCCCAGGGACGGAACCCGGCCGGTCCATTATACCGACACCAACGTGTCAGGCGTCAGATATAATGCTACCTTCACTGTGTATAACAGCATGCTGTGAAGACCTGTAATGATACCACACGCAATCACATTATCCTGACAAGAAAGGGTAGTGCCATGACCGGTTGGGCCAGTATCAGGATGAAATGACTGGCTGTGGTTTCATTCCAGGTGTTCATGATATGCTAGTTGCATATGTGAAGGCAGCACCATATCTGCTTTAAGTGGAGACCATCTCCTGATAGAATCAGTACAGCTTGTTATTTAACTGCATAAACCTGTGAACAAACTAAAACTAAAGCGCCTGCTTTATACAAAAGAACATAAGCGTTTTGTTTGTGATAAGTGAGAGCTTTTGTGGAAGGAGTGAACTGAAACTGTATGCATAACAATAGAGGGAAAGGTTTGGTACAAATCCCAGCACAGTATAGTTTGGCCTCCATACATATCACGAAAATATCAAGATACTGTTCGATATAAAGATGGTTGGAGTCTTCCTTCAGTTTATCATGACAACTTGCAGATTTATCTATTTACATAGAAGTTAAGAGATAACATATTTATCTATGCTACCACAGGATTATCTACTCATGTATATGCACTAGTAAGTATTCATGACAAATATGAATAACAATGAGTGGTAGAATTTCAGTTACTAGTATTAGGACTCCTGTGACACAATTAAGGAGTTAAAAAAAATATTTAGGGATTTTTAAAAAAATATTTCTAATATCAAAGAAAATAAAGAAATTAAATTTTAAATACACATGTGTATGCATAAAAAAAACAACTGCGTTTTTTAAATACTGTCATTAAAATTAACACATCCTATTGCTCATGGTTACTCAATTAAAGAGTTCATGTGTAAATTTTATACGTTTGTTCCCGAAACAACCGAGTGTTTTTTTTGGACCTGGAAAGCGAGTTGAAAGAGGAATTGGCTGGATTTTGTATATTGGTGCCTCCAATTACAGTATAATAACAGAGAATAAAACTTAAAAAAGACATTGTTGTTTCTGAAACCAAACTTCTGGCATGTAAAATGGATTTCGGATCATACTGAATATTAATTTTGCAAATTGAAAACATTGTTTTGGATTAAGATTTGGACTATTAATATATATATATATATTTTATGGGAATTTTCTGAAGAAGTGTCATTTTTATTTATATGACAGAATAAAAGCAATAAAATTGACCAAATAAATCCCTGTAGCAAACAAACTCCTCAATTTTGTCCACATGTATTTAACCCCTTGCTTGCTGGACACACCATTAGGGTGGGTTATGTTTTAATGGTGTTTTCAGCAAGTTAAGGGTTAGGACCAAGTGTAAGATTAAAAAAACTATTTCATATAGGAATGATTATCCGGCTGACCTGGGTAGGACTATCAAGACATATATGTCTGGGCTCTTCTTTTAACAAAATGTAGTAACTGGCATGTGACTATAAGTCTAATTGCAACTTATTAACAAAATAATGCTGACAATCTAAACCAGCTGTGGCCCAAAAGGATAGAAACAAGAATTACATTTTTTTTTAAATCTTAAATGCACTGTGATGCTTTTATGTGATCTTTTGTAAATGCTGAATTATAAATACTAGCTTTAGCCAGTTTAGACACATCAGAGACCATCCTTTTCTTTACATGCTTTTTGGTGAAAGATAAGAAATAACAGTGAAAGAGAACCTTAATTATTTCACTCTGGCCCACACTGAAATGATAGGCTTATCATTTTCACTCAGGGTTCAAAGGGAGGTAATTAAGGACTCCTTTTTTTTCAAAAACACTTTTTGAAAATCAAGATTAAAAATGAAATAAGCATGAAATATAAAGAAAATCTGTAAATTTCAGTGCAAAAGCGTATTTTATTTCACTTGTGAAAATATATTTTTCTATGACGACTAGTGAAAAAAAATACAATCATGCACGGAAATAGACAAAGATTCTCTCTAATTATTTAACACCATGTGGAGACTTCTTTTTAACTAAAATCTATCTGTATGCATTCAAAAGAAAAATTGATTGCTTAACATCTGTGCAATTTTGTATAATATTGAAAGCAATACATTTTAATTTGTCTCCCTTCATACATTAACATCATTTCAATGCCTCATGGGGTCCATTTATCAAGCCTGTAGTTCAGCCTGTTAAATTTGAGCCAGTGTGAGTTCTGATTTCCCATTGGTATAGATATACTAAGGGAGATAACAACAAAAGGCAACTACCAGCCCATGATTAATTTCTTAGTTTCTAGCAGTTATCTACCTTTTACAAGACAACTCATTGAGCAAATGAAGTTATGTTTGTTGGGTCTATCATCCTAAGATAATAACTGATGAAAAAGATATGTTCTATCAACTACATACTATGGTTAATAGACAACTCCTTATAGCTCTGCATTTGAGTGCCAGTCAGATTGCTGGATTTAATGTGGGAAGGTTTACCTGTTGACCTGCCGTGTGCCGGTGGTTTTACCCAGGTCATTTCCCACCCACACAGCTACATGTAGGCTTTAATAACCATAATGATGTTGCTGCAATATTAAAAAAAAAAAAAATGCTATTTATGGCATCCCTCAGCAAATTATGTAGATCCTGATCATGTAGCTTCAAGAGAGGAGCTGGATGATCTAGATCTGCACTTTTTGCCAAAGCCAGATAAAATCCTACTTAGCGTGCTCAGAGTTAACTCTCTTTGCCTACTATTTTTTAACAAACAAAACTATGTTTTTAAATGAGATGCTAACAACATGCACAATTAGGCAGAAATATTGATAGTCAGTATTAATACTATAGTAATAATAAATAAAGAAGATCCTCTTCTGACAGCTCCCAGCTGATCTAGAGCAGATCCTGATCAGACAGCTCCTAGCTGATCTAGAGCAGATCCTGATCAGACAGCTCCCAGCTGATCCAGAGCAGATCCTGATCAGACAGCTCCCAGCTGATCTAGAGCAGATCCTGATCAGACATCTCCCAGCTGATCTAGAGCAGATCCTGATCAGACAGCTCCTAGCTGATCTAGAGCAGATCCTGATCAGACAGCTCCCAGCTGATCCAGAGCAGATCCTGATCAGACAGCTCCCAGCTGATCCAGAGCAGATCCTGATCAGACAGCTCCCAGCTGATCCAGAGCAGATCCTGATCAGACAGCTCCCAGCTGATCCAGAGCAGCTCCTGATCAGACAGCTCCCAGCTGATCCAAAGCAGATCCTGATCAGACAGTTCCCAGCTGATCTAGATCTACCTGGTTTGCCAAAGCGTGATCAATTTAAGCTAAGCAGGCTATGAGTTAAAAGTGCTTACAATTGCAGAGGTGGAATCTAAATAAGGAAACATAATCCATCATGCTTTAATGTTGTTGAATAGGCTTACTTAACATGTGGCATAAGCTGTATCAAAAATCGATGTACTTTTAAAAGAAATAAAAGAGGTGCATTTTGATTTATTATCAGTTCCATTTTGGTTTGTACAGAAATCAGAAAAAGCGGTTACAATGTATTATGTTTTATGTTTGAACCTGCAAAACACCAGAAAGTATTGTGTTATGTAGTTCTAGCTGCATCAAATTATATTTTTTCAAATCATGTTCTATAAGATAGGATGGGATTTGTTGGCATTTTTGCCGATACTGTGCAGCAACATTTTTATCATAAAAGCACAGGGGCACTGATGAGGTGCCCAGGGACTGGACCCAGCCAGTCCATTATACTGACACTGACGAGTCAGGCGTAATGTTGTCCCCTTAGCCGAGCATTAGGAGGCAAGCCACTACTACCAACTTTAAAGTCTTTGGTTTGACCCAGCCGGGATTTGAACCCTCGACCTCCTGATCCGCAAGCCGACGCTCTACCAACTGAGCTATTACAGTCGGTTAAAATGTTGTTGCTTCTATCACTGTGATAGTATGTAATGAACACAAAGTATGATACACCTAAAGGCCAAGTTTTCCGAAAACCCTTAACAAAAAATAATAAGCAAGGAAGGTTTGGTGGTGATTCTTTGCAAAGTATCAAACATGTTTTGTTTTGTTTTTTTAGTTTATCGTCCCATAACAGTATTTCAGTTATCTGGAGACAGTGTTCACTTGAAGCAGATATGGTGCTGCCTTCACAGTGTATAGCATGCCTTGAACACCTGGCATGATACCACATTATCCTGACACTGGGCAAACCAGTCGTGGAACTACCCTTATATTTGCTTGAGGGTAAGCAAGAGAGCTATATCACCACCATTTTTTCACAACTTTGGCACCTAGAGCCGACTCTCTGCCGATAGTGCTACCAAGTCCGGTAAGCAAGGAAGGTTTTGTGGCAGTTCTTTGCCAAGAATCAAACTTGTGACCCTTAGTTTAGTGCAAAGATCTATCTACATGTACTTAGCCACCAGTGCCTGCATAAATGACAATTATAAAAAACACATAAATCTTTATAAATAAACAAGAAGCAAAGTATTATGGTCGCATAAGTTTTCCAAATATTGTCATTTGTGACATCAGAGGAAAATAAGGAATAAATGTGGCTGTTCATCTAACAACATATTTTAATATTTACTACACATAAGCATCTCACATGACAGATATTATTTATCTTACCATTATCAAGATACATGTCTACTGAATCCAGGACACAGGAAAAATATTGCAAAGCGAAGTTGGATTTTGAACTATATGATGAAATATGATCCATCAGTCTGCATGAAGGTTGACCTTTAAACAGAAACGGCAAATAACAGCTTACAGTTGCACCAGGCGTTCAGGGTTATATTGGAACTTTCTGTTACACTGGTGGTGGAAGACAACAAGATTTGTGTTTTTTAACTGCATCTATACTAATATAGTGTTATTGGCAAAGACCAGCTAATTATTGGTAAAGAAAGACCCCAAGACAAATATCTGGCTTGCACCACTGCGAAAGCTGGAAGGTTCCCAATCATGAAAATTGTTGCCCTGACAAGGGCTCTAACCAACAAGGTGATGGACATGTTAAGGCACTACAAATCGGCAATTCAACCCCTCTCGGCCACTGGCTCTCCTACCTGCGCGGAGACAGTCTTTTCACAGAGAAGGGACAGCCATCTTCACAAAAATGGATCATGTGCCGGTGGTCGCAAACATGTGCATTTTGTAACTAATTAATGACACAGAAATAGAAATGGTTTTCATGTATTTTTGGTGTGGGTAAGGAGAGACGGATAGAGGGGGCTAGGCTCATGTTCCAATATTGATGGACAACACAACTTGTTTTAATCTCACATAAAGGCATTAGAGTGTGACAATGAATAATTTAATGCAAATGTCAGCATAATTAACTTAACCTGTTTTAATGTTCTGATTAAAATTGAAACACTACCTTTTCTAGTACACAGTGGGTCTTCTTCACATGAACCCACCCACCCTAAGTTCCTTACAATTGCATCCAAAAGTAACACTTATATTGCTAGATATTCGGCAGCAAATAAAACAGATCCTCATCTGACAGCTCCACACGGCAGTTGGATGATCTGGATTTACACTATTTGCAGACCACTCATCAATATGTGTTTAAAAGCGGGCTAAGATTTAACTATCTGCAGCAGTGATTGAATGTGGCTTTAATGGAATGAAAGCAAAGGCATTTGATATAAAGAAGAATACCAGAGCTTAGTGCTTTGAACAATTTTTAAGACATTCAAAAGCACATGGGGAAATCTAATTATAGTAACCCAAATAGTTTATATCTTTTAATAAATATAATCTCATTACAAGCCTAATTATATTCTAAGTTTGCATTGAAATCTCTTTTTACATGTAGAAGTCAACTTATGCTCTAGATCAACAAAGGGACATAATTCAAAATCAGGAAAAGAAAGAGTTGAGGATCTTGCACAATGCACATAACCTCATCACAAGGTTAATATAAAGTAAATACATCATCTAGTGAAAATATTGAAATGAAAATAAGACCAGACTTTCTACTGATCTGCATTTTTTTTATATCAAATGTTTCTGGTTGAAAAAAATCAGATAAAAACAATATAAATCCATTTTTAATAAAAAAAAAATAATAAAAAAATATATCTTTATTCTATAATAAACATATGCCTAAGACACCCTCACCCACTAACATTTCCTGAAAAATAATCAATACATCAGCTGACCTTTATTTACTGGGCCCAGTTTCACTTTATACGGCTGATTACCGGCCTTCACTCGACTAACGGACGCTGGATCAAGAAAGTACGGGAACTGATATGGTGCAATTCTCACACCATTGGGTGACGGAAACAGGAACATGATCGTCACTCGTCAGGCAACGTATCTGATGCTCATCGGAGACAAGTGGTGAAAAATCACATACAACGAAAATATGTCGCACTGTCAATATTAGACTAAAGGTAGATCTACTGCACCAGATGTTGGGATAGTCCGGTGTGTTGATTTACGACTATTGGCGTCTTCGTCACAAGTTTATTCCTTTGTTGTAAGTGTATACAAGAAATCTGAAGCGACACTATTATAGGGCACATTGATATTCCTATGCAAGTTGCCCACATACAAGTAACTATTCACAACACATGTATTGTCCTTCTACAAGGTGTCACATTGAAGTTGGCAAGATGCTCTGTATATTGTGTCCTAGTATAGAATTATAGTCAAGAGTAGCTATTATAAGTACTGGTATATACATGCTACATCATGATACAGTACAATGATATACATAAGTTAAATATCTATGCATCTTCCTACTGATAACCCTTTACTCGCTGTAAACACCAATAGGGTGGGTATGTTCCAATGTTAATGAAGGGAAAGATGCTTCCAGCCAGTTAAGGGTTAAATACTGATTTTTCTTTACAAGAAAATCATGAGATGCTTCATATAAAGAATCTGCCATACTCCCATCATCACATGAATATTCATTAGATATAAATAAGCTTTGTTACTACAAGACTTTACAATGCTTTGATAGAACACAGAAGTAAATACAAGTTCAAACTGCTATCCACCTAACATAAATAGTCAATTAGTCATTTATTAAGATGGTGGGCTGCTTAAAATTACAAGTTGTCTTAGCTCAATTATTGAATGAATATTCATCAGTATTTATATTTTAGGATCCATAACTAGAAGCTGATAAAACACATTGCTATATACATGTATACAATGTTGTCCTTATAGACGTTTACTGTTATCTACAATAAATTGGTGCGCTGTATAACAAATCCTCCTAACCTCCTTGTTCACAAAAATATTCACAGTAAAATCACTAGTCTTAAGACTTAATAATTTATTTTCAAAACAATAAAACTAGGCTGCACACAAGTAAAATTGAATGAATTGTTCTGTACAGTAAATCCTCCATGTTGTAAGGATTATTCTACTGTCTTTGATATAAATCTATACAAACCCTATTCTGGTAGTACAACACATGGCACGCATGCAATATAATCACATGTATACACTATTATTATGGTGATGTGAGATGTTTTGTACTGCAAGCCCTCTTATACAAGTCTATATACATACACAGCTACAGCATTATATAGCAATGTGATATATACATTCTTTCATGACAACCACTGCTAATAAAGTAATAATATTCGTTATGCAATAACACTCGTTAAGTGTCAGCAGGATTTGTTTGACATACATAAAAGTAGTCCATATTCTAGTATTCTACAAAAAGCTTTTTCTTTCTTCTTTAGAATAAATTCATTTGAGGTTTGTTTTGTTTTTGAAATATTTTATGTAAATATATTGCAGCAACCATTTATGATCATTATAGCAACGTCCAGCTTTTTGGTGGAGGAAGACACCCAGACACATGTCTGGGTAGAACCACCGGTGCACCGCAGGTCAGCTGGAAGACCTCACATTAAGTCCTTCGTCCCAAACGTGACTCGAACCCACGCGGTGAGAGGCTAAGCAGTCAGAGGAGTTACAAATCGGCGACTCTACCACTATGCCACGGGCGGCCCCCCACCACAATTTTTTTTTGAAAATACATCGCTGCGACTAATTATGATCATTATATTTGGTCCAACTATTTGGTGGAGGAAGACCCCAGACAAATGTCTGGATAGAACAACGGCGCACCGCCAGTCAACTGGAAGATCTTCCCACGTTTAAGTACTTCACCCCAAACAGGACTGAAACCCGCGCGGTGCAAGGCCAAGTAGTAAGAGGAGAAACAAATCAACAACTCTACCACTTCACCACGGAGGTCCCCATTCTCCGACGACAACCGTCGTTAATAATACTCGTTAAGTGTCAGCATTATTGGCAGATAGAAAAGTTGAGTGTTTTTTAATCCACTTGAATGAGGTATGACAAGTGTATTGACATACATACAACAGTATGACTTTTTCAGCCTTAATTAGACACAGCATCCACACTATATACATTGCTACTTTTTTTGATGTTGAGTTGTTCTATGAATACGTGACAATAAAGAATTTAGTTACATTAATGACTCCTGAGTACATGTACTAGTCATCAACGTCAGATAATTAAATAGAAAATTAATAATACTTAATAGCTAGTGTATCTATCGATTTCTCTGACAAGACATGCATCTAAATGGACTTAAGTCAAACCACGTCACAAGAAACCTACTTCAGTAATTTCTTGACATACAATAAGGATGAACCTTTAAGCTGTCAGTACATGATATAACTCAGAGGTTCAAGCCCATTTACCAGATAAATGTCAGTGATTAATAAGGTATCAACTTAAGATTCACATATTCTTAACTAGTACTCTATGTATGTGAGCCCTGTCACTAGTTGTCAAACAGTGCAACAATCTTCTTTCAAGTCACATCATCATTTCAGTTTTTTAACACATGTTATATTTGTTAGGATTTTTTTTGTCCCACCAACACTATTTCAATTGCTCCACCAACAGTATTTCAGTTATCTGGACACGGTGTCCAATTGAAGCAGATATAGTGCTGCCTTTACCGTGTATAGCATGCCATGAACATACCACACAGTCACAATATTCTGACACCATGCCAACCAGTTGTGGCATGACTGATACCAAGTCCAGTACTCCCGGACTGGCTGCACATTTTTCTCCCTATGTTACATTGGCGCCCAACGTAAACGACCCGCGGTCGTTACGGTACTCAAGTGTTTGAGTTGGTTATGAGCATACGGTCTGTGGAAATTCGAGGACGAATTTCAAGTTGCCCGGGGTGTATGTAGCTGGGTGATAGGGAGAGAATGTGTAAGCGGTCCGGTTAGCTCAGTCGGAAGAGCATTCGCCCTGTTAGCGAAGGGTCCCGGGTTTGAGTCCTGGACTGGCTGCACATTTTTCTCCCTATGTTACATTGGCGCCCAACGTGGGGCAATTCGTCCTCGAATTTCCACAGACCGTATGCTCATAACCAACTCAAACACTTGAGTACCGTAACGACCGCGGGTCGTTTACGTTGGGCGCCAATGTAACATAGGGAGAAAAATGTGCAGCCAGTCCGGGACTCGAACCCCGGACCCTTCGCTAACAGGGCGAATGCTCTTCCGACTGAGCTAACCGGACCGCTTACACATTCTCTCCCTATCACCCGGCTACATGTATATGTATCATTTCAGTCATTTTAATACATGTAGAGGTATCATTTCAGTCTGCAAATACATGTAAATGTATATTTCATTTTTGTCTTCAAATATATTGAAATATATTATTTGTCCGCAAATACATGTAAATGTAGCTTTTCTGTTCATAAATATATGCAAGATTATATTTCAGTCTGCAAATACATGAAAATATGTTGTTTAAGTCTGCAAATACATGTAAATGTATCATTTCAGTCTATAAATATACAATGTATATTTTATATAATACATGTTAATATCCTTTCTGTCTGCAAATACAGATAAATGTTTAATTTCTTTTAGCCTTCAATTACATGTAACTAAATCATTTCAGTCTGCAAAACCATGTAAATGTATCATTTAGTCTCCAAATTCATGTAAATATAAAATTTCAGTCTCCATAAACATGTAAATGTGTTATTTTGCTTGGCTGTCTGTCTGGTATAAGAAGTGAGTAGGGTATCAAGCTAAGCTCACTCTCTACATCTATTTCTAACTTTGCAATCAAAAACTTCTTATTTTATCTAAGTTTTTATAAGTCAAGTTCTTAGTAAATTTACAAACCATCCTATTTTAAGTTTTCTTAATTTCCAATTAGGCAGCTGAACTTGCATGTACTAGTAAGCTTTATCAATTTGGCAACCAATTTTTCGAAAATCTAACAAAAAAAAGTCTGCAAAGTTCCTATCTGACTAGAAAAATCACACACTATTTCCCCAAAGTTGCAAACACAATTTATTGACCCCATGACACACCATCACACACAACACTTTCTGAAGAATCCCTGACCACTCAGTTCACAACAATTGCAATATCAGCTACGATTTACATGCCATGTAAACATGAACAACCCTTTCTTAATGAAGATCACATTTTAATCACACACACATTCTAAAAACTGAGGACCATGTTACCCTTGAAATCTATCTGTGTGACATTTACAAATGCTGTCCTTTGCCACTGCTATCTCCAGTGTACTGTCCTTACTCCAAACCCGCCACACACAAATATGTAAAGCAGAGGCAAAAGTGTAGATCCAGATCTGCCTGTTCCATCTGGGAATTGTCTTTTCAGGATCTACACTTTCTGTAGCTATGATTCTACTTCCTATTGCATATTTCTGATTGCAACTAAGAAAAGCTAAGGATTGTCATTATACAAAGCAGTTTAGGGGCCAACCTGTATACATCAGTGTGTAGAGTCACACAAAACTAAGTATTAAGAAACATGTCTGTGTGTACATAGATATAGAGATAGACATATACATAAAAGCTACACACACGCACGTGCACACTCTCTCTCCTCCCCTCCCCTCCCCACTCTCTCTCTCCCTCTCTCTCTATATATATGTATATATTTATGGATGTCTGTCCTTTGGTTTAATGTTTATTAAATACTACACATGTGTCACAGGTTGTCAGAACTCAGGTGAGTTTATTAGGAACAGGTAGGTCAATAATACATCAATATAAACGGTATATAATGGGAGGTCATAATTCAGGAATAAGTAGCATTATGTTATTAAGCACACAGCCAGAACCTCTTTTCTTGTTCTTTTTTTCCTTTTTTTTTTATAATTGTATGTATTTAGATGTTTTATACTCTGTATAGTTACCTACTTTCTTCATCTGAAGCAAAGGCACTCGATTTCCAATTTGTACTAGAACTCGGCTTCACTATTATCATCTGCGAGAAAGCCGAGAACCAGTTTCTATAAGCTCTAATCTAAAACCATCAATTGATGTTGGCTTTAATTTAGAACAAATTGGTGGTAATGGATGACACTGTTAACAGACAATCTACAGAATGAGGTCAATTTATTTTATACTAATTAAAATGAGTGCTATAAATGGCAGTTAAATTAAACATACAAAAAGCAATGAAGATTTGAAATGTGTACTTTCAGAATGTTGTTGTACCTATCCTCCAGGTACTGGGAGGACCCAGGTTCGATCCCGGCTGCAACGTACTAGAGATGTTAAAAAAATGGCAGTGGTATAGCTCCTTTGCTAACCCTCAAGCAAATATACAGATAGTTCCACGACTGATTGGCCCGGTGTCAGGATAATGTGACTGGGTGTGGTATCATGCCAGGTATTCACGGCATGCTATACACAGTGAAGGCAGCACTATATCTGCTTCAAGTGGACACCATCTCCAGATAATTGAACTACTGATGGCGGGACGATAAACCCAATAACAAATAACTGACTACTTCAGTCACATGATAGATATTGCTAAATGTGAATGAGTGAAATATAACAGTAGTTGAATGACCCACATATTTTTATTGTTAGTTTTGTTTTATTTGATATATATAATACAGTTGGAGTTTTTTCTCAATTTTGTCGAACACAAGGCAAAAATTTCCCAATTCTGGGGGCTTGGACATGTTCCCAAAATGGTGAAAAAAAACCCTGGTGCTTCCATATAAGCTAGGTCCTTGGCTCGCTTAGCACAACTTTTTTTTTCCAGGTTTGAGCACAGCTTGATCAAGCTTTGGCAACTAGTGTAGATTCAGATCAGCCAGCTCGCAATGAAAGCTGCCTGACCAGGATCAGCACTATTTGCTGCTTAGTCTCCACAAATACCTCTCTGCATGACATTTTTAGCAAATAATTAACAATTTTTTCGCATCATTAGGAAATCCAGTAGACTAGAGGTTAAAATTATTCCATTAAATTAAAATAAGCGCTATCTTCACTGTGATTGCATGCCATGATCACTTCATATGATACCTCACAGTGGCATTATGCTGACACCTGAAACAATATGTCAGATAAACATTTACCCCCTATAGGCTGTGTCAAGCAATGCTTGTGCAAGAAATCAGGACCTCTTGACTTTTCTCGAAAAAATGATGGGTCCTGAAATGTGTCCAAGATTACAGAACCTCTCACCATATGTTGGATACTTTAATACAGTGTTTATGTAATACAATCTCCCCAGCCTCTAAAAAAATCTATTTTTTTGTTAAAAAGACTCAGAACAGACAGTTTTATTAATAGATTAGATTAGGTGTATGTATGACATAATTATGTTGCTTTTTTTTAATGGGACAGTCACAACTTTAAGTTAAAACAAGATCCTGTAAAAACTTCAGGTTTAAGGATACAGTGTCCTGAAATAATAGTGGCCTTTTCAAATACACTGCCGAGTGTGCATAAACCGGGTATCTATACGAATTTGGTATGTCATGATTGCACCTAGGACCTTATAGAACAGCAGCAACTGCTCAACTTACTGCACTACCAGATCTGGTGTGTCACTGGCTGGGTGCATTGATTAAGAATTAACATCAAAAGAGAGGATCAATATTAGACTGTTTAAGCTGCTTTTGAGACTGGTGGTGTGCATTGCATTGTGATTCACTTGATACTTCTGATTGTTTGTTTTGTTTGATCTTTCATTTTTCCAGAAGTGTTCAACTATTGCTGAACTAGTGTTGTTTTTACGATAGCACACTCACTGTTATCCTGACAGTGGCCTGACAAGTTGTTTGTTGGGTTAATCGTCCCACCAACAGCATTTCAGTTATCTTGAGACTGTTTCCCCTTGAAGAAGATATGGTGCTGCCTTCACTGAGTATAGCATGCCTGTGAACACCTGCCATGATACCACATCCAGTCACATTATCCTGACACCGTTCCAACCAGTCGTGGAACTACCCCTTATTTTTGCTTGAGCATTAACAAGGGAGCTATCCCACTACCATTTTTAATGACTTGGTGTTATGTTGTGGTCCGGGATCAAACCCGGGGCCTCCTGTACCTGGAGTCCATCCTTATACCAATTTCCCTACCAGGCCCTGTCTGTACAGTATGTAAATTTCTTAGTACATATAGTTTTTATTAGTTTATTATTAAGAAATTATGCACAAATATCCCAAAGAGGGGGCAGATACTGGTATTGTTACATATAGTTGATATAAGCAAACTATTGGACACCACCATTAAAGGACATGGAGCTGCTACCCTACCTTTTGCAATACCTGGGTCCAAGGTCATAAAACTTAAGTCCTGGGACCATCCTGAAACCTCTGATTGGCTGTATTTTAAATGCATTTGAAATCTGGCCTCTGCTTGGCTGAATTTAAATGCAATTTTTAAAATCTGCCAATCAAGATTATTGAGAATGATTTCGAGACTCCAGCTCAAAATTTTCTAACCTTGGGCCCAGGACTTGTGTGTCACAATTTATAGGACAGGCCGGTTGCATTGATTGAGATATTCACATCAAAAGAAAGGATCAATAGGCAATTGTTTAAGCTGCTATTGCCAAAGTGCATAGCTCTACTTTTAAACATGAGAGCAAACCATTCACTAACATTTCAATGCAGTGTAATGAACAATGCCATCCCAATTCACTTTTGAACAAATTATACTCTGAAGATTGAAAAAGCATGCAATAAACAAGTCTGTAAAGCTTAGGTCTGGTTATTGTTGTTACATTTCTACAAACATGTTTCCACAAAAAAACAAAAACAAAAAAAAAACCCAACAACATTCGCTTAGGTCTGCTCTCTACAGTATTATATAAAAAGGAAGTTTTCACTCTCTCAGCTTAATTTTTAAGACAATTTTTCTGCTAAATCTAGCAGCCCCAAAACTAATGCATTTGCCACAAGCATTATTCATACATGTGAAGTCTTCTGCTTTTGGAGGAAGCCTCCCTCTTTTAAAGTTAAAAATTATTTGAAAATGAGGGGTGTTTTACTCATTTTCCGAAATCTCCCTACTTGAAAACAGACAGCTTCCTTCATTGTTTATATGAAAATAATAAATCTCCCACTTGGTAAGTGAAAATCTCCCACTTTGGCCTCAGAAAAGTTTACATGTATGATTATTGCTAGTGCTATTCTCAATCAGCGTCCAAGACTACCAATGCCAGTGTTATGATATCAGTACCAGGGATTGAACCTGTAAACTGAGGAGGAACAAGTCTGGGACTCACACCACTATTCCCGGTAAAAAACAAGACAAGTCTTCAGGTATGAAGCTAAAAACAAACAAACGATCTTTGGTCCATCGATCTAGCAAATATCTCCTGGATCAGACACAGTTATTCCAGACAGATTAAGTAATTTCCAGTGGACTAGGTTCACAGTCCACTGGCTTTTTGCGAAGACTGAGCAGAACAACTTAAAAGTTTAAAAGGTTAGTTTCTTAAATACATTACTGCTTTTCTGATGGACTATTATTGTAATTATACCAACATCCAGCTATTTTTTTTATATGTTGATAGTCTCAGACCCTTGATAATGTCTGGGTAGAACCACTGGAGCATCACAGGTCAGCTGGAAGACCTGCCTACGTGAAGTTTTTTCTTAGGGACTCAAACTAATGTAGTGCAAGCAGAAGAGATTGCGTAATTGTGATACTACTCACTTCAGCTTCAGGTGCCGTGGCAACTTCAATTGTGTAAATAAGTCATATTTTACTTGTCACATAATCTGTACATTCTATTCCCTTTAGACCAGACCTGGTAGTCCTACCAGTAGAACGTCAGTTCAGGTATGGGAGGCCCCGTGGTCGATTCCGGACTACGACATACCAAAGTCGTAAAAATGGTTGTGGTATAGCTCCCTTGCTAACGCTTAAGCAAATATAACACTAGTTTCATAACTGGTTAGCCCAATGTTAGGATAATGTGACTGGGTGTGGTATCATGCCAGGTGTTCACGGCGTGCTATACACAGTGAAGGCAGCACTATATCTGCTTCAAGTGGACACCACCTTCAGATAACTGAAAATACAGTTGGTGGTACGATGAACAAAATAAACAAACTATTACAATTCCAATTATCTATATTATGTACCGAATGACAACTGCCGTAAAAATCGACCATGGCACTGGCACAAATAAAAATTTTCCTTGCTGATAGAGGGAAATCAATAAACACTACATGCAGGCAGGGCCGGCTAGGCACATATTGGCCAGCTTCACAAAGTGCAATCCACTGGCTGGCTTGCCCTTTAGCCAGTAGCACTTTCAAAAACCAACATTCCTACAGTCACATACAAAACATCAACCCCATATCCTACCTGCAGTCATTGTAAGCTCATGAACATTACAGATATTTTTGTGACACATGTATTTGCTCAAGCCTCTAGTTTTTCTCCAAACCCTAAACAACTGATATTCAACAGAATCGTATTGATGAGACAATTTTAATGAGTACCGTATTATCTAATTTGGTGGCGAATTTTGCAATATATTGTTATGCCAAGTGTAATTTTTTCCACTGAAGCTTTTCAACCAGAACCTCCTAGAAAGACCACAGCTACATAAACAGATAATGCCAGATCTTAAAAAAATGGAGAATAAATCTTTACAGAGAAATACATCTAATAATTCTCACCAAAATGTATTACTGTGACAAATAGGTTCTCTGTAGAATTGCCTCACTGAGGCGATTCAAACAAGCACCAGATTGATAGGGTGAGTAGAGAAATAAAGGACCCAGCATGAGAAATATGCTCAATGCAGCTGAAGCTTAGGACCCTAATGGCGAACAACCATTGCCAGATTGCAATGGAGAATCGGTACTCACCGTCAGTGGTTTGTATTCCCACAAGCAGACATGGGTTTTCAGAGAGAAACACAACACAGCTCCTAAGGGGTCTTTGTCCTGCCAGATTTCCAAATATTCTGAACACAGACTGGAGAAATTCCTATAAACCATAGTGTAAAATCAATTGTATTTCTCGTTCCATTTGTTTCGATTCTTCGTCTCCACTGTCACTGTGGCCTTGCCTATGAGAGACTGGGTCTAAAAACACCATTGCTTAGATGTGAATCAGGCAATAACAGAGAAAGAGAGAGAAGGGAGGAGAGCTGCCGTGGTTGGAGCAATATTGGTCTCGGTTATGCGGAGGCTTGCCACAATTTAGATCAATATCCCTCAGATGCATAATTGCGTGGTGACATTCAACAGACCAGTGAGCAAGGTTGAGGAATGAAGCAATTTTTCTCATCAGAATTTATCACCTCAGACAATACAGCCGATTTAACATTTGTTGTGAAATCATTTCACTCGCTGATTTTGATTTTGGAAAAAAAATAATTCAACAGTAGGATTAACATAATAGATTTTTATGAAGTAAACGTCCTATGTTTTAGTATTAAAAAAAACTAAATTATATTCCTTAGTAGCTGGAGTTTTTAATTGGACAAAAAATTAAAGCAAAAACAGAATATTAACTAAAAATAAGACATCTAACTGGAAGCAAAATTTGACCCTGAAGATGCAATGACCTTAAATATGATCTTGACCATGACCTTGCTTTAGCAAATGGTATGTGAGACACCAGAAATGTGTGTTAGTATAATAGTGAAGTTTCATTGAAAACCTTTACATGGCAAAGTTATGGCCCAGATTTATATATAACCAGAGTAGCCATTTATATGGAATGACCTTTATTATGACCTTTTATATTGCCTTGACCTTAATGGTTGCAACTGAAAATGTTATGCTCGCGCAACAACACTTATACATGAATGTCTGTAAAATGGTTAAGATTGAACACATATGATCAAAGTTATGGCTAAGAAATGGAAATGGGCCCAACAGACAGACAGACAGACAGACAGACAGACAGTGCAACAGTTTTATGCCGACCTTTGGTGCATTATAAAAAAAACAATTTCCATTACATGTCTCTCCAGTTGAGACAAAAAAAAAAGGCACCTGGTAAAAAAACTTTTTTTCAAAACCAAGCTCAGCCTTTCATTAAAATGTGACCAATCAATTATTTAATGAGGCATGAACTTAAAAGACATTAAATCTTGGGAGAAAGAATGCTCTAATGCACTGAACCTCAATGACTAGTTTTAAACTTTTAAATGTACTTTTAAAATTATGCAAAAATATAATAGTAAATGGTGCAACATTTAAACTCTAAGCTTGATAAGCACTAACTGACAAGGGTTAGGAAATAGTATAAATCCAGAACAGCCAATTCCAGTATGGAGCTATCTTATTAGGACCTACACAATTCATGTTGTTGAGTTATTAGCAATATGTCTTTTAACAATTGCATAAAGTTGTCATTAGATAACAAAGATTTTGTACTATTATGTATTAATAAATGTACTATAATAAGAGCTTAAAAGGGATGACACTTATAATTGATAATCAGAAAGACGATAAATCTTCATATCCAGACAAGGAATAAAACAATAAATGGTATTGCAATAATTATTCTCATAAAAGCCCTATGTGGTGCATTAGAGGATTATGCAATGACCCTTGCATGTTGGATATATTTAACAAAAGGATTGATCATTCTGATGATACTGAAAGTTAACTGATAGAGAAAGACCCTAGACGAATGTATAGGTAGAACCAAAGATGCACAGCAGGTCAGTTTGAGGATCATCTCCACACAATTGTTCATAAATGTGGTTGTTAATGTTAGTTTAACTTCATCTCGAATATAACGTTACCTGTGCAGTGTGGCAGTACTAAAAAATCTACCCGTGCATGTCATCTATGTTGTCATTTAATCCTATAAGGATTGCTATGTGTTTTCCTTTGATGGACATTGGTTGCTAAATTCCTTCTACATATGAACAGGAGGCTACATCCATTTACACTTCTTCACGTCATTTTTTTCTCGATTTAAATTTTAGTTTAATTTACTATCAACAATTTGGTTTAGTTCTTCTGGGTACCATGTTGACATTATTTTTCAATTCTGTCACTAACGATGTCATAATTTTCATCCTTTTAGTGCTGGAAACACCTTTACAGTGGATTATTGTTTGTTTATTGGGATAATCATACCACCAACAGTATTTCAGTTATCAGGAGATGGTGTCCACTTGAAGGAGATATAGTGCTGCCTTCACTGTGTATAGCATGCTGTGAACACCTGTCATGATACCACACCCAGTCACATTATCCTGATACCCTAATATTTGCGTGCACGTTAGCAAGGGAGTTATAACACTGCAATTATTAGCGACTCTGGTAGATCAAAGCCAATGATCAAACCTGAGACCTCCCGTAGCTGGCGCAGACAATCTACCAATCGCGCTACCAGGTTCGTTGAGGTGGATTATGACTTATGTAAATGGATAGAATCGTGCTTCCAGCAAGTAATCAGTGCATTAACCATGCTATCAATTGATTACAGATTTTGTGATTTGTAGTGCCAGATCAAGTTGCAAGGAGCATTGAGATTTTTTCTGCAATTTCCCAGATCCATCCAGACCCCCTACAAATAAACAACGAATGTCAAATCCCACAGAAGCCGTATGTTTCTTATGATATTGTGATTCAATTTTTTTTCTCCATATAATAGTTAACGTAGTTTAATGTAGTAATAATTAACAATAACATACGTTTAAATCTTATCTTTTGACTTCCAAATGAATTCTTCATTTATATGAAAATCCCCTGGATTTGGCTTTTTGTTACATCACACCGAATCAATTAAGGTCATATCAGTGATGTCAAGCAATTACTGATGGAGGAAGACTTCAGACAAATGTCTCAGTAGAACCACTGAGCTGGAGGAAGACCACAGAATTATGCCTGGGTAGAAGCATCGGCGCACCGCAGGTTAGCTGGAAAACCTCCCCACATGAAAGTTCTCACCCTAACAGGGACTCAAGCCCATGAGGTGAGGTGCTGAGGAGTTACAAGTCAGCTCGGCCACGGGCACACCATCCACCCTCACCCCACACACACTGAGCTGTCTGATCAGGATCTACACTATTTGCTACCGATTCTCTAGCATAATGTCCAAACACCTTTGCATAATGATCAGACAACTACAAATTATTTTGTAGAAAACCCTGGGTTTATGGTGATGCTGATCACTAATAAGAAAAGTTTATTTCAGTACCAGCCTGAACCTTCCAATAAGCCAGCTAAATATAGATTTACAGCAACAGAATGGTCTTAATTAAATACAGCTTTGGTAAGATTTTTTTCATACTATTTTTGTTTTGCACATCTTTTCCTTCTTAGTCCAATCATCGTTAGGACTTGGTTTATGTAGGTGGATACTTACTATAAGTTTAGTGTTAGAACAATAAAGATATTATATAGAACAATATTAGACTCTAGAACAATATGGTATCAAAGCGCTACAAGAACTGCAGTATTCATTGCTTCAGAAAAGGAGGCACTTTTTGAGACACGTCAACTCAGATTCCATGTACTATAAGCAGAAAGTTAAGGGACAAAAATCACGACTCATTGACCTATTTCACCTTAGGTAAGTAGGTTAGTACAGCCATCGTTATTAACAATCCTTCTATCGCCCATGGCAAATAAAAATTTGGACATGAAAATTTTATAGTTAGTTGCCTTAGGAACAGTGTTTATTTCTAGATCTTTAAAGTGAGTTCATAAAGAAATTGGCTGGATTTTGCACAGATTGTGTCTCCAGTTACAATACAATAACAGAAAATACACCTTAAAAAGATCTTGTTGTTTCTGAAAGCAAAATTTGGACATGTACAATGTGTTTCTTGTCAGTGAATCTCCAAATGTTGCACGCTCGAATGGCATGTAATTACTGGATCTTAATTTTAAAGACTACCAGTATCACCCCATGTCGATTACAATTGTTTCACACAAGAGCCTGCATGGTAAAGTGTATTATTATTCAGTGCAATGGAAGTGGCTATGGATGTTTCATACATACAGTCCAATCACCATACTTTGAATCACAATCGAGCGAATGTACGGGCTACTAAGGATACATTTGTCATTATTTCTATACATCATATGTAGAAATGTTACAATACTTGGATCTTGGTACTTTGGAATGCTACACCTGATCGGATGATTGTTCCAGTCCCTTAAACCTATTAAGCACTTAATTAAGTCACAAATGTAAGAATACCAAAAATCACCATCATGTTTACACACCTCCGTGAGCAAAAGCAGCTCTGCTTCCTTGCCGACATCAACTTTGCTAATTGGCACAGCAATCATCAGTGCGACAAACACTAAGCATGTTGTTCACTGTTGCCATTGTATTCAGTAAATCCAGTAAGGTTATAAATCCTGAATATCTTATGAGCAAAACAGAATCTGTCTACTGCACTTTACATGTTTTTACCATACAACCAACTACACAAACCAATGCGTCAAATTGTAGCAAAGGACCTAATGAAGTTCCAGGTCACTGTGTAAACTTCGCCGGACCCCCATCACCAGGTTTTTGCCAGACGAGACGAGAGATGTTGAATAATACTGTATACATAATAATAATGTGTCATGATATTGCCATTGGTGTTGATGTTTGTTGGGTTTATCGTCCCACCAACAGTATTTCAGTTATCTGGAGACGGTGTCCACTTGAAGCAGATATAGTGCTGCCTTCACTGTGTATAGCATGCCGTGAACAACTGCCATGATACCACACCCAGTCACATTATCCTGACACCGGGCCAACCAGTCGTGGAACTACCCTTATATTTGCTTGAGCGTTAGCAAGGGAGCTATACCACTACCAGTTTTAACGACTTTGGTATGTCGCGGTCCGGGATCGAACCCCGGGCCTCCCGTACCTGGAGCCGACACTCTACCGATTGCGCTACCAGGTCCGGTCATTGGTGTTGAACTGTGTGCTACATTGTGTTATAATGTGTAAGCTACGATACCTTGGATTCTACGATGGAACGAATAATTTGGGGGGTTCAATGAACATTCATAGTATCATGATTAATTTGTTAAACTTGTTAATTAACACTTAAAATGTTCATTCTTTTCAAAACTTCAAATAAGAGCGAATGGGATTCCTGCTAAAAAAAAGACATTGGGGCCATAGCAGAAGATGTGCATGAGCGATATCATAATTGGTCACATGGTTTTCTTAGTTTAAAAATAGCTAACTGTGCAGTGTGGGTCAGATAGGAAATACATGTTAGTAATGATGATTGAGGTGTTCCGGTTCACTTTTCAGACAGGTGTAGGACATCTATAAACAGCATTGTGAGAGATCTGTTCGAGTAACAACAGTTTATTAGGATGTTTAATGAAAATATTTTTGGTTCAAACTGTTGGATACCACCTTAAAGCCTTATCTGAACAGGAACATGTCAGAAAATGTCAAAGAAAGAAAACTTGCAAAGCCAAGAATTCAATTCCAATGGTATGATCTGTTGAACCTCACATAGTGAGCAGTTCACCATTATTACTACGATTACAGCGTTTCAAATAAAGGTGACCAATGTTTTGGATATTAAATGTTGGGTAAAGAAGTTAACATTAAAAGGAAGCATTTTAATTATGACAAATAACGTCTGTATAAAAATTAATTTAGTTATGATGTACAAT
Source organism: Sinonovacula constricta (assembly GCA_007844125.1). NCBI lineage: Eukaryota > Metazoa > Mollusca > Bivalvia > Cardiida > Solecurtidae > Sinonovacula > Sinonovacula constricta. The sequence goes on along the minus strand of CM017564.1, from coordinate 58,496,783 downwards.
GGTTTTAGAATTTAAAAAAGCATCAGATGCTACACAGATGACAAAAAATCAATTTTTCACTTATTCACTAATGGAAAAAAAGTTAAATACAATTGGCAAGCAATTTAGGTCAACATCAAGTCTTTCTTATTGAAAAGCATCAAATATGGCATAAAAAAGTTGATGTTTTTTGTGTTTTTTTATTAATGTTTTATTTTATTGTTTACACGGACATGGTGGGCATGGTTCAAAAGGATGTTACATGGGAGATAATTTAAGGAAGATTTATTGACAAACATAAAGCACATTCTTACCTCCCCTATACAGATGATATGGTTAGAAGTATGAACTGTTTTTGTTGTTGTTTTTTACAGGGGAAAAAATAATTCTAGGTGCAAGGGAATAACAATATTAAGAAAACAACCAAATTTAGAATTTAGAAAACATTCTTCAATGAAGAACAATATGGGTAGGTAAAGGCATGTGAATGATGGTTCAGCAAAACCAAAAAGAAGGGGATAAAAAGGGGTGTGAATGGTAACTTGAGAGAACCCCTCAGAAACAACACAGATCTATTGTGTAATATCTGAAAGGTTACATATGTTAGCATAAGCTATTCAGGCTAAAACACATGTAGTGGATTGAAATCAGAGAAACAAAAGAGTTTCATATGTACATATAGTATAAACAGCTACCAGAAGCTACCAAAAGGGAAGCTTTGTTCTGTTTTTAAGATAGCAGTGACCCAATTATGGTCATTAACAAGTCCGGCTAATAATGATAAAGAAAACACCAAGCCAAATGTCTGGGTAGAACCACCAGCACACCACAGTTCAGCAAAAGACATCCCAACGTAATATTTTTTGCTCTGACTGGAACTTGAACCAACATGGCGTCTGAGGTATTGTTGACACTATCGGTACCCACTAACCCACAGTTCAGTACACCACATGTATGCTTGAGTTTCCCATTTTTCAATTATTATCAAGAACAGTAAGTAAGCCATGGCTTACAAAATACCTCCCACCTATCTCCATGTAAATCTGATTCCTACATTATTATCTAAAATATTGTTGAAAAAAGACAACCTTTAAATAATTCAATTTTCATCTCGTTGTTACGAAAATAGCAGGTGCACATGTTCCCATGGTACTGCAGATAAATGATTAGTTTCATCAAAATAATGCAAAACTGTAGAAAAGGCCCAGACAAAATCGTGTCCATGGAAGGACGGACAACCTCATTCTCCTATACAACTCCTGCCACACAAACATTCGTTTCAGTTATCTGGAGATGGTGTCCACTTGAAGCAGATTTAGTGCTGCCTCCACTGTGTATAGCATGCCATGAAGACGTAACATTAATACCACACCCAGTCATTTTCTTGACACTGGGCCAACCAGTCGTGGAACTACCTTTATATTTGCTTGAGCGTTAAGCAAGGGAGCTATATCACTACCATTTCTTTATGACTTTGATATGTCGCGGCCCGAAATGAAACCCAGGGCCTCACGTACCTGGAGCCGACACTCTACCGATTACGCTACCAGGTGCGGTAAAGCAACTGTTTGAGACATTTAAAATGGTTACTGATGATAATGATGATGAAGTTAATAATGAAGCAAGATAAAGATAAATAATGATAAACAACATGAAGATGATGAACTTAGGAAAAATAACAAGGTCACTTGGGACAAATACCTTATCAGGTACATTTTTCAAGTTGAAGCTATGCAAAAATATTCACATACCTTTCATTAAACGCTTTTTCTTCTTCTTGATTTTCTTGCTTTCTTCTGGAGCTAAAGGTTCAAGCTTGCGACCCTCTGGCATGTTCTTCACATCTCTGTCTGGCTGACGAGAAATGAGCGAGTCAACACTCTGTGCAACCTTGTCCAGATGGTCAGCACCATGACCAAACGGCGGATCTTTTTTGTTGCTGTACATATTTTTCTCAATGCGCACCTTATCACTCATAGGCCTATGCGGACTTAAATTTCTCGAGTATCGACCGGAATGGGATGAATCACCTTTTAGACTAACAAAGTTAATTCTAGTGTCTACGTCATTTCTGCGCAAGTTAGATGCTGAGCTGCCTCCCAAGAAACTCTGGCTAGAAAATGTTGGTTGAAAATCTGATTCAGGTGCACGCACTAGTGGCCGATAGCCTTGTTTGTAATAATCTTTTATACAAGTTCCTTCATCACTTTCATTGTCTGTGCCAAAGTCATTTTGATGAGAGTTCAGATCACGACGAAAGTTAATGAAATCATCATCGTCTTCCTCAGGCACATCTTTGCGAGAAGAGAACGTGCTCATCTCAATCCCGTCTGATAAATCACTTCGTGGTGAATTTATGTCATTAGTGGAAGAATCTTCTGACTTTACTTCATGGGCCTCGTCATAGTCTAAGCTCATTCCACAACCTGATCGTATCTTGACAGCCGGTGGGAAGTAATCGAACGTGCGACCATCATAATCACTTCCATCGTGATCACTGAGACTATCTACACTGTTTGTGGCCTTGCTAGAGTTGCACAAACCAGAATCATCATCACATCGCCGATGTATGTCAGATTCTGATGACATGGTGCTGATCTTTGTGTTGGATCTCATGCATAACGTTTCAGACTTGCCTCCTCCCAGCCGAGAGTATCCGCGTGAGGAACATACCCCCTCATCGTCATCATCATCACTGTCGTTGTGTCCAGACTGAGGTTTGTTCCATGATCTCGGGGCAGTTTCACGATAGGTCATGGCCAATTGACCTATAACGATATTGAAAAAAATCACAATCAAATACAGTAAAATTCCTCGATTAAAATCATCTTCTGTTCTGACTAAAGCGATCTTAACAGTCAGTTGGTCTTAATAGGGAGTTTGGGTAAGAGTGTGAAACAGTCTGCCTTATATGTCTGACCATTGAAAAGGAAAAATTTTACTTTCTAATTTCATTTGCATTAAAGACAAACATTTATTTTCTAGACAACAACCCTTAAATGCATGATTTGGTATAATTATCACACTAATGCTAGCAATTAGATGTATTACAACATTACAAATTAAACTGCTATTGGCCTGTATAAAACAGTCCAATCTCCCCGACCAGTTAATTGTTTTTATGCATTCTTCAACTGATCCAAAAGCTAAAGTGCTTGAATCTTTCTCTATACTGGTCAATATGTGTCTTATTTACTAACATTATGACCTCATGTGGCCTGGTGTCCTTAAATGTAAATTGAACACATGGCGGAGGGAATTATTTTGCTGATGTGTGATCATTCGACCAAAGTAATCAGTTCTCAAAAAGTGAAAGCTCAACAGGCGTGCTTGGGATCTTTGGGCATGCTGACTGCACCCCCTTAAAAGTGTAAAGTCATGCCTTTCATTTCCTGCATTATGGTTCATTCATGTTGTTTTAAAGGTTGTCTGAACATACATATCTATAAGCAATGAAATGTTACTGTTTAAGTGGGTTTATCGCCCCTTCAACAGTATTTCAGTTATCTGGTGTCCACTTGAAGCAGATATAGTGCTGCCATCACTGTGTATAGCATGCCGTGAACGCCTGGCATGGTACCACACTCAGTCGCATTATCCTGACACAGGATCAACCAGTTGTGGAACTATCCTTGCTTGAGCAATAGCAAGGGATCTATACCACTACCATTTTTCACGACTTAAACATGTCGTGACCCAGGAATGAACCAGCCTCCTGTACCTGAAGCCGATGCTCTACTGATTGCGCTACTGGTTATGAAATGTTAAATTATGTTCAATTTCCAGTGCCAGGAGATTGATTAGGTCTGTTTTTTATGTTTTTTGCAACACACCTATTACAATTAACCAGAACGAATGATCAAATTTTTTTCTTTAAATTAATTTATGAATGCTTCCTACCACTTACTAATAACCAATTTCTATAATATCTATTAGGACATTAATTAAAATAGGATTCTATTAAATCAAACAACATCAGACAGGATCAAAGAATAACTACGTTTCTGTAAACCAAAATATGAATACTACTTTTATTAGTAACAAAAGATAGAAACATTTTTTAATAAAATAAATCCAATTCAATACATTATAACGATGAACTAGTCATTCAAGAAAGTTTGTGCTTGATTCCAAATAAACTGAAGTCTTGTACCGATTTCCAGTCCCTGATTTTAACAAAAGCTGTCAGGGTTTTTTTTTTTCTAAAACAGGGGAAGGGGCCTTGGAAAAGGGGAAAAAATTGCAGCGTATTATTAACAAAGGGGAAATGTGCGTGCTTAACTGTTTATGTGTTATCATACATCTCTCCATTTTTTTCTTGTTTTTTAACTTCTCTACTAGATTATCAGTCCAGTGTAGTCATGCTACGACTGTAGTCAGTACTTGCCACTGATCTGCTTCAATATGTACAATCCATATTTTGGCAATGAAACATTAAATTTTTATCAAAGGGGAATTTTCATTTTTAGGGGAAAAACTAGCCTTATTTTTATCAAGGGGAGGAGCCTTTAAACGGCCCATTTCATGTAAGGTAAAAATTCCCTGACTGTATTCATAAGTTCAAGCTTAAATCGTAATCAGTACATTTTGGTAAAATCAAATAAAATAAGATATGTCATGTTTTCAATATTTTTTCTATATTTTCTTTTGGACACTATTTTAATGTTTAAATAAAATGACAAGTCTCCATAAATTTGGGCGGCAAAACTGGTCAGTGGTAAAAACAATTTTTAACTATAATTGCATAAAAATTATTATTAATCAAAAGTTGATAAATTTTGTGCTTTTATAAGACCATAGAAAATAGTAAATTCTTAGTCAATTCACAACACTTACATTTGTTAATTACTGCAAAATGTATAATCAACTTTCTCGAGTCACTTTTAAATGGTCTAAAAGTGTTTTAATCTGCTATGTTGGCAGAGGTCCAGCTTTTCTTGAGAAGACAGTATCTGCATTAAGTAATAGACTTCATATAAAAGTGTTGCCTTGCTAGCACACTTCCTCATAGACATTTTTGTTTCATACAGAACAAAAAAGGCTAAGAATTTGTTTATAACGAAAATAGGCAAAAGACAATTAATCATCACAAACAATAAAATACCTGTGTTGGGGGCTAGACTGAAGTTCCGAGCTCCAATCACCAGATCGTTGAACTCTGATTCAGGAAGTTCAGCAACTTCCCTAGCTTTTTGTTTAATTAAGTCCAACTGAAAAACAAAAAAAAAGAGAATGCTTCGTTCTATAACTGTTTTTAAAGAATAAATATACAAAAAAAAAAAAAAAAAAAAACCCTCAAAAACATGAATGACAAGAAATTAAAATGTCCAACTTGGTCCTTTTTTTTATGGAACATTTTAAATTGCACAACAAGGTATTCGGGAAATTAAAATTTAGCACCCATGGTTCTCTCCCAATATTAACATAAATACATAGAACTGGAATACATGGAATGGAATACGCTGAATATTATCAACACACCCCTTAAATTAAAAATGATGCCATCCTGAAGGCCTGCTAGTGGACATATTTAACCCTGAATTATCTGTCACTCATTCAATAGCAAAGATAAAACCCTGGCAGTGAGCAGGCAATTCACCAATGTCTGGCAGAGAGTGCCCAAAAGTACAGGAAATAAACATAAACTTACAGTAACTTAGCACAATTACGACATGTAAACAATGCGACTACCCAATTTGTTAACCACAGGTCTGTTTTAACTGGGTATTACAAAAAATAATCCTGAATGTTCAGATTTTAAAATTAGCTTTTCTGTTAATAAGTTTGATTTTCTGTTGTTTTTGTTACATCACACCGACACAAATATGGTTACGCTGATGATGTTCAGCTAATTATTGGTGGTTGAAGAAGCCCAACTCATGTCTGGGTCGAACCATAGGAATAACGCAGGTTAACTAGGAAACCTCCCTTCATGGAGGTTTGGCAAAGGGCTAGAACCTCAAAGTGAGGGGCTTAAGAGTTAGTTACAAGTCGTCAACTGATTGCATGGCAACGGCCCCAAAATTTAGAAGTCCTGCTATTCCCTCACATTCTTTAAGAAAATTTCAAGCTTTAGAGAGATTTTTTTTGCCACAGTTATTTTTGGCCACTAATTTATTGTGAGGTCCAATTTCATCTCAAATAGATGAAACTATTTATATGTTTGTTTGTTGGGTTTATCCCACCAATAGTATCTGTTATCTGGCGACGGTGTCCACTTGAACAGAAACAGTGCTGCCTTCACTGAGTATAGCATGTTGCAAACAACTGGCATGATACTACACGCGGTCATATATTGTCTTGATCCTGAGCCAACCAGTCATGGAACTACCCTTATATTTACTTGATTGTTAGCAAGGGCGCTTTACCTTTACCATTTTTAATCACTTTGGTATGTCACAACCCAGGATCGAACACAGGGCCTCCCCCATACCTGGCCCTGACACTCTACAGATTAACGATGATAATATATTTACGGATACTTGCTGCATCATATACACCAACTTTCAAAATGAATAATATGGAGCCATTGTTTTAACAGCAGAAAGACTGCTATAATCAAGCCAACATTGTTACAATGGAACAATGTCAGGTGAATGCGATTTTCACGACCGTCTCTACTTTCAGCTCAATCAACAGCATAAAATTTCTTTTGCAGTTTTATTTTTGCACAATGCTTTACTAAATATTAAACAAAAAGATAGCAAGTTATTGTGGCAAAATAAAGAGATTAGATGATGAAGCATTTTAGCCCCACTTATGCTAAAATGATGAAAATGCTGCATCAAGATGTCCACAGATGAGCAAAGTAAAACTGATATGAAAGAATAAGCATGATTGTCGTATTCTGCAGTGGTCGAAGTAAGCGCTAGCCCGACAGCAAAAAAATAGTATATTTTCTCTCGGGCTAGTAAAATTTCCCATTTTACTGGCCTGATGGGCTTCTAAGATCCTGACTGTTAAAAAAAATCATTGTACTTTGATTTTTAATTTCTAAACTTTTAAGCTGCTTATTTCATTCGGCAAACTGTCGCTTGTATCACAAACATGTAATGCACACTAAACCGAAAATATGTTTACTGTGCAGGAACCACACTGTATTCTGGTGCCCGCATGGAACATTATGTTCTATACCAAATTAAAATCAGCTGGGCCACAGAACAAAATGGCAGAGAAAATTAAACTGAAACATGTTTCTAGTGCAAATCCCGAAAAAAAACCATAAAGTTACCAGACGATTGATACTTTAAGGGTGCTTTTTTCCATATTTATCTTAGTTTTTTTTTTTGCTTACTTGAAAAATTAAATCAGAATTTAATTCAGGCTATTGAATTTTCTTTCCAGCTAGTGAAAATTGCTTAGTAACTAGCCCGACTTGCTTGTAAATTTCAATCCTAATTTCTATGACTGTATTCTGTCCTTAAAACATTTTAATTGATGTTTACAAGTAACGTAATTTGAAATGAGATATTACAAGGATCGGATCCTCAATGCCATCTCCCATGAAATTTTTACTACAGACACTGTGATTTCGTCGGCTCCAGGTACGGGAGGCCCCGAGTTCGATCCCGGGCCGCGACATACCAAAGTCGTTAAAAATGGTAGTGGTTTAGCTCCCTTGCTAATGCTCAAGCAAATATAAGGGTAGTTCCACGACTGGTTGACCCGGTGTCAGGATAATGTGACTGGGTGTAGTATCATGCCAGGTGTTCACGGCATGCTATACACAGTGAAGGCAGCACTATATCTGCTTCAAGTGGACACCGTCTCCAGATAACTGAAATACTGTTGGTGGGACGATAAACCCAATAAACAAACAAACAAAACACTGTGATTTGTTATTTTACTATGGTAAGCCACCTACTTACTCAACATAATGAACAAAATGGTGTCCTAACAAAATATCAAGTTAGTTTTACTCATCACTTCCCAACAGCGTAGACTGACAAATTCAATACCAGACTTTGTTTTTAACCTAGTGATAAATTATTCTCTGCAAATTTCATGTCATGTTAACATGGATAAGTAATATAAATCACCTGTCTCATTTGCTATTATATTTTTTGCAGAGCAGAGCATCACTTACACTACAATAACATTTATTAATTGTTGTTCTTGCATGACAATTTGCATGACGAGAGGCTAAGCATTTAGAGTTTTTACAAGTCAGCAACTTTACCACTACGTCAAGAGCACCCCCAGGAAATTTTAAATATGCACTGAAGTTTTTTTTTTAAATAAATAAGAAGTGATATTTCAGTAAGGAGTAAGTTATTATGCCATACCTGAACCTATGTCACAATTTATGTGTGGTACTTTACATATATTTGTATACTAAGTGAATTAAGCAATTCATTCACAGTACAAACACACTCATTGCCAACATATCACATTTATACCTTGCAAGGATTTTAATTTAGCTGTACAAATTGTATCTGATCAATGATGGCCATTACTTAAAGCATTTGGTTCTTATTTCTGGTGAAAGACCACAGGAAAATGTCTTGATAATAAAACTGAGGTGCCACATGTTAGCACGAAGTCCTCCACAATTATTCAAGTTTTTGCTATGATTAGGACTCTAGCGTTTGCTGATTAATATTAAGTATCGAAATATAAGCTATCTTATATTGGAGCCTGCATCTTGGAATTTTAAAACCACATCGTATATAAATTGCAAGGATATGTTAATTACCCGTAACAACTGTAACATAGGGAGAAAAATGTGCAGCCAGTCCGGTACTCGAACCCGGGCACGTTCTCTCCCTATCACCCGGCTACACAACAATGACAGGTGTGAACAGTTTAATCAAATGCCACAATGTTAGAAATGCAGAAGTTGAAATGCAATAATCATTATATATTATTGAATATTATTAATATGACATGTACAAAGATGGCATAATATAAATTCATAAAACATATCCAAATTAAATCACCATGTCCATATTGGGCTGATGAGGAAATTGGCTGCATTTTTCACTTTACTACCAAGTATTTAATTGCAAAGGCTGTTGAAGCACAACAATTGTCAAGAATTTGCATATACATGTGACATTATAGCTGTCACACTTGACAACAATTTTATGTTAATATGCAATAAAGGAAATAGTTGAAAAGGAAAACATTCACTTCCTTACTCCAATCCAGAAAACTCGTTGAAGTTTTCAAAACAAGATTTGGCATGCACAAATAAAAAAGACAAAAAATATGTGCTACAACACCATAAGCATTCCTTCTCAGTTAGAAAAAATGCAGTGCATACAAAACTTCAGTTGCAACAAGATGATGTACAAACTCAGTATGCTATCGACAAGCATGGAGAAATAGGAATTTCTACTGGGTGTATTTTGAAGTCGTGTTGTACCTGGATGTCAGGTAGTTCTGGAGGCAAAATGGAGTCGTAGATGCTAAAGAACTGTTCACTATCCTCGTTTCTGATTGCAGAACCTAGAAGAAATGCATATTTTTCAATTTCGGCGACATTATCGCTGTTATTTTCCATTTTGCAATCCAGCCATTTTGAATATTTCGATCGAGATTCTCCTCTGTCGCCAAGCAAAAGTATCGTGGTAAACGCGAAAGGCCGAGACTTTAGACTGTGTATGCAGTATTTGCCTGCCAAGCGCTATGTTAATAGCGTGTACCAATCTATTTCCTTGTCGAGTGACAGAGTGATAGAAGCCGGGTAGAAGTCGTGACTTACGAATGATATGGCTTTTATGTAGAAAATGTTTCAAACCGTGCTTTACATAATTGTAGAACAAGACATACATCACGAACAGAAGAAGTGGAACAAATGAGACCTTTCGCCGAAAAATAAATAAATTAGTGTTTTTTCACCCCCCGATATTTTCTTAATGTAAGGGAGACTACCTGTATTAAACGAAATCAGTAAGAAGTGTCTCCCTTTTCTCCAAAAGTCATATTCACCCTCGTCACCACTAACCACCATGTCCATCATCATGTCCCGTGCTTAATCGGGGTTTATGTGTCTTTTCTGCGATTCTGTGCCTTATCGGGGTCTCTGTGTCTTTTCTGTGGTTCTGTGCTCTGTCGGGGGCTCTTTGTCTTTTCTGTGATTCTGTGCCTTATCGGGGGCTCTGTGTCTTTTCTGTGGCTCTGTGCTTTATCGGGGGCTCTGTGTCTTTTCTGTGGCTCTGTGCTGTTCTGTGGCTCTGTGCTGTTCTGTGGCTCTGTGCTGTTCTGTGGCTCTGTGCTTTATCGCGGGCTCTGTGTCTTTTCTGTGGCTCTGTGCTTTATCGGGGGCTCTGTGTCTTTTCTGTGGCTCTGTGCTTTATCGGGGGCTCTGTGTCTTTTCTGTGGCTCTGTGCTTTATCGGGGGCTCTGTGTCTTTTCTGTGGCTCTGTGCTTTATCGGGGGCTCTGTGTCTTTTCTGTGGTTCTGTGCCTGATCGGGGGCTCTGTGTCGTTTCTGTGGCTCTGTGCTTTATCGGGGGCTCTGTGTTTTTTCTGTGGTTCTGTGCCTGATCGGGGGCCCTGCGTCTTTTCTGTGGCTCTGTGCTTTATCGGGGGCTCTGTGTCTTTTCTGTGGCTCTGTGCTTTATCGGGGGCTCTGTGTCTTTTCTGTGATTCTGTGCCTGATCGGGGGCTCTGTGTCTTTTCTGTGGCTCAGCTTTTTCGGGGGCTTTGTGTCTTTTCTGTGGCTCTGTGCTTAATCGGGGGCTTTGTGTCTTTTCTGTGGCTCTGTGCTTTATCGGGGGCTCTGTGTCTTTTCTGTGGTGCTGTGCCCGATCGGGGGCTTTGTGTCTTTTATGTGGCTCTGTGCTTTATCGGAGTCACTGTGTCTTTTCTGTGGTTCTGTGCCTGATCGGGGGCTCTGTGTCGTTTCTGTGGCTCTGTGCTTTATCGGGGGCTCTGTGTTTTTTCTGTGGTGCTGTGCTACATTTCATTTCATGGACACACCTTTGTTCATCATACGTGGTATACAACAGTTTGTTTGATCTGCTGTCTTATATACATTTCATGGTCACACCATTGTTCATCATACGTGGTATACAACAGTTTTTTTGGTCTGCTGTCTTATATACATTTCATGGTGACACCTTGGTTCATCATACGTGGTATACAACAGTGTGTTTGATCTGCTATCTTATATACATTTCATGGTCACACCAATGTTCATCATACGTGGTATACAACAGTTTGTTCTGCTATCTTATATACATTTCATGGTCATACCTTTGTGGAATACGACAGTTTGCCTACACCAAATACACTTAACAATATCCTACCCCTGTTTATGGGAATTTTGGCCTGATTTCTTCTTGAACGCATGTTTTAGACAATATTAAACATACACTCTCTTCATGGTTAAATTATAGGCAAGACGGAAGCATCAAAGGCGACGCAAAACTGAGACAGGTTAACAGGTTAAAGTAATCTGGGAGCAAGTAAAGAAGACATATTTAAAAAACCATCGTTTTTATTAGAAACCTTTCAGTATACGATAAATATAAAAAAAATAAGAATAATGATAATTCCTAAGACCAAAAATGGTTAAATACAAATTAAAAAGGCAAAACCCAATACCATTTAAATGGTTTTCCAAGAGGAAACATATATACAACAAGAAGAACATAATGACAATTAACTATAAAACCAAAATATACAAGCACAAAATGCAAATGTGTAGAATCCCTGCATTACACAAATCATTTTTGTTTAGGAAGTATTTTTATAGGGTATGGTATTTTTTATTGCTCTGTATCTTAAGTTTTATTTGTATGGAAGCACTTTTGTATCTGAATGATGTATACAAAGAATCATTTCCTGAACTTAACCTACTTCAGACATTAAAAGAGAAATGGATGACGATAAACTGAGAGAAACGGTAAAAACAGAACGATCTGGTATGTCCTTAATCCCGATGGAATTAATGTTGTAACAAAACAATGTTATTACGTAAGTATGTGCTGCTGTGGTTTATAATTGCACACTGTGACACAAGTGACGTTAAGAATACACCTTAACACAAGTTGCTGTCAAGTGAAGAAGTAGTATGTCATTCCGAAGGACCGAAATACTACAAATACTACAAAATATCAAATGAGTTATTATGAAAAGAATTGTTTTAATAGTATCCAACAGAGACATTGCTGTCTAGTAACTTTGTGTGTATTTAAGCAAAAATTAGTCTGAACAAGCGGTGTCTTTGCAAAATGTTCGTGTAATAAAAGTCAGGGACAAGGACCCAAAAATCGTGTCAGGTATAGGGTTTGAACACAGAACCCTCCGATCCCGAGTCCACAACCGCAACCAATGATTTCTTGGTGTGTTGCATGTTTCTCTTATGCAAGTGAATTGATCATCCGAATCTTTAACAAGAAAAGTCGTTGATGCGAAGCATCAAAGGCAACGCAAAAAGTGGAAGAGGTAAAGAGATTAAAGCAATATGGGAGCAAGTAACAAAGACATTTGAAACGTTATATTTTTGATTTGAAAGTTTTCAGTATACTATAAATCTTGAGAAAAGTATGTATAACTGATATTCAAGAGACCTTAGAATGGTTTAAAACAAAATAATAAGTAAAACCCAACACCATTTAATGTTTTATAAGGTGTTACATAGGTAGATTTTTTATAAGTATAAAAAAGTTACAAAATTATAATAATTAACAACAAAACTGAAGTGTACAAGCAGACATTGCACATGTGAAGCAGCCTCACAGCACACAAATTAGTATTCTTCAGCTAGTATTTTTCTCGAACGTAGTATTTTTTCTTTCTCAGTATCTCATTGTTTATTTTCAAAATTATTTTGAAAGTGCAGACACAAAAATATGTATAAACATAAATATAAAAATAAATAAATAACATAGAACGCCGTTTACCGAACTAGGACCCCATATTTTGTCAGGTTTAAAAAGTCCGCAAAACAAACTTTCCCCATGTGCAAATTTCAGTGAGCATTCCATCTATGGGCGTCGCGCTCTAGATTATTTTGAAAACTTGACGTGACAGGGCTGGGGTTCGAATATGAAACCCTTCGATCCAGAGTTCAAGAACACAATCTTTTGACCACAAACACTTCAGGGTTGCTATAAAAGCATTCCTGCAAGCTACCCTTTATTGTTGCAAGCTACCCTGTTAAAAACGAAACACTTGGTTATTTTTTTCTGAAAAGTGTCTTACGATCACCACTGACATAATGTTATTGACTGCTACACTATCGATAAAAAAGCATCCCATAAGCAATCTGAACTCCTCGGGTAATTCCGTCTCCGGGACAATCATCCCTCATGTATCTGGTGCAATAATACTTACAGAAATCACGATCGTTTTGTTCGCCGGAAGTTGGAATAAGATGTTTAAAATATAGCTCGCAAAATACATAAACAACGGCGTCGTTTGACAGCTGTGTCTTTGCTGCGCCGGGTAAATTAAACTGGGATGATTTTTAATTTGAGGCAGCCTCAAAGTGAAGTTTTACAGGCATAGTACTATAGTGAGCTTTCATCGGAGCTGCCATCTTTGTTTTGACGTCTGTCACAAAAGAAGTCTCATGTAGAGATATGGCCGAGGTAATCCGACTGCCTACATACATACGAGAGATGATTCGAGAATTATCCGAGGTGTTCCGATTGTTCCATAAAAGGCACCGCTCTATAATGCAGGCGTCGCGTTCCATCGCGTCGCCAATAAGGATTGTGTTTATTTATTTGGGTTTTACGGCACACCGACACTTAATAGGTCATACGGCGCCGAATAAGGATTGTGTATTTAGGGTAATAAGACAATGGATTTTGGTTCCTCAATTCCATCTTCACATGAACAGGATGCTACAACCACTTATACTTATATGGTCATTTTTTGTTAATATAATAATTTCACTTACAACCAGCAGTTGTGTGTTGTTAAAATAATACTTCTCTCTGTCTAAATATGATGTGTACGCTAAATGGTACTGGGGCATGACGCCCACCCCACTCTCCAATATCTTTTTTTATCATAATGGTTCTAGAAGATCTAAATAAATATACTTCTTATCCCACCTAGGATAAGTTTTTTTTTAGTATTTTATGTTTTCATCCTTTGGCGACAATGTGTAGGCAACTTCGTATTCTGCGTTCAAGCAGCTATGCTGAACCGGATTCGTTCACATGTCACATTTGTGAACAATTCGAACGAATTCCTCACAACTTGTATGACAAATACGTACGAATACGTCACACATTTGTGAAAATGAAGTTCAGAACCCATACTCCCATTGTTCAAAAAGGTGAAAAAAAAATTTGCTCAAATTTTGTTCGTACGAAATTTTCACACATTATTAACATGTGTTAATGACACTTAGACGCATCAATGTAAGAGCGTTTTATGCTTCTCTAAGAGAAGGGAAGATTTAGTCGTCTGTGCCGTCTGTTCGTGTCTCATTCGGACAATCAGTCCGACCGTCAATATGCCTGTCAGCAGATCTGGGGTGTCGATTGGCCGTCGCCTCCATGTGGCTAGCAGCATCAGCAGCTGTCACATAACTCATAATTATATCCGCGCCGCTCAGTTGTGTGGCACGTCGAAGGATCACGCGCGCCTCAGCATTTGTGATGCTTTGCATACTTTCGTTGTTGACGGACATGATGTGGTCTCCCACCTGGACACGTCCGTCTGCAGCAATAGCACCATTGGGAGTGAGACTCTTGACAACACAACCATTCACCCCTTTATCAGCAGCCTCCACTAGCATTCCGAGGTCATTCTGAGATCGTCTGAGGGTGATCCTCTTCTCGATAGATGGTTTTGGCGAGATAGTACTATCAGACTTGCCTCTACCAAGATGCCAGTATCCGCAAGAGGTGCAGATCCACTCGTCGTCATCATCGTCACTGTCGTTGCGTCCAGACGGACATGATTTCGGGAGGGTTTCACGACAAGTCATGGCCAATTGACCTATAATAGTATCGACAAAATAGTATCAAATACAGTAAAATCACGCTATTAAAACCACCTTCCGTTCTGATTAAAAGTTGTCTGAATAGGAGGTTTATTGTGAGTGTGTGTGTTGTGCGTGTGTGTGTGTATGTGTGTGTGTGTGTGTGTGTGTGTGTGTGTGTGTGTGTGTGTGTGTGTGTGTGTGTGTGTGTGTGTGTGTGTGTGTGTGTGTGTGATGGTGTGGGGTGGGGGTGAGCTGGGGGTGAATGGGGGCGTGGTTCAGTACAACACATGTATACTTGAGTTTCACATTTTTAATAATTGTCAACAACAGTAAACCACGGCCTACAAATACCTCCCACCAATCTCCATGCAAATAAATCTGCCTCCTATATCATTATCTGAAGTATTGATAAAAAGGACAACTTTAAACTCCTCCCATTTTCATCTGGTTGTTATAAAATAGCAGGAGCACATGTTCTTATGGTACTGTAGATAGCTAACTGTTAGGTTTCATCAAAATAACGCAAAACTGTAGAAGAGGCCCGAACAAAATTGTGTCTATGGAAGCAAAGACAACCTCATTGTAGTATACAACCCCTGCCACACAAGCTTTCGTGTGTGTGCGCGCGCGAATTGATGATAATGATGATGACGTGAATTATGGTGCAAGATAATGGTAAATAATGATGAACAACTTGAAGAGGATAAATCGAGATAAAATAACAATATCACTTGGGACAAATACCCTGTTAGGTACATTCAAGTTATGCAAAAATGTTCACATACCTTTCATTAAACACTTTTCCTTTTTCTTGATTTTCTTGCTCTCTTCTTGAGCTAGAGGTTCAAGCTTACGACCCTCTGGCATGTTCTTCACATCTCTGTCTGGTTGACGAGAAATGAGCGAGTCCTCACTCTGTGCAACCTTGTCCAGATGGTCAGCACCATGTCCAAACGGCGGATCTTTTTTGTTGCTGTACATATTTTTCTCAATGCGCACCTTATCACTAAGAGGCCTATGCGGACTTAAATTTCTCGAGTATCGACCGGAATGGGATGAATCACCTTTTAGGCTTACAAAGTTAATTCTAGTGTCTACGTCATTTCTGCGCAAGTTAGATACTGAGTTGCCTCCCAAGAAACTCTGGCTGGAAAATGTTGGTTGAAAATCTGATTCAGGTGCACGCACTAGTGGCCGATAGCCTTGTTTGTAATAATCTTTTATACAAGTTCCTTCATCACTTTCATTGTCTGTGCCAAAGTCATTTTGATGAGAGTTCAGATCACGACGGAAGACAATGAAATCGTCATCGTCTTCCTCAGGCACATCTGTGCAAGAAGAGAATGTGCTCATCTCAATCCCGTCTGATAAATCGCTTCTCGGTGAATTTATATCTCTAGTGGAAGAATCTTCTGAGTTAACTTCATGGGCCTCGTCATAGTCTAAGCTTATTCCATTACATAAACGTATCTTGACAGCCGGTGGGAAGTAATCGAACGTGCGACCATCATAATCACTTCCATCGTGATCACTGAGACTATCTAAGCTGTTTGTAGCATTGCTAGAGTTGCACAAACCAGAATCATCATCACATCGCCGATGTATGTCAGATTCAGACGACATGGTGCTGAGCTTTGTGTTGGATCTCATGCATGGAGTATCAGACTTGCCTCCTCCCAGCCGCGAGTATCCATGCGAGGAACATATCCCCTCGTCGTCATCATCGACAGTGTCGTTGTGTCCAGACTGAGCTTTGTTCCATGATCTCGGGACAGTTTCACGATAGGTCATAGCCGCTTGATCTACAAAGATATAGACAAAAAACATCATCAAATGCTCATTAATATTTGCTAACGGACAATGTCCCTTATATTTTTTTTGTCTAAAATAAATTGTTCAAATTTAGAGAGTAAAATAAAATTAACAGCATTGCTATAAACTTTACACTGCTTGGCTCTATAGCCTCAACTAATACACATAAAGATAAATATAAACTAGTCTAATGCTCAGCAAAAAAAACGACGGTCGATATCCGCATATCGGCAATGAAATATTTAATTTCATAGGAGATTTTTCATTTTTTTGAGAAAAAACTAGGCTTATTTATCGAGGGGAATGGGCCTTTAAACGGCCATTTCTTTGTAAGGTACAAAACTGGTATTAGCTAAGAATACCTCTAATAACACTACTACGTAGGCAAAACTACAAATCCCGTGCAAGTCAGATGGAAAACCACATACAATCCATGGAAGTTTTCAAAACCATATTTATAGAGCAATGTATTGCAAATCAGCAACTTGAATCACTCGACCATATTTAACATTTTCCAAAAAGAGTGTACGCTCAACATTCCTGCTAGGGGTCCAGGGTCATGCTGATTGCACCCCCTGAAACTTTTTAAATGAAACATTCCTGCATTATGGTCTTTTCCTATGTTTTTAAAATGTTGTTTTAATGTACATAATTATCTACAGGTATAAGCAATGAAATTATGTTCAACTTCCGCTGCCATCAGATTTACTACGTCTCTTTTTAATCTTGGCTACTAATGACCTAGAACCAGTCACAAGAATGAATGATCAGATGGTTAGTACAAGTTAATTTATCAACACTTCCTATCATTTGCTCATAACCAAATTTCAATAATAGCTAATAAGACATATACATGTAGTATTATTTGTAATTTAAGATAAAAAGAAGAAACATTTTTAAATAAATAAATCATTTAAAATTAAATCCATTTGAACACATATTGAAGAAGGTAGCTTAATGTTTGGACCAACAGTTTCCCAAATACAACCAAATTCTTGGCGGCGCGCTGGAGTGCGACGCCTAGATATGGAATGCTCATGTATGTATTTATTTCTATATTTATTTTTTACTTTCAAAATAACTTTGAAAATGATCATTGAGATACTGACAGTGAAAAAACACAACAACATGCTGCATTGGAGAAAAACACTATCTGAGCAATACTCATTTGCGTACTGTTAGGCTGCTGCACATCTGTAATTTCTACATATGTTACACATGAGTAAACATAATAAATGGCGTCGTGTTTTGTTTTTTATTTAGTTTTAAACCATTCCATCGTCTCAGAAATATGTTATACATACTTTTTCTCGATATTTATAGCATACTGAAAACTTTCAAATAACAAACACAACGTTTCGAATGTCTTTTTTACTTGCTCCCATATTGCTTTAATCTCTTTACCTCTTTCACTTTTTGCGCCGCCTTCAATGCTTCGCATCAACGACGTTTCTTGTTATTGTTACATGTAAAGATCCAGCAAAATGCAGCTAACAGGGGCATATCCTTGGAAAAAGTAGAAAAGCCTAACACCTGACTTGTCATGACAAAATGTATCTTCTGCACGAGCCACTCTTCTCAGCTGGCTTTATTTTTTTTTATTTTTTTTTTTTTACAAAGAAAAAAACCACGTGACCCATTATTTTTAGATCACGTTACATATTTATCCAGGTAATCAGCTCTGACGTCGATATCTATTATATTTGTAGCTGAAATCCTGATCAAGTTCATTTATAAATTTGGAAAAAGTGAAAATTTAAAGTCATAAATTAATAATTCACAGTGTGTACTGTCTAATAAGTGAGGTAACGTTATAACCATCATTTATTTAAACTAAAATATGAATTTAGGCACTAACTGTACAAACATTCCTTCAGAACAGGGGTAAGATGGTGTTACATGTATTAGATATAGACAAACTGATACTACCATTGACAATTACTCCCTTATATAAAAATAGACAACACTATATCTGCTTTAAGTGGACACCATATCCTAATAACTAATATCAGTACACCTTATTCTCTAACTGCATAAACCTGTGAGCAAACAATCCAAAAACTTGTTGCTTATTTAAACGAAGTATAAAGGACTAAGGCATGAATCCATGACGTGTGGCAGCAGAATGGCAGCAAGAAATAAAATGGGGTTACTCCTGCGGTTCTGCGTTTGTGCAATCAATATATGCAAGCCATTTATTAGAAAACCAGTCTTTTCTTCATATACTCTGAATGTATCCGTGTGGCTTCTCCATACCACCCGCCCAGGCCTGCACCTGGAGAGGTCGCTCCAGCTTCGCTGTCTCAGCGAAGACTCAACACGGCGAGCAGCAGACACCAGTTATAATCCTAAGCTCGTTTGGCGTAGAGGCTGGCGCTAGGGGTTGCTCTCAATGGTGGGAGTAGTCTTTTGACTCCAATGGGAAGTTACCGCGCCCGCCTCAATCCGGGCAGTCCCCGGGCAATAAGGTACTACCTCGCCACTACTTGCTTGCGTTATCGGGTGCGTGAAGCTTAGACAAAATCGACAGGCTTGTTGTAAAATTAAGCACCAGGCAAACATCGAAAGGAAACGGAAAAGAAACCACCAGCCTTGAGGCTTGCAACCTGGAACCTCAGAACAATGTGTCCTGACCTATCTGTCGAATTTCTGCAAGTAGACGACGCCAGGAAAACCGCCATCATCGACCGCGAGCTGGCCAAGCGGAACATCGACATCGCCGCCCTCCAGGAGACACGCCTCGCTTCCAGTGGGAGTCTCAAGAAGAAGGACTACACGTTCTTCTGGCAAGGTCTGGATTCAGATGAGCGCCGACTTTACGGAGTTGGCTACGCAGTTTGCAACTCCCTCCTGCTATGAATCGAACCTTCTTCACATGGAACCGAACGCATCATCTCACTCCGCCTTACTACCTCCCCAGGACCTGCACACATCTTTAGCGTCTACGCCCCCACACTCTGTTCCACAGCCGAGGCTAAAATGCATTCTATTAGGAGCTCGAGACAAGGATAAGAGAGATACCAGCGAAGGAAACCTGTTTCTGCTCGGAGACTTCAACGCCCGAGTAGGCGCTACCCACACATCCTGGCCACGTTGCATCGAACACTTTGGAGTTGGCAAGCTCAACGAAAACGGACAGCGGCTACTTGAGCTCTGCTCCTTCCATGACCTCGCCATCATTAACACCTTCTACTCTACCACGCCCCACCACAGAGTGTCTTGGCTAAATCCCAGGTCAAAGCATTGGCATCAGCTGGACCTTGTCATTACTAGACGGCCCATGCTGAACCACAAGCTCCTCACGCGCAGTTACAAAAGTGCCGACTGGGACACCGATCACTCCCTGGTCGGCAGCATAGTGCGTCTCCGACCCAGACGGATCCACTACTCCAAGCAGAAGAGCCGGCCTCGTATCGACACGGCCAGAGCCTAAAAGCCTGAGCTGCGCAAATGCTGTGCTGAGGCCATTGACAAGATCCTGGAAAACTGCCTCACAGAAGTGCCACAGCACGCCGAGGCTTTATCCGTGATGCAGTATACCAGACCGCCTCAGACACCTTCGGTAAGAGAACCAGGAAGAACAAGGACTGGTTCGAGGCCGGGATCGAAATGATGGAGCCCGCCTTAGCCACCAAGGGTGCTGCACTTCTCAAGTACAAGAGGAAGCCCTGCGAAAAAACACTTGCCGCCTATGGAGAAGCCCGCAACAACGCAAAGAGGGTCGCCCGCAGGTGCGCCAACAAGTACTGGCTGAAGCTTTGCAGTGACATCCAGACCTCTGCCGACTGCGGAAACACCCGTGCCATGTATGAGGGGATGAAGAAAGCTTTTGGATCACCAAAGCCGCACCCCTCAAGTCCACCTCCGGCGTCATCATCAAGGACCGTGGGGAGCAGATGGAGAGATGGGTTGAGCACTATGGGGAGTTGTACTCTGGAGAGAATGTCGTTACTAACACAGCCACGGAGAACACCACCCCACTGCTCGCCATGGAGGAACTCGACTCGCCACCCACAATCGAGGAGCTCAGAAAGACCATTGACTCGCTGTCCTGCGGGAAAGTACGGGGCAGTGACGGAATCCCACGTCCCCTGTACCTTGCCTTCATCGACCTGACCAAGGCGTTCGACTTGGTCAGTCGATCTGGTCTCTCCGCCCTCCTCCACAAGATTGGATGCCCCACCAAGTTTCTGAAGATGGTTAAGTCATTCCACAACAACACGTCTGGCACTGTTCAGTATGACGGAGCATCATTGGACCCCTTCCCAATCAAGAGCGGAGTGAAACAAGGGTGTATCCTGGCCCCGACACTTTTCGGCATATTCTTCTCCCTGTTCCTGTGCTACGCTTTTAGCGAGTCCGAAAATGGCATCTTCATCCACACACGGAGCGACGGGAACCTATTCAACCATGCCCGCCTTAGAGCAAAGACCAAGGTTCGCAAGGTCCTCCGGGCGATGCTCTTTGCTGATGATCCCAACCTAAGTGCTCACACGGAAGTCGCCCTTCAGCGACTCATCACTCTCTTTGCGAAGGCGAGTACAGAGTTTGGCTTCACAGACAACCTCAAGAAGACAGACCAACATCATTGGTCTGGATGTGAGCACTACTCCCACAGTTACCATAGGCGATCGCACCCTGGAGGTGGTGGACAAGTTCACATACCTCCGCTTCGCAATCTCCAGCAACCTATCCCTGGATGCCGAGCTCAACGTGAGGATAGGCAAAGCAGCAACAACCATGGCCCGCCTATCGAAACGTGTGTGGGATAACTGCATGCTGACCCTCAACACAAAGATGAAGGTGTACCACGCGTGCGTGCTGAGCATCCTTTTGTATGGCAGTGAGGCATGGACCCTGTACATGCACCAGGAACGAAGACTGAACGCCTTCCACATGCGCAACCTCAGACGAAACCTCGGCATCACCTGGCAGGATTGCATCTCCAACGCAGATGTTTTGGCCCAGGCAGGCCTGTCAAGCATGTTCGCCACCCTCTCCCAGAGGCGCCTACGCTGGCTCGGACACGTATGCAGGATAGACGATGGCCGCATCCCAAAGGACATCCTCTATGGCGAGCTCGCCACTGCAACACGGCCAATCGGAGAGAGATCCAGCGCGAGAAAAGGAAGAGCCGCATACAGCAGAGAACCCAGCCTAAAGCTGCTGCCCCAATAGTAACCAACAAGGACCCCACTTGCAGCAAGTGCGGCAGAAGCTGCAGCTACCGCATTGGCTTATTCAGCTACAACCGCCGCTGCTGCCCCACAACTAAGTACATAGTCAGGTGCAGACTCCATTGTCCCTAGAGACAGAAGGATGCCAACCTAAACAACCTAACCTCAATTGGAGGTGCAGGATTACAGTTGCTCAACCTTAAGCGATCCATTTGCCCATTCACAGTCCAATCACATATCACATTTACACCTTGCAATGATTCAAACTACGAAAACTATGAACTTGGTAATAACATTTAGAAGATAAATTAATTTTAATTTAGCTGTACAAATTGCATCTGATCAATGATGGCCATTACAGAAACGTCTGGTTCTTATTTCTGCTGAAAGGCCATAGGAACATGACTAGATAAAAATAACTGATTTACCACGTGTCAGTTCGGAGTCCCCCTCATGTATTTGAACCTTTCTTATCAACATGAAGTCGAAAATTATAAGCTATTTTACAATGAAGCCTGTATCTCGGAATTTTAAAGCCACAGTGTATATAAATTGCAAGGATATGTTAATTACTTGTGACAACACTGATAGGTGTGAAAGTTTAATCAAATGCCATGATGTTAGAAATATGCAAGTTGAAATGCAATAATCATTACATATTATTGAATGATATTATTAATTAGACATCTAAGAAGATGGCATTATAGTATTTCATTATACGTATGTAAATTAAAACACCATTAGCATGGTGTGCTGATGAGGAAATTGTCTGCATTGCTCACAATTTTATTCAGGTAAATTCATTGCAAACACACCAATACCATGTAATAACATGTGGTATTTCTACAAAGAAAGTGACGATTCGACAGGAGTGCATCAACGTCGAAAGAATTGGGAAAGAACTTGTTTCCAACTTGACTATAATTAAATTGGTTTAATCTTGCCTTTTTGTATTGATTTTTTGTTTAAGGAACATTTATTGTATTAAATGACATCGATTCATTTACATACTGAGGTTACGCAACACATATTTCTACATGTCCAAGATATTACTTAAAATTAGCAAGAGTAATCTACTACGTGAAAGACATGATAACTATTGAACTATGACTTTTATGCAGAAGACAAGACGACGACAAACACATATGGTATTATAGCTGTCATACTTGACTACAACTTTGTGTGAATATGCATTGTCAGTAAACAGTTTAATATAATAAATCATTTACTTCCTTCGTCTAGTTTTCAAAAGAAGATCTAGCATGCTTAAATAGAAAGACAACAGTAAGTACAATAACGCCATAAGCGTGCCTTCTCAGTTCAAAAACTGCAGTGTATAAGAACCTTCACAAGAAGAACAACATGTACAAACTTAGTATGTCATCGACCAGCATGGAGGAACATGAATATCTACTGGGAGAAGTTTGAAGTCGTGTTTTACCTGGATGTCAGGTAGGTCTGAAGGCAACACGGCGAGGTACCTGCTAAAGAACTGTTCGATATCCTTGTTTTAAATGGCAGAACCTAGAAGAAATGTATATTTTTCAATTTCAGCGATACTACGTCTGTTATTTTTCACTTTGTAATCCAGCCATTTTGAATTTTCCGATCTATATTCTGGAATCAGTCTACAGTTATTTGCCCTTGGTTGACCACAACAAGGAAGTGTTTACATGGTAAATAGTGCATGTGTTGAAAGTCTGATATAAATAAGTTAATGAATGAAAGAGATGGCAACATGGACATTTTTCAACAGAGTGGACCTTAATAAGCGAAGCCTTCATGAACATGATGTATTTAAACAGTGCGCTGCAGTGCGAGTTTCTCCTTCAGTTAGCATTGAATCGGAAGGAGACGCACTCCGCTACCCATGTATTGCGCATGTTCTTGCAAACCTATGGCACAATATGTGAGACTATGCAACATATTTTAAGGGTCTTGTCGTTTCGCTAATGCATCTAGTGATAAGCATTACCGTTCACGCTTGCCCAAGTACTTCTATGTCCTTTTATGCTAATACAATCATTGTACGAGTGTATGACCCCTGCATATGTGCAACCACATGGCACAATATGTTAGACTATGCAGCTTACTACTTACAAGTCTTGTCTTTTCGCTTTCAGCCAAGACACCTAGTGGTGAGCTATACCCCTCACGCTTGCCTATGTACTCCAACACTTGTTATGTAAATATAATCAATTTAAGATCGTAGGACCCCTACATATGTGTATTTTGAGTTATATACTCCTTTGTCTTCCCCTATAAGCATTGCATATCACTATTATTATCTTTATAATGTTACATATTATATGTGCTAATTTATTTATTCTGTACACACTATCACGGTTTAAGTTTACCTGATACTGTTAAATGCTTGTACAGACGTTCATTCATTCATAGATGTTAACAATTTGTTCATATATGTGTAAATATGTTGTTGCTCTCCTGTCATAGGAGGAATAAAAGATATCTATCTATCTACATGGCCAAATTCACGTGGTTCCGGCGGATTACAGCCGAATGGTGCATGGTTGTACTTTGACTGGATATTATGGGACCGGAAGCAGCTTGACCCCCATCTTTCTGCAGCTAGAATTTCTTCTCTTGGATGATACTAATGACAGCAAGTGACTCTGATTTGATTGGAGAGTAACCAACATGGCCAGTGTCCACAATGTCTATATAGAACATATAGTAAAAATAACTGTGGTCTGAGGCCTTCTTCTCTGTCGCCAAAGTATCGCAGCAAACGCGAAAGGCCGAGACGTCTGTATATGCCTTTTCCTGATCATTTTGTTGTCGCCGTTTTATGCATTTTGTTAGACAATTTCATTTAAATTGATAAAAATAACATTTTAGTCATGTAATAAACGAATCTGTTCCCTCTTTATGGAAAATGGTCGTGTAAGGAGTGGAACTTTTTTGTGCGGATTCCCCCAAACCGAATTACACATGTCAAGGCCGACTGTTCATAGCCTCGTTTCGTATCATTTCATCCAATTTGTTTAATATTTTCAGTATCTAACACCCATATCAGATCCTCTATGTATCAATTATTTCCTTGTCATCATCATCATCATCATCATCATCATCATCATCATCATAATTATCAGGAGAAGAAGAAGAAGTAGAAGTAGAAGAAGAATAAGTATTTTTTTCAGACTCATGGAAAAATGTCTGTCTGTGTGTCTGTCTGTGTGTCTGTCTGTCTGTCTGTCTGTCTGTCTGTCTGTGTGTCTGTCTCTGTCTGACTTTCTATCTGTCTGTCTGTGCCTGTCTGTGTGTCTGTTTGTCTGTGTGTGTGTGTGTGTGTCTGTCTGTCTGTATGTAGTCCGACCGATCGCCCCTGCCTCTGTCT
Organism: Sinonovacula constricta; assembly: GCA_007844125.1. Taxonomy (NCBI): domain Eukaryota; kingdom Metazoa; phylum Mollusca; class Bivalvia; order Cardiida; family Solecurtidae; genus Sinonovacula; species Sinonovacula constricta. The sequence continues at coordinate 58,471,562 of CM017564.1, read as the reverse complement.
CTGTCTGTCTGTCTGTCTCTCTGTAACTGTCTCTCACATTGTCTGTCCGACTCTTTCTATCTCTCTATCTCCCTGTGTCTCCGACTATTTCGAATGATTATGTCAAGTTGGAGAGAGCATACATTTTAATCGTGAATATTTCCCAGTGCCGGCATTAAAAAATTTACATGCAATTTGACAGTTATATAATTAGTTTTCTGATAATATGTTATCATTTTTTCCCATTACATTATCAATAAAAATAAAGTGATATGGAAGCCCGACAAAAGCTATGACTACATTTACTGTCTTAGTCTATAAGCGTTTGAGCGTTCGTAAATAAGATGTTAAGGCCGTAGATTACGGATCAGTTGAATGGATCCCTGATACGAATCCCCGACCGACCACAAGGTGTTTGTCCTTAAGTTCCGGGAATAAATTTGCTATCAGAGTTTCTACAAAGAAAATGGCGATTCGACATGGATGTATTAACGTGGAAAGAATTTGGAAAGAACTTGTTTCCCACTTGACTATAATTAAATTGGTTTAAACTTGCCTTTTTGTATTGCTTTTTGTTTAAGGTTACATTCATTGTGTTAAATGACATCGATCTATTTACATACTGAGGTTACGCAACACATATTTCTACATGTCCAAGATATTACTAAGAGTTGGCAAGATTAAGACTATTGAATAACTATTGAACTATGACCTTTATGCAGAAGACAAGACGACGACAAACACATGATAACAATTACAGGTGAACTGTGCACCTGATGACAAAGAAAATACTGATTCAAATCATATTTATAACGATTTAACAACAAATATATAAACATGCGTATTGCAATTAATATTTACCAGGGCGGTGTGTATTAATTTACAGTTTCGGTTCTTGTACGGATTCTGTGAATTGTCTTTGGATCTCTGTTTTGTACGCTCATTGCATTTATTTTGGATTGGAGGGACATTAATAAGCAGGAGCAGGTTTAATTTTAAATAATTTATTGGCGGATGACTAAAAACACCTATAAATAGTACAATATAGATCTATATATAGATTTATGGGTAACTTAAGGTAGCGCAATTGCAGATTGGACCAGTTACAAGATAGATATATATAAAGCGTGTGTACGGTGTCGTCTGGTACTAGAGTATTTTAAAATCATTAATACAAGTTTAAATTAAAACCCTGTTCTATTACTCATGCAGTTAAATGTATGTAGTAAAGTTACACAGTACTGTCATATAATGTTACCTTAAGGTATTGTATTAAATGTTCAAGAAGAGTTTTATCAGGATTTTCTTAAAGGTTGTATTCGACAGTTTGGACCAAAAATATTTTCATTAAACATCTTAATAAACCATTGTTACCTGAACTGATCTAACAAAATGCTGTTTATTTGATGTCCTACACCTATCTGAAAAATGAACCATAATGCCACAATTGACATTACAAACATGTATTTCCTATCTGAGCCTCTCTGCACAGTTAGCTATTTTTAAAGCAAGAAAACCACGTAACCACGTATGTTGTAGCTCGTCCACGTCATCTGCTGTGACGTCGATGTCCATTTTTAGCAGGAATCCCAAATCGTTCGTATTTACAGATTTGAAAAGAATTAACGGTTTAAGTGATGCTTAACGAGCTTTACTGTCCTTTTATTGAGAAACTTGTGGAAATAGTCAATGTGTAGACTAAAGTATGATATTTTTCTTCCGAAATTATGCGCTAATACCCCCAACAGGTGTAGACAAACTGTCGGATACCTTTAACAATACTCGAACGCTGTGTTACTGCAAACTAGTGTTTGACATTTGGCTTCCGGTTTCAGGCTTCAGGTCATGTATGGGATCGCGACGCCTTTATTATGGAACATAGGGGAAAGTTTGTTTTGCGGACTTTCTAAACCTGATCAATACGGGTCCTAATTAGGTAAAAGGTGTTCTATTTTATGCTTTTATTTTTATATTTATTTTTGTGTGTCTATAACTTTCAAACTTACTTTGAAAAGAAGCCATAAGATACTGAAAAAACACATACTAGGTTTGAGAAAAATATTGTCTGAACAATACTTATTTGTGTAATGTGAGGCTGCTGCACATGTGCATTTTCTGCTAGTGCTAGTTTTATAGTTAATTATAATAATTTTTTTTTGTTTTAAACCATTCTATGGTCTCAGGAATATAAGTTATACAGGCTTTTTCTCGAAAAAAATATAGTATACTGAAAACTTTAAAATAAAAACCATTACCTTTCAGGTGTCTATGTTACTTCCTCTCATATTGTTTTAATCTCTTTACATCTCCAACATTTTGCGTCGCCATTGATGCTTTTCTTGTACAGACACGGGATGCTGGAACTCTGAGGGTTGATTTGCTAAGTCCATGTGAAGGCCAATTGCTCTCTTTAAGTCAGAGTACTCATCGAAAGTCCGGCGTTGTCGTTCGTCTGATAATGTATTGTCTTTTTAAACAAATATTGAACGCCCCTTGATGCTCTACAGCACTGCTTTTCTTGTTTTAGACTAACACTTCCAAAATGAAGTGTACCAGGTGACAAGCTTGCATTTCTATGATAATGAAAAAAGAATGCGTTAATATTGATCGTCTGCAAAATAATTTAGATCTACTTTCGGCGCGATTGTTTGGAAAGATGGGTTATCTACGCCTGAATTAAAACGAAAGTAGGTTGTTATTTCTAAAATGGTCGATACATTCATTACCTTGTTCTACATAATAACACGTTAGATAAATGATCACGTGAAGTACATATAACATGTACATGTTTTCCCGTAGAGAGTGAAATGGTTGAATAAACAGTAACACTTTTGAAAGTTTGTGCTAAGCAGGGGCGGATCCAGAGGGGGCCGAAGGGGCCGCAGCCCCCCTATTTTTCGACGACCAACAAAAAAAAATATTTTGCCCTTAAAAGTGAGCAAATAGATAAGGAAATTATGCCCCACAGATGCTTGGAAATCGCATCTCAGTGCATCTAGAATTCAAAATTTTCTTGGGGAGCCCCCTCCAGCCCCCCCGCCGCAGATTTCGTGCCTGCGGCGCGATCAGCTCCGGCCTGTGGCCGAATGTTACTCCCTTGGCCCCCCCCCTATTCTGAAATCCTGGATCCGCCCCTGCTAAGTATATGTAAATTCCTCAGTTTAGTTAGAACGTTTTGCGGTAGGAATGACAAATTTGTGTATACATGGAAAATCATAAGGTTTCGTTAATAAACGTGCATTTATTCGATTGAAAACCGTCGTTTTAATGGGAATAAATAAATAAATTCATGGATTTTTAACAACGAGGGAACTTGTTGAGGTTATCGAAATCCTTATACACAGTGAGTAGACCAATATGTGGTTGCATAGAGCTATATATAGCTCAATGTGTGGTTGATCTCAACAATGCCCGATTATCAGGTAAGCTATATATAGCTCAATGTGTATTTGATGTAAGCAATGTCCGATTATCAGGTGAGCTATGTATAGCTCAATGTGTGGTTGATCTAAACAATGTCCGATTATCAGTAAAAATTGTCTTATTTGTTTTTTAAAGCTGCATGCAACCAGTTTAGCACAGTATATTTCGGACTACTGTGATGTGTCTTCATCCTCTTTCTTAGAAATGCTGATAGCAGACCAGTTTGAAATGATTGCCCGTGTATATTAGAGCGACTCCCATTATTAGAAGTCGTCCTACAGTTGTAACCAATCAGAAGCTATGGAAGTTCAAATTCCTCAGCGATTAATTTCAGTAGAACTCCTTTCTATTTTCTATTTTACAATGAACAAAATAGATCGATCTATTTTACTTAATGATTTTATTTTCAACTGCGCATGTGCAACAAATCACACATTCTGGCTTGACTCCTCCCCTTGTGACGACAAGTTTAAACACGTCAAGACGATTGACAGTTTGATTTACAGTTTTATGGGGCGGATTACTTGTCATTTTGATAGAACAGGTAGAAGTGAGGCGGGGACTTCTTAGTCGGATAGAATCTCCTATACGTAGACAGCCTCGACAATTAAAGGTGGAATCCGACAGTTTAGACCAAGTTTTTTCTCTCAAACAACCGAGACCACAATAGCTCATGTGGTAGAGCGTCGGCTTGCGGATCGGGAGGTCGCGGGTTCAAACCCCGGCCGGGTCAAACCAATGACTTTAAAGTTGGTAGCAGTGGCTTCCCTCCTAACGCTCGGGGGCTAAGGGGACAGCATTACGCCTGACTCGTCGGTGTTAGTATAATGGACCGGCCGGGTTCAGTCCCTGAGCACCTCATAAGTGCCCCTGTGCTATAATGAAAGAAATGTCGCTGCACAGTATCGGCAAAAATGCCGGCAAATCCCAATCCCAATCCCAATCCCTCAAACAACCGAATAAACTTCTGTTACATGAAAAGATTCCATGAAATGTTTTTAACAGTGTCCTACATTTACATGTATGAAACAAGTGACCAAAAACAAGTCATAGTCTACTTAAAGACGATACATAAATGACGATGGTTATTCTATTTAGATATTAATGTTTTATTTACACTAAATTATGTCATTCCCATGCATCGCGCTTGATAAAAAATTAACAATGATACGTTGGTTTCCCTTCTAAGAACTTTGAAACGATTGATTAATTCTGCTAATTTAAGCAAAATGCTACATTAAAAGATATTTCATGTTTCTTCTACTACTATGACAAACAACAGCGAATCGACTTTCGTGTGATGATTCCTATGCGTAGTTTTACTATATGCTAGTATATAGTAACTTGTACTGAAAACCGGTTACACGTTTTTGATTCTTACAACAACAACAACAACAACAACAACAACAACAACAACAACAACACTTTGTTTGAAGAAAAACATTTTCGCTTTAAAATAAAAGTGAAAAATCCGTGTCTATAATAATTTGATTAATATTCGTTTTAGTTTACGTTTAACAGGATTTTGTTGTTGTTTTTGCAAATGTTACGTATATATATATATATATATATATATAAAAGCTTAAAGCACATATTAACAATAGATATATTTAGATATCTAGATCAAGTTATGTCATATGCGGATGTGTTCTTATTTTATCAGGTAAGGGAATTCTAGACCTTCGCTTCCGTATTTACATAATACAATACACGCGATTAAAAGTTGTCAAAGAGTGTTGTGTCAGGGTCATTTTATATAGTCAGTTTTATATTTACATGGCTAATTTTACGTTTTTTGTTTAGCTCATATCTTGGGTTTTTTGATAAACTGTCATTATATAAACCGCGGTGTCCTATTCACAAGTCAAAATCTTTGAAATCATTGAAGCAAACATTACCAATAGCTCAACACAGCGATTAAATCTTCACGCTTTCTTCGCGTGCAGAAAGAAGAAGACTGATTTTATATTGTCATTATCATTTATTTTAGTTTTGTTTTTGTGGAATCTATTAATTTAATAATCGAACCAAAAGAGAATTGAATCAACAGCTATGACAGCAGTCGAAAATATCAAGATGGAATCTCTCTCTCGATCTTACTCCTATCTCAACTCCTCGGACGAGCTGGATGGCCGCATCGGAGACGTTCGGATGAATTCGGATCTTATGAACGCGTCTGACGAAATCCGTAACCAATGGAACCGTTTCGCCATAATAGGTGAAGTGGGAAACCAAATGCGACAATGTGCTGATCAGTTTTATCTGATGTGGCCTCTTGGTCACAGACGTCTACTGATCCCACGGTTCTCCACAAATCGAAGAGACATAATTTTGAAATGGATTCAGCAGTTGGTCAGGGAGATTCAAGAAATCGACAGCCATATATTCTGCTTCCCGTAAACTGTTCTTAGTATGTACATTTTTGTTTGCTTGTGTATTCATACTATGTCAATAAATATTTAAATTGCATTTATAACTAATTGATTAAGAATTTGTGATTTCTTTGAGGCAGTTTTTGACTTAACTTTTTAAATCAAGCTGTCATCTTTTTGAATACAAATATTCGTTAAGTCATTGTAAGACAGCGTTTGCGTTTCTAACGTTAATAACAAAGATGTGTTGGCAATCCACATTCAGCCGATATCTCGAATTTCATCTTCATTTCATCTTCATTTCATCTTCATTTCATCTTCATTTCAAGTATATGTAGTTAGATAAACGATCATGGTACGATTGCGGTACATGTAAATCTCCTGAATATAATTTTACATTGTAGATTATGCAATGCTTACACACTTCTAAACCCACCCCTTATTGCATCGAATGTAGCGACATTGTGACTTTAATACAATTCATATTTCAATTACAGATATTTCATGACCTCCGGAAAAGGACATCGGACCCAAATCCGTAAATCTTCGAAATTCCACCTTGAGTGCCGTGCATTTCCGTACTATAGTTGTTGACATTCGCAACACTGTGGCGGTATCCGGGCATGCTGTTTCATGAAGACAAACGAGATGTTTCAAATGGTAATTCTTACTTCGTACAACGTCACCAGAAGAGCAGCCTCTATAAGAGGGATTACGATAAATAAAGTGTTAATATTTAAAATCTATGTACGCTAATAAGGCAATTACTTTAAATGGAAACGATCAACATGTGTGAGCCATATAACAGCTGGCTTAACCAAAACTTTGCCAAGACTTTTCCAGGAAAAGATGACTTTTCCCAAGACTTATCCAAGACTTTGCCAAGACTTGGCCAATACTTTACTAAAACCTTCTTCATGTGAGCAAGCAGGCCGATGAAGACATTCGAAGAACACTGTGAAAGAAGGATGGAAACTACAAAGATTTACCTGTTTATATGTTTTTGCTTTTTTTCCTTGATTCAAATTTATTGTTTAAGTATGTTTGTATGAAAAATGCGAGTTAATGTTGTTTTTTTCGGTTCTAGCTTTGAAGTCACTATTTACTAAGGATCTTTAGCCAATAAAGTTTGTATCCGACAGTTTGAACCAAAATAATTTCATTAAAGATCATAATAGACCATTGTTACCTGAACAGATCTCGCAAAATCCTGTTTATTGATGTGCTATACCTGTCTGAAAATTGAACCAAAACATGTATTTCCTATCTGAGCCACGCGGCACAGTTAGCTATTTTTAGCTGACAAAACCGCGTGACCACTAAACTCATCCACATCATCCTTTGTGACGTCGATTTCTATTTTAGCAGGAATCCCAATCGCTCTTATTTATAGATTTGAAAAGATTGAACATTTAAGTGTTGATCAACGAGGTTTACTGCCCTAAAATTGAGATACTGTTGAAAATCGTCAAAGCTTAGACTAAAGTATGAATTTTTCCCTCATAAATTAAGTACAAATACCCCAAACAAAGGTCAGATATTGTTACATATATTAGATATAGGCAAATCGTTGGATACCACATTTAACAATCTACCATACGAGCTATGATGAACAAGTAACATATATGTTGATAACTTGATACAAAGAACAGGACAACAAGTATCAAATTATACATATACAAACTGGGCAAGAGAAAGACATAAAGTTCTAAATCAGTTTGGTGTCAGTTCTTAATATGCGGCAAAATATTGCATATACATGTGCTTCAGAGGGAACCTGATTTTTAACTGATACATACATTTAAATGAGTGATTTTTAAATAGCGAACTAAAAGGTTTTACGTTATTTGTTTAAAAGTTTTCTTATAATAAAACTGCGTTAAGATGTAACTGCATTTTCACATGTCACTTGCTGGAACGTATGAAATACAATTACGCTAAAATTATAATTTATGTATACAGTTTATGGCTTAATGTTTCGACTAATTAAAAAATGTTTTATTCTGTTGGTATGAAAATATCTCACAGACACTGACTTCAGTTACAAGAACAATAAATCAATGTCAAAAAATAAAGTGTCGTATTCTTTGAATGCCTTTGTTGTTAATATACATGCACTTATATCCGCCATTCTAAATAATTGTACATGTACTCATATCTGCCATTCTAAATAAATGTACATGCACTCATATCTGCCATTCTAAATAAATGTACATGCACTCATCACCCTAAGTCTAAATGTATGTACAAGTACTTATATCCGTCAGTCTAAATGTATGTACAAGTACTTATATCCGTCAGTCTAAATGTATGTACATGCACTCATATCCGTCAGTCTAAACGTATGTACAAGTACTTATATCCGTCAGTCTAAATGTATGTACAAGTACTCATATCTATCTGTCTTATTGAAAGTACTCATATCCGCCAGTCTAAATAAATGTACATGTACTTTTATTTATCTGTTTAAATGAATGAACATGTGCTCATACCTATCTGTCTAAATGAATGTACATGTACTCATATCTTTCAGTCTAAATGAATGTACATGTACTCATATCCGCCAGTCTAAATGAATGTACATGTACTTATATCCGCCAGTCTAAATGAAACTACATGTACTCATATCCGCCAGTCTAAATGAATGTACACGTACTTATATCCACCAGTCTTAATGAATGTAAATGTACTCATATCCGCCAGTCTAAATGAATGTACATGTACTTATATCCGCCAGTCTGAATGAATGTACATGTACTTATATCCGCCAGTCTAAATAAATGTACATGTACTCATATCCGCCAGTCTAAATGAATGTACATGTACTTATATCCGCCAGTCTAAATAAATGTACATGTACTCATATCCGCCAGTCTAAATGAATGTACATGTACTTATATCCGCCAGTCTAAATGAATGTACATGTGCTTATATCTATTTGTCTAAATCAATGTACATGTGCTCATATCTATCTGTCTAAATGAATGTACATGTACTCATATCCGTCAGTCTAAATGAATGTACTTGTACTTATATCCGCCAGTCCAAATGAATGTACACGTACTCATATCGATCTGTCTAAATGAATGTACATGTACTCGTATCCGCCAGTCTAAATGAATAAACATGTACTTATACCCGCCAGTCTAAATGAATGTACATGTGCTCATATCTATCTGTCTAAATCAATGTACATGTACCCATGTCTATCTATCTAAATGAATGAACATGTACTCATATCTATCTGTCTAAATCAATGTACATGTGCTCATGTCTATCTGTCTAAATGAATGTACATGTACTCATATCTATCTGTCAAAATGAATGTACATGTACTTATATCTCTCTGTCTTAATGAATGTACATGTACTTATATCAGTCAGACTACATTAATGTACATGTACTTATATCTCTCTGTCTAAATGAATGTACATGTACTTATATCAGTCAGACTACATTAATGTACATGAACTTATATCTCTCTGTCTAAATAAATGTACATGTACTTATATCAGTCAGTTTACATTAATTTACATGTACTCCTATCTATCTGTCTCTATGAATGTACATGTACTTATACCTTTCTGTCTAAATCAATGTACATGTATTCATATCTTTCTGTCTATATGAATGTACATGTACTTATATCTATCTGTGTAAATAAATGTACATGTACTTATATGTAGCAGTATAATGACTGTTCTCATATCTATCCCATTATACATTAACTATCTATTTCCACAGTCAACACTTACTGAAATCCCATTATCTTTATTCACGGAACCTATTCAATAGTTCATAACATGAAACGCAGGAAATTAAATGATCACAGTATAAATAGGAAATTACAAACGATTAAGGCATGTTTTTATTTAAACAAGCTTAAAGTCCACATGAGGTCGAAGCCACGAGATTCGATTTCATTTGATAACTTGTTGCTTTCTACGCAGTTCTAACTTGGGTAGATACCAAATTATTTTAAGAAATAAAAGTGTCTGTTATGGCTTTGGCGATAGTATTTTTTTATGATGAATAATTGAGCGTTTAAAAATGGACATATAGTCAGAAAATATTGTGTGTAATATGGTTGAAACACGGTTTGATAACACAATGCCGGGTGCGATTCTGTTTCTCCCAGCAGCAAGTATATCTAACTGTCCCTTTCATGCGTTTTTATCGTCATGTCAACATCTGTTCTGCCCAGCTGCTATATTTATGTCCATATGTCGTCATTTTGGTCATCGTCTGACAGTTTTGAAGCAAAATTACCCAGACTGCCGCAGTCTTATTATAATTGAAGTAATCCCTTCATTAATTACACTTGTTTGTTTTTTTTTTAAACAGGAAGTTAAATCTTTCTGCTAATATTATTACGAAGATAAAAGTTATGGTTCATGTAGATATTTTAAGACAATTTCTGAATTATGAAATCTATTTATATGAATGAGATAGCAAGGGTTGGTAATCTCTCTTCTACGTAGGTGTGTATACTAGATGAAATCTTTCGTGGAATGAAATGCTAGTGTAAATGTTTACATTTAGTCAATTGTTAGAAAGTACAAATCGTGAAAAATGGCGCTTTCATTCCATTTTTTTTTCCAAATCTATAAATAAGCACGATAGTGATCTCTGCTAAAGTTAGATATCGACGTCACAGCAGACAATCCAGATGACAATATTATGTTATCTTAACAATAGGTGGTCGCGCGGTTTCCGTAGTTTAAAAATAGCTAACTGCGTAGCGTGGCTCGGATAGGAAATAGATGTTTAGAATGACATTTTGGTTGTTATGCTTCACGTTTCGTAGATGTAGGACATCAATAAACATCATTTCGTGAGATCTTTTAAAGAAATAGTAATTTATTTTGTTGTTTAAATGTGTTGGATGGTCCATACTGTCAGATGTCAACCTTTAAAAAGTTAGATATATATTAAGACTCGCGAATGTTAACACAAGTTTAAAGTAAACTGGGAGCCGGGTCTTCATAACTTCATACCTTTTCACAAAGTAACTAATTATGATCTCAAACTTCTTACAGTCTACACAATACGCTGTTTATTTTCACAGATAAAGATGTACACATTTGACCATTTGTTTTATACTGTTTGTCATTATGTTATTAGGTCTTCTGTTTTATATTTATATTAAATATTTAAAGGCATATATTAACAAATATCACAATTTAATATTTTTTGTGATCCCATTAACTTTTAATGTAAACAGATTTAAGCTTATTTATATGAAATATAAAACTAGGAAATCAGAGTGTTGTTGGTAATTTTAAATAAAAGCAACCAGTTCCAGAATTTGCATAATTCAAAACGTCACATGACCGACTTTTTCCAATTTAATTTACATTGCAAAATGAAATTCTGATGACAGATATGAGTTGCTTTTGGCATTTCGTCAATAAAAAAATCTATTTCAGAGACCCTCTCAAACGACACTTTAATTGCTGACCTTTAAAACAACAACAACAACCACAAACCTACACTGTGAATGCAGAAAAAAACAAACATTTTTAGACAATTCGTTATATACGATAAATAAAATGGTATTGATGTAATCTGGTTTGAGATATTGGCACATGCGAATCTACCACTTTTAATTCCGTGTAGCTTTAATCTCTGAATCATTCACTTGCTGACTAATGTTTCAAATACTAGACGCTACAAGCGGACCGTATCTTTATTGCGCCATGTTATATTCAAAACCTATTCTACAGTTGACAAATCAGTCCTATCTTAAATCCTTACGCATTGTATCTATTGCGGTCTTCCGTTTACAATCTCGAGAAGATAAAATTTCAGTGTTGAGTCGCTGAAAAGCCATTCAAAGGACAATGGCAACATTATGACTTATATTTGGTATATCAGGTATATTATGTCTAAGGGGTATCAATATATGCTGTTAACAATAAGATAGAAAAAATAATTAATTCGATCGCATGTGTGGGTGACACAGTTTAGTGTTTACCATTGTGTGTACTATTTTGATAAAACATCATAATTATGTGGTTCAATTTAAGAATAAACGCCTTTCATCTGACTTGTTATGCATGCACGCCGAATGGTATTAACTTACAATTAGACTTCCCATGAACTTGGATACAATTAGTTCAGTCGAAATTTATTATTCTTTAAAAATACAATATGACTTAACTATAATTTTAATGACTCCTTATTTACAGAATATTTTTTTTACTTTGTCTGTAATGTAACAAACAAAGATAATACCAAGGAATCATACATGGTATTGAAGATCATTTTGTTCTGTAATTTAATATAGATTTTTGTGTTATAAATAAAATCATCATCCAAGATTCAATTATGGTGTTCTATTTCTTTCATTTGAGCATGCCCTGGACCCCCTATTAAAGGTGAATATACTTGAAATAATGATGATGATGACGATGATGATGATGATGTTGATGATGATAATAATAATAATAATAATAATAATAATAATAATAATAATAATAATAATAATAATAATAATAATATTATTATTATTACTATTGTTAATTATTTATTATTGTTATCATTTTTATGATTATTATTATTATTATTATTATTAATTATTATTATTATTATTATTATTATTATTATTATTATTATTATTATTATTATTATTATGTCTAGCGCATTTTCTTTCGACAACCTTGTCTCTAAAGATTCCACTGCTATTACAACAGTTGTCGTCGTTGTTAGTGATTAAATAATTTTTAGGAATAGTGTTAAACTAAACGGTGGAATGGTTGTGTTAGTAAAAAAAGTTTGCTCCCCTATACGTCAGGTATTATACAATGCAAAGACGTCACTGATAAAATGAGATTTTTTTTTTTTTAAATCAGAAAAAATAACTGACTTCCCTTTATAACAGTGAGAACTGACCGAGTAAGACACATCACAATACGTCGACATCTAGCCAGTAAATTGGTCAGTTAATTAAAATAGGCTTCGATTTTTTTTTATTGTTTGTGCCCGTTTTACAAACATTCGGCTTTCCTAGTGGCAAATTTGGCCGTAAGAAAGTTGTGACATCAACATGCCATGATGTTACCGTTACATTGTGTCATCACCAGACAGAACGACCAAAGGACTCAAAGGTTTAACGATATGGACTACTTTCAAACATGGCTGACAATAACCACAAAGACAGTGATGTATGTTCTTTAGACACTTTTCATCCTATTCGTTAACGGGTTTTTTTAAATAATAAATTCTATAAATATTGATATATACACGGAGCTATTTTACCAAGCGGAAGCACAAATCTCCAAAATCGTCTAGTTGTGAAGCGTCATAGTAGTGACGTCATCGTCTATGTATATGATGCATGCGCATTATTTTCGCAGCGTCCTGTAAGAGGAAACTGAGGACATTTACATGAATATAAGTTGGGGCCTATAGAATATAAATCCACTGAACTCACATACGTATGAAAATATTTGTTCATACCTTGCGACTGACATATTTTAGTTATAGATTATGGCTTTAAAATCAAACAGTGTTTTCGTTTTGTTTGTTTATTTATTGAATTGTGAAGTTCGGTCTGGGCTGGTGTTTTGGTCTTGTGATTATTAGATTTTAATTTTGCATTGTCATTGTTATTACTAATAAAGTGAACGTGAAATAAATTACAAGATAATACAATCTACGCAGATATTAAACCCGATTCTATGTCATACATTTGATTAAGTAAGGTGTCTTAAAACTCTTGACAATTTATCAATACCTCAGTCTCACTAAAGTCAGATCTTACAAAATGTTAAATCTGATGACGGCCTGCTAATACCGTCTATAAACAAGAATGGTTTGATCCTTTTACTATTTTATAACAGCCAATCAGAGAGCATAATGCATAACGCTTTTGGTATGAGTCGCAAAATGGCTGCTATCGATGTTGCAGTAGAAAATTGTTTGACAAAATTAGGAATTGGGTCGTTAAACCACTTCAGAAGCAAAATCTTTATGGATACCGCATACAAGGCACCTGTTTTCAGAGACATAATTCTTGCGCGGAATGTCCATGTTTACGTTTCTTTGTAAATGGGCACAGCGATTTAAATGATTCGTTCGAAACGCTTCGGATCATCATTTACTTTTGCGATTTTGTAGGCGACAATCTGATTGGTTGGGAAGGATGTATTGACACGTCGTCTGATCCTTATAGCGGGGCTGTTATCATGGTATAAATTTAATCATATTGTACTGACCTTGTCCTGTTAACACGGTTAAAGTGTGGTTTATCCTTCAAGTCATAATATTATCAACTCACTTTTATCTATTTATTATCTGATTTACATGCGTAAGTAATAACAACCAGTAATTTAGTAGTTCATGTTTATGTAATGTTTTTTAGGTTTCTTTTCCGAAAGCTTAACTAAAAGCTTAACCAAAAATACAAGCTGTACCTGTAAAGTCACCATTTCTCAACTTTTGTGTGGTACCTTTGGCATTTTGTAAAACTATTATACAAATAAAGACTTGTGTTGAGGGTTATAGTTTTAAGGACTCGGGCAATGTCATATTGACCGAGGACGCAGTCCGAGTCACTATCACATTTCGCAGGTCCGCAAAACTATATAGTCGTGGTAAGCCTATGTGTCCACCGGAAGCAGAACCTTTTGATTACTTAAACCTAGATTCGTTAGCTTTTTTGCTACTATTAAGATAATTCCATGCAATTTGGTGCAAAACAAAGCTGAAACATTGCAGAATTTTGGAAATGCAGAATAACTACACGCCTATGCTCAGTAATGGACTGATCCATTTAGACCGGAACTGATCGTTTCATTAAAAAAGTGCGTGTATACTTTGCTAAAATTATGATGTATGTTTTCAGGGGTAAATAACATTCTTCGCGACACATAACTTTCTTTCACAAAGGCCCTGTGAAAGATAATGGTCTTTCTCACAATATAAAGTTTTGTGGCTCTGTATAGTTTGTTGTTAAAATGCTTCTAAAGTTGTATCATTTACTATAGAGGACAAATTCATTTAGTGTCGTGTAACCTATAATCACCGAAACGTAAGTCTTTACTTGTTATGTCATATACCCTTTTAAATCACGTGTAAAAATAACACGACCGTCAGTATTATGTTCTCGGTGCTCACGTAAAATCATTCTCGAGTCAATATCACTTAATATAGTCCAATATCACGAGTCGGCCATATTGGATCGAAAACGAGGCTCTTAACGCAAACGGGAAATATGGCTTCATATCACTGCTGCGTACCAAAGTGCACAAATGACTCTAGATATAACAAATCTCTATCATTTCACAGCTTTCCAAATGATGTTAGTAGAAAGAAATTGTGGTTGGTAAAAATTCGGCGCGATGAGGGACCATTCTTCCAGGTAATTATAGAAAATATCGCAAATTTTCACTTTTGTGATGTACGATTTCGGATATGCTTATTTTCGGATAGTTAATTATCAAAACAGGAATTGTTAAACTGTTACCATTGTGTTTGATTCTCTAGGTTTTAAATATGAAAAGATTTTCGTTTATTTGTAATATATTCAGACTTTTTTTTCTTTCGCAGGTGAAACCACACACAAAGGTTTGCTCAGCTCATTTTATTGACACTGATTTTGTAAGGACGTTGACCGGAATGAGATGCCTAACCAAGACGGCTTTTCCATCTGTATTTGACTGGAGTATTGAGACACCTTCTAGAAAACTTCCTACACCACGCCTTAATCCATCAAAAAGAAAGAGACTGACATTAGAGTGAGTTTTTGCGCACTGCTTGTTGAAAGTTGTTTTTATTTATCCTGGTATCTATCTTCCAATGACATCATACCCCTTACAGGGATGTAGATGTTTCGCGCGTCAAGATCAAATAAATTTAAAAGAAATACAAAATTATAGTTTACTCTAAAATAACAAATATTCACATATTCATGCATTACCAGGTGATTAAAATTGCTGCTTAATTTTAAAATTTATAAAATGGTTGCTTTTGCATGTGATTTTGATTTACATTGCGCATTGTGCTAAAAATTACCTAAATATGTTACTTGTAGATGTCCGCATTTCCCAATCTTTTCAATTTCAATGAAGCAAGCCATTACTATTAATCATCATTCTCTTACTGTGTCATAGTCATAATGAATATGTACATGTACATGTTTTTTTATTCTGATTACTCTTTCCTTTTAGAGATGGTGAAGAGAATGATGAAATGAAGGAAAATGAAAGCCCAGTCATGACACCACAGCCAGTCTTTCATGACTATTTAGGTCCTGACAAGGAACTTTCATGTGATGAAAAGTTAGAAGCTGCCACACAGCACATTGAATATCTTGAGCAGATGGTTGAAAAGCTTACGATTGGCAGGTTTGGACTTCAACGCTTTGAGACTGATCCAAAGTCCCTACAGTTCTACACCGGATTTAGCTCATACACTCTTTTACTAAATGTGTACCACTTATTGAGACCAACAGCAGACAAAATGACAAGATGGTCTCAGATTCAAAGGAAAAGAATGGGATATTCACAAGACATTAACACTGACATCTCTTTCAGATCAGAGAGCATTCCTTTAATTGACCAGTTTTTTATGTTTCTTGTGAAAATAAGACTAGGGCTTTTTCAGCAGGATATAGCTTGTCGTTTCAATGTTTCACAGTCAACTGTCAGCCGTATAATCATAACTTGGGCAAATTTCTTGTATTTTCAACTCGGTTCAGTTCCCATATGGCCAACACGGGACAAAGTGAATAAATTCATGCCGGACTGTTTTAAGGAACTTTACCCTTCAACTCGTGTCATTCTTGATTGCACAGAAGTGAAAATTCAAACACCTTCAGCATTGAGCTTGAACTCGGAATTTTATTCGAACTACAAGGGGACAACAACATTAAAGGGACTTATAGGTATTTCACCATCAGGTTGTGTTACGTTTGTGTCATCCTTATTTGCAGGTTCAATATCAGACCAAAATATCACTAGACAATCTGGAATTCTCCCCCTTATTGAGCCAGGTGACAGTGTAATGGCCGACAAAGGATTTCTTATTGAACAAATGTTGGCAGAAAGACAAGCTAGACTCAATATTCCTCCATTTTTAACTAAACGCGACCAGTTTACCAAGGAAGAAGTGGAAGAAACACAGGAAATTGCCAGACTTAGAATCCATGTTGAACGCGCCATTCGACGCATAAAAGAATACCACATTTTCGATTCGGTTCTGCCTGTTGCAATAGCTGGCTCAGCGTTGCAACTCTGGACTGTATGTTGCTTGTTAACTTTATTCAAAGGACCACTATTCTAAAGGAGCAAATACAAGTGAAAAGTTTTACAATTTTATTGACTTGTTCAACAAGCTACTGCTGAAGTTGCAGTGTGTATTTACATTATCATGTTTATACAGCAGCATTTGTGTACATTTACCATGCATTTTCGTGTGAATTGAGAACAGATATAGTTGCTATCATGAAAGGTTAAGTTCTAAACAAATTTAAAAAGCCTTAAAAATCGAACTATTGCGATAAATAAAATACTTTTAAGTTTCATTTCCATTTAAAGATAAACATACATGTATGTATGATTTTTCTTGTAAATAAATAGAACAAAACATGAAAATATATAGAGTTATCTTTATACATGTAACTAAAGAAAAATATTGACAGTCATCTTATGTGAAATATGCCAATATATAGGCAACTGATAACATTTGTGCTATTATACAATAAAGTCTGTCCATGTAACATGTGTAAACAGAAGTTGAACTCGTTAAATTATTTATTTGACATTTGACCCTTAATTATGCCCTTGACCTTTATCACATTACCAGGTTGCATATGAATCTATGTAACTCTCTGCTGACCTTGGTTTTATGTGTGACTAACTTATCATGGTGGACCTTTTGTGTAAGAATTTAAATGAGATGATTTAAATATCAAGCATACTTTTTTAATTTTCAATTATAATGAAAATGAGTGATAAATACATTCAGTTATTTGGCTGTAGCTTGGATCATACCAGTCCCAACATATCTGGTGTAATGAACAGAAATTACAAGCATGTTTTATTTTACGCTAACAGTTAAGTGTGGTCACTGAACATTGTCGTTTATACAAACTTTTTCATGAAATGGTCAAAATAATAAACACACAGTTTCTCATACGTTTGAAACCATACATCTTTGTCAAAGTAAATCCTTTCGATATGCATGTCATTTTGTGTCCACACACAAAAATCACCCCATGTTAGGCCTGTGAGTGCCATTTGACCCATGACTTGTAAATAATAAGCATGTGAATGTTTCAGTTTATAAGAACCATCGGTGTTTTCACTCAAAAACTGGGCTTCAGTGTACGACTCTTTGACTGGACATTTAACTTCTAACACACCGAATGGACATATTTCGTTTGGATCGTAAACAATCCTATCTGGTGAAGATCCAAGAAAGGGAGCATCAGGATTTATTACAAAGCCACATGGTTTTATATTCACATTTTTATGCGTAGCATATTCAAGCACTGCTGTAGCTTCGTTTTCAATGCCATGTTTCATTGCGGCAGTCTGCACTTTACGGGATGATGTCAACCTATTGGTCAATGTATCGAAATCTTTTTTACGGATAACAATGTCTTTGAAGGTTGATGATGTTAGACGTTTTTTCCTGAGGTTGTGCCATTCTGGGCAATCACTTTGTTTACGTGTTAGCTCCTCTAACTCCTCTGCTTGCTCCTGACTCACAGCTATGCCGTCAAGAAACAACTGTTCATTTTCAGTTAACACAATCTCATATGTACGGGTCAAGTCATGAGTTGAAATTGGCAGTTTTGGGAATTCAGGTCCTTCTGGAACACGCGTTATACTGCCATCAGAACTGGGTTCTGGCAACTGATGTGCCAAACAACTTCCTTGTAACACACTACCAAATGCACTGATTTTTCTTTCAACACTGTCAAAATTGTCTGGCAACACTTGGTTAAACTGGATACTATCTGAACTTGATACAATTTCCTGTAATCCCTTCATAAAGTCAATATCTGGAAATGATGTGTTTATCGGGTTATACAGTGTGCTACATACACATTGCTCTGACTTTTCATTTTTCTTTGACTTTGGTTTAACAAACTTGACATCCGAGAGTGGTCGTGGTACTATCCCATGAGTTCTTGGCGGCACTTGCCATTGTTGTGGAGAGGAAGTTTTGGAAACAATATCTGGAACAGATTTCATTTTAAGAGTCTTGAAGTGTGCAAGTTGGTAAACAAGGGCAGCCACATGTGCACATGAGCCTTTTCCTGCAGAGCATGCACAATACTGGCTTTCAATTTCTTTTGTGTTCAACAAGGATATCTGGAAAACAATGAAAAATTTGTTTTCATGAGCTAAAATCATTTTATTTCAACAACATACAAAATTTAATATTTGCAAAATAAAGTTAATAAATAATATTCTTAAAACAGTCATTGGCATCCAAGCCATTACCAATTTATCATGTCATCAAATTATAAGTGTAAACAGCCTTGCTGTTGGGTTAATTCTTCAGCAATGTGGTTGATTCAATAGGTCATGGGTTCAATTCCCGGCAGGACAGACTCTTGTACACGTTTACATATGCATGCGGATGTTCGACAAATATTCATGCAATGGGCTGAGTGCCCACAGACCTTGTCAGCTCTTAGGCCAGTCTGGTTAATACTTTAGCAATGCGGTTGATTCAATAGGTCCTGGGTTCAATTCCCGGCAGGACGAACTCTTCTATATATTAACATATGCATGCTGATGTTCGACAAATATTCATGCCATGGGCTGAGTGCCAACAGACCTTGTCAGCTAGGAGGCCACTCTCAACAATCTTTAAATCAAATTTTATTGATTGATCTAGATACTACTGTTTACAAATACAGAATAGCAACAGTCAACTTACATGCAATGACCATGGAGATTCGTTTTTTTTCATAGACCGGAAACATTTTCCTCTGACAAAGCAACCTCCTTTGTTCACTTTCACTGAAAGTAGATCAGTAATTTTCCATGTATTTATCAGTGTCAATCATATCTAAAGTTATTATCTCACGACTTCTAAGTGTCGCTGTAAATATTCATTGTGATAAAACACTTTTTGTGTGCCTAAAGCTATAAAAATTTAATCCAGGGTAAATTTACATCCTGTGTAGAGTTTAAATATTATGCGTAACACAAAGAATGTACATGACAGGTTGACAATACAGCATAGTTTTATTTTAAGCGGATGACTAAATGCAATCTATTTTTAACAACAAAATCATCACAGGTCATTGACCTCCTGATTTACCTTCAATATTGTGCACATACGATCCATGGAAAAATCTGTAGCCTTTGTCAAGGTGTTTTGTTGGAACTTTAGAGTGTTTCTGAATTATTGTCACAACATCACTCATTGAAATTTCTGGAATAATCGATAAATTATTTGTCCATCCGGGATCGCCTAAAGGTTTCCGTGACGCCATTTTTCTATAGGGAATCCTCTTGCGTTAAGAGCCTCGTTTTGGATTTTTTCAAAACGAGGCGTGAATAGCGTCTATTGACTCCCACATGACCAGCGCTCGACTAATACATAATTAAATTAAATTCAAAGAGTGTATGATAAAACAAAATAAGTTTGTATTACATGTGACATTCGAATTGTGTCACACAACTACTGAAATAAATATTTTATCACATTATTCCCATTGTTTTCTACTCAACACAACCATTTAATATTTTATTAGTTTAATATAATACACTAATGTAATACAGCTTTTTTTGATTTATGACGTCATCAGATCGTCTCATACCACTATTTCACCAAGTATAGTTGACATTTTTTCAAATCATATAATGACGTTTAACATCATGTGATACAAAAGATTTGATACTCGTTGTTATTTTATACAAACATCTATAAAACTCGTCCAGGAAAAATGATAGTAAGCTCGTCATAGGCTCAATCACTTTTACATTTCCTGAACTCGTTTAATAAATGTTTGTATGAAATGGAAACTCATATCAGATCTTCTATGTTTGCAATTATTTAAACCGTATACAAATATATACGAAAATATATCGTATGTTTGAATCCGTTGTACTTTGACATGGGTACATTAATCCATTGAAACAGTGCGCCTATTGTTTGCTTTTAAATGTTATTTTTAGCATAGGTAATGTATGATGTTGATTTTTTAAAACTTTTTTCCTCGAAGTTTTGTTATTTAACCAGAAAACTTCGATTTATTGTCTGTTTTGTTTATGATAATGTTTAGTATTAACTTATATATGTTTACATTTGACAACTAACGCAATCTTGTGACGGAAGCTATTAATAAAGTATATGATTATATTAGCTTATTATGGTAATTATATCAATTGCATTACATTAAGATATATTTATAAAATTTATTCTAATTTAAACCACGTTTTGAAATGAAAGTGAAAGCGATAAAAGGGTTCGGTTTGGGACAATATTCAAAATTTGAAATATTTTAGGGAAATGTTTTTTTTTTATTTTTAGCAATGACAATGAATACTAAATATGTACATTATTCAAAATACAAAGTAACAGTGTATATCCACTTTCCCTGAATTTTACCAAAATTGATTGCTTAAATAAAGTAATTAATTGAACAAAATGACATTGATTTCCCATTTACATCATAACATATTTATCTCCTCTCCTCGTGATTGTTTTTTTAACTGCTGTACTTTTTTTTAAATGTTATTAATAGTTTATTAGAAACGACAAATTGATTTTCAAAGGAACATAAAAACTAACTTCAGAATTATCTCTAACCTGTGCAAAGTTAGCAGCTATTGAGTATATGAGTTAAAGATGGTATCCGACAGTTTGCCTATATCAAATACTTATAACAATATCAAACCACAGCTTTCGGGAATTTTGACGTAATTTGTGTATAAATTAATACTTTAGTCTTAATATAAACGATTTTAAACGATAACTGAATTGACAGAACTAATTGCGAATAAAGATCATTCTGAATGTGTATTCTTTCCAACTGTATAAAAATCTCGATAGTAGTCTCTGCTAAAAATAGATATCGACGTCAAAGCGGATTACCCGGACGACTGTATGACGTGATCTCAAAAGTAAGTGGTCACGTGGTTTTATAATTTTAAAAATAGCTATCTCTGCATCGTGGCTCGGATAGGAAATAGAAAAAAACTCTTTGCAATGACGAGTGCTGATTTATGCTTGAAAGTTCACACAGATCTAGGAATCAATTGACAGAATTTTGCAGGAACTTTTCAAAAAACAAAGAATTATTTGAGAAAATAAATGTTGGTCCAAATTGTCGGATACAACCCTTAAAGTATCATCTTGTAATCAAAATAACATTGAACAGAGTTTCTAACTATACACCGTTTACTTTTTATAATGCCGTTTGTACGTGAAACAAAAATTTTCAATAAAATTGGCATATGCGCAGCACCATCGACAACGAACCTCCATCACTACAAAAACACCAACTTTTCCTGTCGACTGACGATATGTACAGATATATGTAGCTAATTGTTCAGACTGTATGCATGTGTTGAAGATAGCTTGTTCCAATAAAGAGTCACAGTATTAGGCAACCATTCAAAGGACTAGTCCAAAATAGGTTGCATCTTGGCTACTTTTTACCACGGCTCCAGGTACGGGAGGCCCCGGGTTCGATACCGGGCCGTGACATACCAAAGTCGTTAAAAATGGTAGTGGTATAGCTCCCTTGCTAACGCTCAAGCAATATAAGGGTAGTTCCACGACTGGTTGGCCCGGTGTCAGGATAATGTGACTGGGTGTAGTATCATGCCAGGTGTTCACGGCATGCTATATACAATGAAGGCAGCACTATATCTGCTTCAAGTGGACACCGTCTCCAGATAACTGAAATACTGTTGGTGGGACGATAAACCAAATAAACAAACAAATAAACTTTTTTATCAGCAACCTAAAATAATCTAACAAAATAACCTAAAAGATATAATTCATTCAAGGTAAACCCACTGCGAATTTAAAACCAGGCCATATTACCGATTGTGAACTATAGAATTGCATTATCTATTGTTTGAGTTACATGACCGAGGTAATCCGAGTGACAACACGCCGAGTGAGGTACGACCGACAACTCTGCTTGAAGATTGCGTCCGACCGTGACTCTCTGACTTATCTATTCTATACAAAGTTGTGACGAATACTGTCAGCAACTAAAAAAGTTACACGGATTGTGGCTCGATATTACAGTACAGGAAAGTTTACAATTTTGGGAAAACCCGCTAGTAACATGTATATAAATTTACAAAGGGCTGTGGTCTGAATTTCAAAACACACATCTATTCGTTGTCACACAGACATACATTTGTCGTGCGTATGAGTTTAGACTTTGTATATGCAGTACAAGGCCTTTATAAGTTGTGATTACATTAACGTGGTAACAGAAATATAAATCATCATCAGCGAGTTAAAGTTGGTATTTATCGGAGAGAAAAACAACGACGGTGGTAGCAACAACAAAAGAAAGAAAACAGAACAAGTGATAAGTTTATTCTGATCAGGACTTTATCGTTCCCTGATGGAACAAAGAAGCGTCAACATCATGTCGAATATGAACAAAGAAGAAGAATCTATGCCAATAATGGACCATCAGACGGCAAAAAACAGCGGTCGTCTTCTACGGCAGTTTGGTGATATGGAACAGTCGTCACGTGAAAAACGTAAAATGGAAGTTAGACGTCATCATGACGTCATGATGGAATGCTATTTGTACGTGATTCGTCTGCTGCTAGATGGACTTTTTCTGATCGATGCCTGTAAACTATGAGAACGATACTTCAGAACGAAAGGTACAATTTAGTTTTGTTTCTTTGAACACTCTTGTTTCGTGTACCTCAATCGCATTCCTTTTGATAAGCAACTTTGAGATCTTTATCGTGGCTTTCACAATTAATGTTATCATTCGTCATCGTGGATAGTACACGTTTTACTCTCAAAATGATGATGGCGTAGCCATCGCCAGCCTCTATTCGACAATCATACTCGCCATCATCATCATAATAACAAAATCATCACGTTCTTCTTTTACTTTCTCTCTTTCATTATCGTCAGTAGCAGCAGCAACAACAAATTAAGTGCTTTGTTGTCATCGTCATTGTTGTGATCTTCATCATTTTTGTCATCGTCATTTCCAAGGGTATAATTCTGTCTCCACACTTCTGGATCCTTCTACCATCATCATCATCATCATCATCATCATCATCATCATCACCACCATCATCGACATTGTCGTCGTCATCATCATCATCATCATCATCATCATCATCATCATCATCATCATCATCATCATCATCATCATCATCATCATCACCATCATCGACATTGTCGTCGTCATCATCATCATCATCATCATCATCATCATCATCATCATCACAATCATCACCATAATCGTGATTGTCGTCGTCATCATCATCATCATCATCATCGTCGTTGTCGTCGTCATCGTCATCATCATCATCATCATCATCATTTTCGTCGTTGTCGCCATGGTCATCATCAGTCACTTCACCCTCATGTAACTACTTGGCTGTAACTTGTCCACATTATTTTTACATTCTCACATTTGTGTTGCAGATTTAAATCATCACGACACTGCTGACAACACAGCTGAAAGAAAGATGGCGTAACAGGACCTAGCTTGCGCGGAAGGAGTGACTGGCGAAAAACAGCGGTAGGCAGAACTGCGAGGAGTACACGTGCGTCAAGAAGTTCACACATCACGTGAAATCATTGCAAAAAAGTTTGTTTTGTTGCTTTATAAGTACTTTTGAAAGCCCCTGTGGGAATGATATGAGATGATATGAGTTGAGATTTCTACACCAAACAAATTAAAATGCAGTTGTGAGGCTTTCATGCATATTTGCTGTACGGAAGGACCAATTCATCACGTTAACAATCGAGTTTATATAAAAGTGAGGAATTCCGAAGATGCGTAATTACGAATGTTGTTATGGACAAACGAAAAGCTTGATCGAATTCTTCAAGTGTTTGTAGAATGGGCTTAAGTGGAACGACCTAATTGGATCGGGCCAGGACTTTCCTATCTCGGAATTGTGTGGACATTGCAGAAATGATGTAAATAGAAATAAACAACTTAATTTGAAAAAAAACAACACAACAGTTTTATCGAAAGTCTACATATACATTTACTTCAAAATCTAGCGTTTTGCATAACTAGTATTGCCATAGACAAAAATAATGTTTTTAGCATAGATTAAATAATACATACTTGAAATGTGAACATACTAGAACAAAAGCTTGTTATTAAAAGTGTGAGTTTAAGGTATTTTTATACACACTGGGTTTGTAGTTGGTATTTTTTATATTTGCTTTTTTATATATTTTGCAAATTAGTTAAATCACTGTTAATTTAAATAACACAATGAAAGGAGAATTAGGGTGATACTGAGTTATTTATGTGTTATTTATGATGAAACTTCAGAAACTAGTTAAAATCAAAAGAATAATAAAAATATTTTATGTAATTTCTTCTTGAGATTTTAACTATTGTAGTGATTCTGACAGAGTTGTTAATTTAATTTGTTGTATAGAATTATCCTGTTCATGTAATACTTATGTGTTGTTTTTGTAAAATTAAAACATTGAAAAATATTTTTGTTTTATATTGTTTTATTTTCCCTTTAAAAAATGCAACCTTGTCTTATTACTTTAATAAAATTAAATGTACAATACAGAAATAGTTCACGATACCTTTTTACGTTTTTTTTTATATAACAAAATCACATAATTCGTTAAAATATGTAAGACGATAAAATATACATTAAGAATAATAAGTAAAAATAATTAGTTCATTATGACATGGTAGAAATATAAATACAAGGAAACAAACATTACTATGCCAGTAAATACATGTATAGTTATACAGGTAGGTATGTACAGGTATACAATAGTAGGCTTGTTTGCTTGTGTTTATCGTCCCGCCAACAGTATTTCAGTTATCTGGAGGTGGTGTCCACTTGAAGCAGATATAGTGCTGCCTTCGCTGTGTATAGCATGCCGTGAACACCTATGCGGCATGATACCACACCCAGTCACATTATCCTAACACCGGGCCAACCAGTCGTGCAACTACCCTTGTATTTGCTTGAGCGTTAGCAAGGGAGCTATACGACTACCATCTTTTACGACTGTGGTATGTCGCGGTCCGGGATCGCACCCTGGGTCTCCCCTAACTGGAGCCGACGCTCTACCGATTGCTCTACCAGGTCAGGTTTACTTAATTTGGACTCGACCACGTGAAAGTGGTGGAGCATACTATATGTCTATGGGTGGAACGATGTAGCATTGATATTAAATCTTCCTAGCGAATATGTGTAGTTGTAAAGTTTGAGAAGTCCAATGGGTTAATACGCTCATATTTTGATCCATGGGTCGTGGATACGAGTACCCTAAGAATACACTTTTTAAAATTTGTTTTGTGCGTTTTTATATATAATTATTTAAAACGATGTTAACGTGTTTCTACATATTGTATTAATTATGTTAATGATGATGATGATAGATAAATAGTAATAAATAATAATAATAATAATATAAACTTTGAACATTTTAAATAATTTGTTTTACTTTTCATAGACCAAATGATAAAAACGAAACAAATATTTCACATATTTTTTAAGTATTTAAAAATTAAAAAAAAGATGTTGGTGTAGTCAGACTAGTATATCCCTAACAATGGCACAATAAGTGCCTAACAGACCCATGTAAAGCCGCTAATCCACATTGGAAATCTGGATAGGTCATTCCGTACAGGTTACTCGTGCAGTGCGTTGCTTGAAAACTCTGCCATGCGCCACGTAAAAATAGTCTTTTATGTTACCGCTTTACATATTTTAGCGACCGCTGATAGACTGTCCCAAAGATCAAAGTTCGGAGGTCATAGTTTACCTCTTTATCTTTATTAGTAGTTGTGGGTTACCCTTGGTGTAGTGGTAGAGTCGCCGGCCTGCAACTCCAATGACCGCTTAGCATCTCACCGTGTGGGTTTGAGTCCGTTCAGGGTGACGGACTAATGTAGGAAGGACTTTCAGCTTACTTGCGGTGTGCTGGTGGTTCTACCCAGACATTTGTTTAGGGTCTTCCTCCACCAAAATAGCTGGACGTCGCTATAATGATCATAATTGGTCGCTGCGATGTATTTCAAAACAAAAACAAAACATTGATTACAGTGTTCAATGTTAAATGTCCTCTAATGTTTTAGCGTTTGATTTTGCAAAAAGAGCAAAAAGTGACGTGTTATACTCGAACTCTGTTTTATCTACGCATCTCTATTTCAACATCCAAATCAACACAGGATGGCTTTGACCTAGATTTCTAACATTAGTTGATTTTATGGTACATTTTCGGTTTACAGGTAGAGGTTAGTTATCCTTTACAAATTCAAAGTTTATAAGTTGATATTGTAATGCATACACCTCATAGATAAGTCAAACAAGTACAACGATAATACACTGGTCCATGCTACCCACCCGTGGCTAAGTACTCTTACTCCTCGGCATCCCACGGTCCGGGTTCGAGTCTTTCTGATGGAAAGGTCTTCCGGCGGGCCGATGTATGACGGTGGTTCTACCCAGACAATTATGTGTGTTTTTTTTTGTATATCATGGTCACTCATTTATATCATTATATAAATCACGTGAGACCTTTGAGAAACCTTCATAACAATATAATGAATGGAACAAATGTCTAATGTTTAAAAACAAAACGGTGATTAACTGACACCTACATTAAATCATTAATATATATTGCATAAAAAGTATTGTGTATAAAGATAAATCAATTTTCAATAGTAGAAATACGAGTGTATCTAAACATTACTATGCATGTAATATTTTTATTTTCATTTCACTTAAATTTTACTGGAATGCATGGAATATACTTGTGCGTTATATGATTTTTTTCTTATTCTTTTAGGACAACAACAACAACAACACACAACAATAACGGACAGTTTTCTTGTATACACAGTTTTAAATTGATGTACACTGTCACAAGATTTAATAACTTTATCTCTGAACTTTTCCATTCAAAATATACATCGACATGTCCAGGGACTTTTTGTCTGCATGATTATCAGTACGTGAGTCACAGGCATATGTAACTGACCTCATTTATATCCACCTGTTATTACTTATCTATGGAAAGTTTTAAAGCAAAGAAAAAAATCCCGATTGCCACATGTCCTCTTATATCCGAAGATATCCCATTACATATAATTTAAACAGGAAGTTTAACATGTATAAGACATATACTTGTACCACAGATCGTCATGCTTTATATAGGTCGTCAAAAAAAAAACTATCTAAAAAGTGGCCGAACTACGCAATACAGTTAATAAGGATTTAAATTTAACTCGTAATTCGAGATGTGTTTTTTTTTTTATAAAATGTCAGGGGGATCTTCCCCTTTTTAAACGTTAAGATTCCTTCCTTTACAGTATTTTTAGTATTAATGTATTAAAACGAGCAGTGAAAGAGTTTTTTTCCTTTATTTCATTTTCCTCATTAAAGGTCTTTTGATCAGGCGCGTATCTGGGCCCTTTTTGAAGTTACGCACAATTACAAGGGGACTAACCTTTGTAGTAATACTTTTGAATATATTCGGTTCTTTTTTAATGAATAACAGGTAAAATGCGGACACGCGAGGAACTTAACGCAAACTATGAACGACTAAAATTTGACTTGTATAACTTTAATTATTTTAAACCTTTTCAACGTGACTGGTCTGGTAATAAGATTTTATAACATAGAAACTATGAAAATAAAATATAGCATTCCTAACCCGGGTTAGGCATCGACTTTCGTAGTGCTTTTGGTACTTTTAGATTTGAGATTTTTCGAACGGAGGTTACGCACGTGCGTAAAGTGCGTAATGGCAGAAACGCGCCTGCTTTTAATTACAAGTCAAACTCTTAATTTGAGCCTCGTATTTTAGTATATGCCCCGTAGTTTTATCTTACAGGGTTTAATGGTTATAATAGCTTTAAAGTGACTTGGCCACCGTTGGTCATTTTGATTTTCTTTTACAATAAATGCTGAAATAAAAATAGTCTGATAACTACAATGCTGTCCATTTGAAGATTATATTCGTTTTCCGAATGGAATATCAATAGCATTGCGACGCTTTTCCACTCTGTTTTACCATATGAACTGATTATATCTCGCGAAATAATGTTTATTGATGTCTTACATTTATTTGAACGAGGAGCATAATATCCCGACATTACAACCATGTATTTCACATCTGAGCCAGAGAGGGATCCAAGGGAAGATCCCCCCCCCACACACATACACACACACCAACCAACCAACCAACCAACCAACCAATCAATCAACCAACCAAAAGAGTAGACTTGTGAAAACACATATATGTAAGCTTAAAAAATCTTAGCTTTTAAAGTAAAATTTGTTTGTTGACTGCTAAGTTAAGGTCCCTAACTAATCCAGTTTCTTACTGCGCTAAAGTTGAATGGATCTTGATTCATAACCCCGCACCAAAATTTTCTGGATCCTTCAATGGTCTGAGCCACGATACACAGTTAAGTACTTTCAAACTAAGACAATTACTTAGCTCTTTATCGTGCATTTCTTCGATATCTATGTTAACAGAACTCTCTTTCGTGTTGATTCATAAATTTGGAAACAATGGCCATTTATCGCGTGTTTTTTTCTCTCCCTGTTTTTTTTTGTACTATCTAAAAACTGAGGGGTTTAAAATCGTCTCTACTTAGAATAAAGTATTATTTCACGCAGAAAATATGCCAAAACTCCCTAGAATTGGGATAAGATATTGTTACATGTGTTTGGTATAGGAAAATTGGATACCACTTTTAAATTTAAGCCACTTAGATATTATTTCAGGGATCCCACATATAGACCCTATATTCACCATAACAATGGGCATTTCGACGTTCGAATCATCTTCGGTCCTTTCCTTACACGTTCTGGAAGTAAAAAAGCCGAGGTGTTCCGAATTGCATTTTGAATGAGTAATACATTTTCCCCGCCTTGCACATACAGAAATGCAAGCTTTTCTTCGCTTTAAAAATAATGTTCAAAGCTGATCAAAGCAGTCATATGACAATATGACGACATTGTGAATTATTTAACAAGTAGATTAAGTATATGTGGCTGTTGTAACAGCTGGCCCCTTTTTCTCTCATAAATACCCACATTGCCTGTACAGAAATATAACGTTATACGCAATTTTCTAAGATAATGTTTTTCCCGTTTCTCAAAGGAGTCATATCTTTATATGGATTTAATCTATTGCGATCTTCCTTTTTGTGGTTGCGGGTAGATCGAATTTCAGTGTTAAGTTTCTGCATAGCTGTTTGAATTTTTGAACGGTTACCGATATGATGACTGCTAATGGGCGTGACATTTAAGGCTATCATCGGACTAAAAGATGATTCACTCGCATTTGGGCGTGCCATTCGTTTTGTAAGAGGCAATAAAAGAAATAAAGTCTGATTGTTTTCAGAATAAACGCCAACCTGCTGACCTGTGAAGCGCCGGTGTTGCATGGGCAAGCACCTCCGTTTCAAGTTGTTGAGTTGTTGTTTGTTTGTTGTTGTTGTTTTGTTTTGTTTGTTGTTTTTTTTTTGGGGGGGGGGGGGGCGGGGGGGGCGGGGGCGGGGGTAGTGGGGGGGGGGCAGGGTTGTTATTACACCGCACCGACACATTTAATTATTGATAGAGGAAGATCCCGAACTTATGTCTGGGTAGAACCACCGGCACACAGCAGATTAGCTGAAAACCTCCAAAACACTTCTTGCCCCATCCGGGACTCGAACTCGCACGTTGAGGGACTGGGGATTTACAATTCGGCGGCTCTAACTGCTCGGCCACGGGCGCCCCACTGTTTCACGTTTTGTCGCGATTTTTTAAAGAAAGAGATCAATATCTCCTCCCAGTACCGGCCTCAATAGCTCAGGTGGTAGAGCGTCGGCTTGCGGATCGGAAGATCGTGGGTTCAAACCCCGGCCGGGTCAAACCAAAGACTTTAAAGTTGGTAGTTGTGGCTTCCCTCCTAACGCTCGGGGCTAAGGGGACAGCATTACGCCTGACAAGTCGGTGTCAGTATAATGGACCGGGCAGCTCATAAGTGCCCATGTGCTATAATGTTAGAAATGTCGCTGCACAGTATCAGCATAATGCTGGCTAATCCCAATCCCATCTCCTCCCAGGGAGCATTAATCTTTTCAAACACCCTCAGATGATTTTAATTACCAGTCTCAAGTACTTATACACCTTTTTAAATGAAACCTCCGAGAACTTAAAATCGTTTTAAAGTGACCCTAGGAACTTAAAAAACGTTTTCAAATGACACCAAGAAGTGAAAGAAACGTTTTAAAATAGGTTAGATTTGATTTTCGCTAAAATAATTACTCATTTATGATGTTTAACATGACTGGGGATTCAATAGTCGCAGAATTAAATAAGGAATTCCATTCGGGCCATCGTGATTTTTGTGCCTTTCTTTCAAAAAAGAAATACATAACTCTAATTAATTGTTTAACAACTTAAACGTTAAACATTGTATTTCTATCTCTCAAATTAAGCAAAATCTATGGTAGAGCATTTAGAAGCAGGGGAGGTGACTAAAACGTTTTAAATACTCCCTGACCGATACGTTTTTCCTATATCCAGGGTCCGGGTGGGCTTTGTTGCCGGAGAGGAACTTCAAATGGTGGGCCACTTGAAACATGACATCATAACAGCCGTGATTCTACTAATAAATCCGCCTGGGGTCTGCCTCTACCAGACTTCGCAACATCATAATGGCCACAAGTGTATAGCTGCGTTGTTTTTAAAAAATAAACAATAAAAACTACCATAACAAAGATCAAAATGAATATTACACATTACAAGTATGTAATGCTCGCTTGTGCTCAAATTCTTACTTTTTCTAATGATGAAACAGTAAATGGTGCTGATATTGTTGTTGCTGTTACCGTACTTGTCGTTGTTGCTGGATCCTTAATTGTTGCTTATAAACAAAACGGCGGGTTTGTGTGTGTGTGTGTGTGTGTGTGTGTGTGTGTGTGTGTGTGTGTGTGTGTGTGTGTGTAGGTGTGTGTGTGTGTGTGTGTGTGTGTGTGTGTGTGTGTGTGTGTGTGTGTGTGTGTGTGTGTGTGTGTGTGTGTGTGTGTGTGTGTGTGTGTGTGTGTGTGTGTGTGTGTGTGTGTGTGTGTGTGTGTGTGTGTGTGTTAATAAAGCTGTGATTGCATGTCTGGGCTTATGTTTTGTTATTGTTATTTAATTTTGCATTGTCATTGGTATTATTAATTGCTGAACAAGAAAGAAATTGCACAACCCTTCGATAACAATAGGTAATACAATATACGCAGATAAAACACCAACTTCATAGCGGATCAATACATTTAAAGGTGATATCCGACAGTCTGCCTATATCAAATACATGTAACAATATCTTACTTCAGCTTTGGGCAATTAAGGCATAATTTCTGTATAAACTCGAAATAGAGACGATTTTATACAGTAACTATAATGTTATACAGTCATAATCGCGAAAACATGTTCCAAATGTTCATCTTTTCCAAATCTGCAAATAGCGAGGTATCGGCTAAAAATAGATTTTCGACGTCAGAGCGGATTAGCCGGATGACCATGTAACGTGATGTCACAGATAACGGGTCACGTGGTTTTCTAAGTTTAAAATATCTATCTCTGAGGCGTGGCTCGGATAGGAAATATCTGGTAATGACGAGAGGTGATTTATGCTTTAATATTCCCACAGATGTAGGATATCAATTAACAACATTTTGAAGGACCTTTTCAGGCAACTTATTTGGTTATTTGAGAAAAGAAATTTTGGTCCAAACTGTCGGATACCACCTTTAAGGAAGTAGGGTAAAACTTTTACAATGAATCAGTACTGGCCTTGTTTTGGTTGCACTGTATGCATGCGGTTTGTTATCTGCGCAATACAACGTTTAATCACCTTTATAACGACATTATCAGTCGCATAAACCGACAGCACTTATAGTGACATGGCTTAAATCTATTAGCTACGTATATCTCGTCTTTAGGTCATAATTTAGGGCACATGTATACAAAGTAAATATTACAATTAGGTAAAATAATTTTAGCATGTATGTGCTTCTTAAAAAAAGAAATTACGATTTTCATAAAAATCGCTTTGTTTATGACCATGAAAATCATTTTTAAATACATTATTCAGAATTTTGAAATTTGTAAGAAAATGTTGTTTGTGCTGATGGTAAATAGTTAAATGCATATACATGAATTAAGAATTTTGAAAATTGTAGAGGTAATGTTGGGGTATTAACCATGTAAAATGGAAAATAAAGACTGAAAAACCCCATGACAATCATATGCATGTTAGACTCAGCTTCGTTTGTTTATTTCGGGGTTGTTAGGTTGATCGCCCCCTCCCCTCCCTATATATTTATTTTGGGTTTAATGAAAATTTTGTCTTCTTTTTTTTTTACATTTTGCAGCTTTGAATTTTATCGACGAATACATGTACCGGGATATAATTTGGGATTTTATGTATACCCCAATTAAGTCTCATTGGGATATTACGTAATTTATTAACTAACGATACATGATAAAACAGTGGCAGTAGGTGTAAGTCTTTCTCGAAACTAGGTTACATTCCTTGAAAATAACCTTCATCTCCCAAACAGTGTAATGCGCATGCTCAATAATCTCTCGATAAAACAACACTTACTTCCGGCGACGTCTTTAAAATATTCACAATTACGCTATAGCACTTTGCGTGTATTTGCATGCGATCAGCGTACATTTATCCTGTAAATAGTGGTGTTACATCCAAAACAGGCACATTATTTTGAACAGGGAACCACCTAAATTGGTCCTGAAACATTCCTTAATATGATAGTCAAAGTTAACATTAGTTGTTTAAACATTTACACTGAGCACATATTAAACCACTACAATGATAACTTATTAGATATTGCAGAATCGGCCTTTGTCAATTAGATTTATTTATTATGTAGTTAATGATTATAATTACCACAGGTGTTAAGAATACAGAATCGAACAACTTAAAACTTGACACTTTGCCATAATGGTATAGTCAGATGTAAAATATGAGTGTTTAAGCCTGGTTCAAGAACTCGACATGCCTGCCAATCTTTCTTGTAACTGTGCACGGACTGTCAAGAAAATAATCGTTTTTGAAAAATATTATTTTATTATCATTTACTAAAGAGACAAGAAAAAAGCACTTTTTATTTTTGAGGGGGGGGGGGGGAGCGGGGGGCGGGGGGGGGGGGTTGAGGGGGACAAGGATCTCGGTTCCTTTCCATCGCCTCTGCCAATAATAGCCCGAGTGTCATCCTAATGTGCAGTTACCAAGTACTTTAGATACAAAACAAATATAAATAAACTACGTGCTGCTCGGTATCCTTCTGGCTATCCATAGACTTTATATTTAAATTTAGATTTTTGGGGTAAAAAAATGGTATTCCCCTAGAAAAATCGACACACTGGTATTTACACAATATATATATATTGTGTAAATATACATCACGTGCATATCTTACCTAGCCCCGCACAGACAGATATAGTGTTTACATATCTGTGTACAAATTGTATATCTGTGAGAAAATTGACAAGAAAACCCTGAACAACATGAAAGTGAAAACATACTTTTATTTCAGTGAAATATTATATAAAAATATAAAATAGCTTATTCATCAAATAATAGATGAAAATGTGGAATTTATATAATTAGTATTATTTCTGACTGATACATAATAATACTACATATAATTTTTCAGAAAGTAAAATATTTATTTATGTTTCTACTTTTTAATAATATTTCAAAACTATAATGTTTAAAGGGGTATTTTATTTTTTTAAATTAAATAAAATGAAATAAGCAAATATACAAACAAAATCAAAGAAACAAATAAATAAATAAATAAACAAATAAATAAACAAATAAAGAAATAAACAAACAAATAAATAAATAAAAATTATGACACCTGTCATCTATATATTAAATGCCTGCTCAGTCGGCATATGACTTATAAAAATATTTGAACTTTGGTCCTAGAATTCAGTGTTCCAACCTTTGCACACTTTCTACAAAGCAATGAATGACGCAATAAGGTCCCAAAACGCAATTATGCAAGGAAGTAAATTTGTCTCGTTCAATAAGTACAGGTGTATCACATGACTGGAAATGTGACACCCGTATTTCTCCAGGGTGGGGTTCTCTGGATTATCCAAACAATTAAAAATAGCCGGGTTGTCGGATGATATTTTTAGAGAATAACTGTTTACTTGTTGAAAGAATTTAGTATTTTCCTTTTATCTGTCCAGCCATTATATATTTATATACAAGAATTTATGTTTAGTTAAGTGTTAACTCAATGACGTGCGATTACGTCACTCTCTTTTACTAAAACGTATTGTTTTGTTTATTTTTTTGCTTGGTTATCTTCCTGGTCTGTCACACTTCCTTAAATATTCCGACCCGATGTTACATAGAGGATCTGGTATGAGTGTTCGTTAGATACTGAAAATATTAAACGTGTTAGATGAAATTATACGAAACGAAGCTCTGCTGATTTCATATAATTTTAGACAAAGAGTTTAACATTTTCAGAATCTAATGAACAGAATATCAGATTCTATTTATCACATAACCAAAACATAAGCTGTTTTTGTTTGTTTACTATGCATAATATTTTTATAATATGAACAGTCGGCCTTGACCTGTGTAATTCGGTTTAGGAGAATCCGCACAAAAAATAGTTCCACACTTTACTCGAACTCGACCATTTTCCATAAAAAGGGAACAGATTCCTTACAACATAACTAAAAATGTTTTTTTATTTTTATGAATAAAAAGTTAAAACGCAAAAAGTTAGAAATATCAAATTACCAACATCTAAACCACTTAAGATAACTAACGAGTGTGTTACCAAAAATGACGCATGGTTGTTACCTCACGCTCGGCGGTAGGTTATGTGATAAATTAAGATATTACCATAAATGTAACAACAACATAACAAGCACCTTTCATCCTTATTTAGTCAAATGTCGTTTAATGTGTCGGTCGCCTTCAACTAGTAGGAGCCAGTATTTTATTTAAAGCCGAAACATTTAAAAACAAAATAACTGCATACAGCTTATTACTCGATGTCCATCACACTTCATTAGTCTTCTTTATAGTCTGCATGTTTTGTCCAATTTAAAGATTTTATTAGTGAATAGAAAGGCTCTATATATTCACTTAAATAAAATCAGAGGTTGTTGGGGATGTGCCGGGGGGGGGGGGGGGGGGGGGGGATCGATGGGCGGGTGCTTGAGAGGGATGTTGAGGATCATGCCGCGGAGCCCATCTTGCAAACATACCCATACCTTGAAATAGGCCCAGCCGCTCGTTTTTTTCTTCTTTCTACTTTCTTTTTCAATACGGTAATTATAACTTAACTATGAAAAGAAAGTTCATTTTATTTTTAGATAAAAATCGGGCGTATAAAACTATCGCCAACGTGTTCAAAATTGGCACTGTTTAGAATGGGGCGGGGCGATTTATCAACTGTAAATCGGCATATCATTATAATTATCTCGATTCAATGAATGACACACACACAGCGCGCGCGCACGCACGCACGCACGCACGCACACACACACACACACACAAACAAACAAACACATTAGCTAATGTATTTTGGTAGTATTGGATAACCATCCACTTTTAGTAAATATGTATGTTTTAAGATAAAATCTACAGCAAAATCATCGCAGTAAAGCTGAAAAGCTAACTTCTTGGACAGTTTTTATCAACAAAAGCCGTTAAAGTATTCCAGAAAGTCAAGTTAAATTAATGATTTTACGGTTACTTGCAACTCTGTCATACTGGAGGTACCCGGATCGAACCTCAATTGCTAATTCTTTCATTTTCTTTAGTAAAATGAATTTTTTTTATTAAAATATTTTATTATATTTTACGAAAATAAAAGCCTTTTTGTATTTGAAATTTTAGAAAATTGTTAAAAATGACCGCAAACTGATGGACCTAACCTTGAAAATGAATTGACATCTAGCAGCGATTTTGACGCGACCATATATGTGTCTATTATGAGCTAAAATATCTTCTGCCACAAAGACTGCGTGCACGACAGCTGCAATGGGTCTAGCAGAGAATGGTTATAAAGACTTAATGTCTGCGCATGCGCAAGATATATTCTAAAATATATTTGTATTATAACTAAATAAGCTAAATGTTTTAGGCATAACAAATGAACACCAGAAGCGTAGCTAGGCATGATATGGTGTGTACGCATGGCCGCTAGAGGGGTCGGAGGTGTGTGTGTGTGTGTGTGTGTGTGTGTGTGTGTGTGTGTGTGTGTGTGTGTGTGTGTGTGTGTGTGTGTGTGTGTGTGTGTGTGTGTGTGTGTGTGTGTGTGTGTGTGTGTGTGTGTGTGTGTGTGTGTGTGTGTGTGTGTGTGTGTGTGTGTGTGTGTGTGTGTGTGTGTGTGTGTGTGTGTGTGTGTGTGTGTGTGTGTGTGTGTGTGTGTGTGTGTGTGTGTGTGTGTGTGTGTGTTCCCCAAGAAAATGATCATTTATGTAAAATTTTATCCACTCTAATAATTCCTACAATAAATAAATCAAGCAAAATGTAACGAAATGAAAGAAACAAAAATTGCATTTAAGCCATTTTGAGAAATCGTAACAGACAAATGGTTCAAGTGGAATAACTCGAATTGGTAGGAAAACAAACGATGATTTTGTCACGAATTGTTTCAAAGATTATTGTCAGTAAGTCCAGTGACTAAAGAAATTTCTATGATTTAGCGTCCTCCTAAGATTACAATATCTTCCTTACAGCAAAGATAAATGTTTTGTCTGTCAACGCAGTAATCATTGTACATCTACAAAATATGAAAAGTAAAGCATGTGTCGACGAACAAAAGTTTGCAATTCAGTACATATCGCTCCAGCAGACACTACAGTGGTATGATCGTTCTTATGGCGGATTTATCTGCCCATTCCTCACTTCTTCCTGGTCTACCAAAATGACACATAATCCGCCCCATAAAACTGTCAATCAAACTGTCAATCGTCTTGACGTGTTCAAACTTTGTCGTCACAAGGGATGAGAGAATCCAGAATGCATGGTTTGTTGAACATGTGCAGTTGAAAATAAAAACATTTAGAAAGCATTTTTACATTTTTTTTCATGTTTTATCTGATAGTTTAGTTCATCGCAATAAATATTCACCAGACTCATAATATTCTATCGCAGATTTTTTCTTTTGCATGTTTCCATTGTTTGAAGACAATGTGTACGTAGCTACGTATTCTGCGTACAGGCAGCTACTCACAAGAACACGGAGTTCCATTTTGACATGTTTTATTTCAGCATATTTTAAGCTCAATCAACTTATCAAACGCGACACCTTTAACCATAGCAACTGTTGAGGAACCTGTTGACTGCGCATGTGAAACGGGCATTTATAGGTCCTATCCGACAATTTGCCTATATCTAATATATGTACAGAACAGAACAGAACATAACAGAACAGAACAGAAATTTTATTCAAGATTTGTAAATATAGTAGTGTACATTACCTTTACGACATATTTACATATAGATAATAAACGTGTAACAATATTTGACCTTTGTTTTAGCTATTTGTGCATAATTTCTGTAGAAAAAAACACATCATACTTTAGGCTAAGCTTTGACAGTATCTCAATTTTAGGGCTGTAATCGTTAATCAACACTTAAATGTTAATTCTTTTCCAATCTATAAATAAGAAAGATTGGGATGCCTGTTGAAAATAGACATCTACGTCACAACGTCACAACGGATGACGTGGATGAACTAAAACATCATTCGGAACTCCTCGGGTAATTCCGCTTGCGGAGATCGCCGAGTAGGTACGATTGCTAAAACATAAGTGGTCAGGTGGTTTTCTTAGTTTAAAAATAGCTTACTGTGCAGCGTGGCTCAGGTTGGAAATGCATGTTTAAAACGACGATTGTGACGTAATGGTTGACTTACCAGACACGTGTAGAACATCGATAAACAGCATTTTGCGAGATCTGTTCAGATAACTATGGTTTACTATGATCTTTAATGAAAATATTTTCGGTCCTAAACTGTCAAAAACTACCTTTAAAACATAAATAGATTTATTTTCAAAATATTAAAAACACTGTAGATAACAAGAAAGGACACCCAACAGACCTTTTAAAAGAACAAAAATTAATGTATTCAAGTTTTACTCACTTCGATTAAAAACATGTCATATTTACGCATGCGATTTATAGAATCGCGTTAATCTTGTGCATAGTTCGAGTGACATTACTATTTACCAATCGCAACTATTCGAGTAGTTCCGTCTCCGATACGATTCTCAAAGAGGCGTTCCAATTGTACCATGCGAGTGAGAGCGGTTAAACTCAGCATAACATCAATAAAAAAAAGTTATGACAAGTAAGCATTAAAAATAGAAATATAAACTGGGCAAACAACTTGGAAAACCAGCGAGCTACCATATACATGGTATATTTAAGGGACTGTGGATAGATTTATAAAGTAGAAAACGTTTTGTTGTCAAACAAACTAGTAAAAATTAGTTTTGCAGCGAAGTTGACATTGTGTACGCAGTTTAAAGGATTTTTTGTAGTGGAATTGAGTTAGTATTCACCAGAGGCGAAACCATCAACGGTAGTGATAACAAAAGAACAACAAATACAAGAAAACGGAAGAAGCAAAAACAGTTCAGTCTTTACTAAATCTTGAGGTGATTTTTCACTTATGGAACGAGCTATGATCCAACAGCACCCCGCAGACGAACAAAGAAGAAATTATGACTCCAAAAGTGGACCATCTGATGGCAAAAAACTGCGGTCGTCAGCTAGGGCGGTTTGGCGATATGCAGCAGGAGTCACGTCATAGAAATATGCAAGTAAGACGTCGTCATGACGTCATGATGGAACGCTATTGGTTCATGATCCGTCTGCTGCTAGACGGATTGCTTCTGAATTGACACCTGCAAACTGTGAAAACGAGACTTAAGAATGAAAGGTACAAATTTGTTTTGTTTCTACGAACTCATTCGTTTCGTGTAACTCTACCACGCATTCTTTATGATTATCTTTTATATGTTCACTAGGGGCTATTGTTGTTGTCATACGCCATAAAGTGGTTGTTAATATATTTCCTACTCCCACATTCATGGTCCCCATCGTGGTGGACTCATTGTTCCCTCGATCAACAGCATCGCCACCATCATCATAATCAACATTGTCATCACCTTCTTCTTTCTTCTCCATTCTCATCATTATAATTATTGTCATCATCACCATTGTCAAAATTGTCATCATCATTGTCCAAATTGTCATCATCATCATCATCATCATTATTGTCAAAATTGTCATCATCATTGTCCAAATTGTAATTATCATCATCATCAATATTGTCAAAATTGTCATCATCATTGTCCAAATTGGCATCATCATCATCATCATCATCATCATCATCATCATCATCATCATCATCGTCATCATCATCATCATCATCATCATCATCATCATTCTCCCCTACCTTCCTCCTCATCCTCAGCAACTTCATTCGTATGTAAGTTCTACTTGGATGTTACATATCCACAATATTTTTACATTCTGACTTTTGTGTTGCAGTTTTAAATCATCACAACTTTGCTGACAACACAGAGCTCTGAAAGAAAGATGGCGTAACAGGACCTAGCTTGCGCGGCAGGAGTGACTGTCGGGATAAAAATCGGGATAAGGGTCGAAACTGAAGGACGTACACGTGCGTTGCAGGAAGTTTTTGGACGGAGTAATTCGTGACATCGGTGAAAACTAGTGGGAATGATATGCGATGATCTGAGCTGCGAGTGTTCTTTTAATGGGTGCAGTTGTAAATCTTTCATGAGTATCTGCTGTACGAAAGGACCGATTTATCCCCCAATCACGCAAATAACCGGCAAGGATTACATAAAATGCTGGTATTCCGGAGATTGCCGAGTTATTACGACTGTTGCTACGGAAAAATGTAAAGCTTCGTTATGAGAACTGAGTTGACTGGAACGTTTGAATTAAAGGCAGTCGTACTTTTCGGAATTGTGCTGAAATTGTCGGGAAGAAACAAACACCACAAAGAAATGACGCGAAGAGCAATAAACAACTTATTTTAGCAAAAACGTTTAATTGAAAGGCTTCTTATAAAATTGTCACGTAAATAAAGATCCTTTGTGCTACCTACTTTTTTTTTTAAATAATAATCTTTTTAATAGTTAATGTAAATTGTCACCGATTAAATATTAACCGGAAGTAATGTGAACTCTCACAAACAACATGTTGAGAATTTACTAGTGTGTATTAAAGGTATAAATAGACACATTGTATTTGTACATGTACTTTTAAAAATTTACTGGCGTGTATTAAAGGTATATTAGACACATGTCTTTGAACATGGTATTTGAACATGTACTTTTTTGTTATAGTTTCTGTTAAAATAAATATTGCCAATTATCAAATTCACGCCGAATTTAAATAAACCCATGTCACGTGAATTAGACTTATACAAACATATCAATGTATGTACATGTATGGCTGTGAGTACAGGCAGTTGTTTATTTGTCATTTATCAGTGATCAAACTTTACAAACATGTTTAAATCAAACGAATTATAATCATGTTGCGTATCCCTTCGGCGATTGTATATTTTCTCGTAGACGTGTATACGGTTTTGAGTATTACGGAAGTAATTCTCATACAGCTGATTTTTTATTATTTTTATATATTTATTATGTAATACATATTCATTATGTGTGTGTCTTTGTGAAAATAAAACAATATAATATATTTTTATTTTGTTTTATTTTACAATTCCTCCAACAATAAAATCTTTCACTGTTCTTGAAAAAAAAAAAATTAACAACCCCCCCCCCACCCCACCCCCAAAAAAACAACAACACACACACAAAAAACAACAACAAAAAACAAAAACGAAACAAAAAAACAACAACAAAAAAACAACAAAAAAACACACACACACACACACACACAAAATAGAAACCATTAAATGAGGCAATTTCAAATTAAAATATCTAATTCAATGTTATTATTAAAACTTTATAGTTAACTAATATTGAGCTGTGGTTTATGTTAAATGTGTTTCTCAACACGATAGAAGCGCAACTGAATTATGAAAAAAAAAATAAAAAAATATTATGAACACAATGTTTAAGTGACTTCAGCCTAACAACGTGATAGAGAGAGGGAGAGAGAGAGAGAGAGAGAGAGGGGGATACAGAAAGAAAGAGCGAGAGGGGGATACAGAAAGAGAGAGAGAGAGGGGGAATACAGAAAGAGAGAGAGGGGGATACAGAAAGAGAGAGAGAGAGGATACAGAAAGAGAGAGAGAGTGGGGTACAGAAAGAGAGAGAGAGAGGATACAGAAAGAAAGAGGGGGAGGGGGATACAGAAAGAGAGATTGGGGTGTACATAAAGAGAGAGGGGAGATAAAGAAAAAGAGAGAGAGGATACAGAAAGAGAGAGAGAGAGGGGGGGATACAAAAAGAGAGAGAGGGGTCATGCAGAAAGAGAGGGAGAGAGGGGGATACAGAAAGAGAGAGAGAGAGGGGTGTACAGAAAGAGAGAAAGAGGGGGGTAAAGAAAGAGAGAGAGAGGATACAGAAAGAGAGGGGATATAGAAAGAGAGAGAGAGAGGGGAGAGATACAGAGAGAGAGAGAGAGAGAGAGAGACAAAGACAGAGAGTGAGAGAGAGAGTGGGTAGGGGTGGCGAGAGAGATAAGGGAAAGAAAGAAGTATAACTTGGTGACATTATTCAGATAAATACGTATGATGAGTACAAATTCAGTGATCATTATAAAGAGATTATTTTCTTCCTGTCAGAGGGCCCATGTGTCCGAGGTCATCCGAGAACAAATCAAAGATATGAAAAAAAACTAAGATGTACTCGCCATTGACAGTATCGACTTAGTGAAAGGTTGTATGGTACAGATTTGAATGTACAATTGTAATTTGGGATTTGAAGAAAACGTGTTATGGGACGTTGAAAAGATCCATTTAAAACAATACTTAAACAGAAAAGAAACGTAGAAGAAAAAATATGAAGTAATATTTTAACTATTTTTCAAATATAAAAATGTTATAACTTAAAATAATTAATAGACAAATTTCAATAAAATTTCTATTTAACTGATTAAAGACAGTATCTGATGAATGTATAAAATAAATAAAAATCAAGTATCCCTTTTTAATCTCCGCGTTTGTAGGCTATGTATAGCCACCTAGCTACAGTTCGACTGGCAATGAAATAGTTAAGCTATTGTTAGGAATGATATATTTTATTTCCGTATTTTCTATTTTATTAAATCTTATTACCACACCAATCAAGTTGAAAAGGTTTAAAATGATCAAACTTATACACGTCAGGAATGTTAGTAGTTCATATTTTGCGTTAGTTCCACATTCCTCGCATGTCCGCATTTTACATGTTATTCATTAGAAAAGAACCGAATATATTCAAAAGTATAGATAGTTTCTATGTGATGTCATCGACACTGATAAGACCTTTTAAGGCAGCTATCTTTGTGGGCAGAAGCTAATGCAGGCCGAAATCGGGATATATGTGCTGTATTAAACTCACCACTGTGTTTTGATTTTTCAGTCTATTTTACTGAATTTTATATCAAATTTAACAGCTTTTATAAAGTATTTTAAATATTAAAACTATATTTTGATAGTTAAAAGGTTTAAGAAATACAATCGAAAATGATACACTGTTCATTTTGTTTTAAATATGAGCCAATAGTCTTATTTATTTCTGTGTATTCATTCTGTGTGCATTTATCAATTGTAAAAATATATGTAGTCTAAAAATATGAATTTCAAGAGCTTTCCAATGGTGTATGGCTTTCAATTTTCGGACCACAAATGAAGAAATTACAAGAAAATAAAATTTATTCTTCTATACAACTCATATGAAAATCCCTTGAAGTTACCATCAAATATGGCTGCCAAGATAAGGGATTTTCACAGATGTGGAAAACTATCTATTACTACAAAGGTTATTTCCGTTGTAATTGTGCAGAACTTCAAAAACGGCCCAGATACGCGCCTTGAAATTTACATGTGTAAGATTTTGTGCCTTAGTCTGTTGAATTAAAATTGGTATCCAATAGTTTGCCTATATCTTAAACAATTAACAACATCTTACCCGTGTTCTGAAAAATCTGTTCATAATGCCTGCATAAACATAGACTTTAGATTAAGTAAAGGCTGTTATTAATTCAATTTAAAGACAGTACAAATTGTGATATATATCGATTTAAATGTTCATTATTTCCAAATCTGTGAAGAAGCCAGCTGGTGATTTCAGCGGAAAATAGATTTCGAAGTGAAAGGTGATTACCCT